>JANBXA010000731.1:14715000-15315000 GCA_030556225.1 Cricetiscus sungorus
TCCTCTTATGTCATTGGGGAACTAAGTTCAGGTCACCTGCTTGTATACTAAACATGTTTACTTCATAATCTCACTGATTTAAGATTTCTGTAATTTGAAGATTTGAGAAAATGTGATTTGAAAATAAGATGAAAAACCAAATTAGAATACATGATAATTAATATTTTAAATGGTTTACTAATAAGTTATATATAATTTTACTAGTCACACTCTGAAAAAACATGATGTTATGCCATTTTAGTTACTACTACCTTCAAGGAAAATTGATTATTTTAAAATTATTCAGAATAATTCAGACATTTACTACTTAGGCTTTAAAAATATTTATGATTCACCTATGAAGAGTTCTACTAAACAAGAACTGAAAAATGGCGAACATTAGATGTGCTAACATTTCATGGGGGGTCTCTGGGATTTCTACCCCTAGACTAAGAACAACTAGCAACTAATGAATGTTGGTAGAAGGAGAATTAGTCTTTGTCAGTGATGAGCATCTGTTGGTTATCCAATTTCAAGTCATCAACATTTAATGGAACCAGCAGGTTGTACTGATCTATTTATGCATATGTACATATGTGTTTAACAATAGTAATCAAAGAAAAAAGGTCATGAATATATGAGTGGTGGGGGTATAGAATAGGTAAAAGGAAGGACAGGGAAAAAGGGAATGATGTGATTATATTTTAACTTAAATTTAAAAATAAACAATGTACTCACTTAATGCATACTTGTGCTTATCTATATACATAAAACTAATCTAGAAAAAAAGATTATAAAGAAATCTTTACCTGTCTTTTCTGCTGTAATAGCTTTGACCTGCTTGAGAACTTTTTGTTCTGTGATAGGAGAAAATATTAATATAAGCAGAAATTTCCAACCAAGCATTAGATAACACTCATGCATTGAACCTTCATATTTCTGTTTGTTTAGATAACAAGATTTAAAAGCCTGATATTTCAATGAAACAGCAAACTACAAGTCCTTTTAGGCTGAATGTAAGTACAAGGAGAAATGTCCCAACAGAGATCTCCCCCATAGCTTTCTTGGTGAATTTTTGCAGACTTAAATTGTCTCCTGTCCTGTGCATATCACCCTGTCCCTATTTCTTGACTGATTTGACAGTACTCACACAATAGAGGTATTGCTATAAGATACATGGGCTTCTTTCGTTACTTTATTAAAACAGGAAGATTAGTTCTGAGCTTTCTTGAGCAGGTGACACCCTAAAAGAAGATTTTTCTGAAAATAAAGTGATTATTCCAACAGTTCATACAAAATTCAACTCCAGATGTATCATTGGCTTGGAAATAACTGGCTGGTTAAATATCATATGAAAAAAAGTTTCACTGGACAAAATAATTTGAAGGATATGAAGTTTGTACTAGAGCTAGAATTGTAGTAAGAAAATAATGTGCTTTAAATGCACAGATATTAAACCCACTTTCTCTGTATTTCACCTTAAGTATATATGGCATATACTTAAGAATATTTAAAAACAATGTTTCATTATAGACTTTAATTATGATATTCTATTTTTGTTGTTTTGTTTCTGCCAATATGGTTGTCATTCCAATCTCTCCACACTCTTGCCTTCATTTTATTGCTCTTGTGTTACAGTATTTTGGTCTTGTATATATGCATATATGTAATGGAGGGAATGGTCTCATACAGATTAGACTGGATTTAAACTGGCTAAGTAGATGAAGATGCCTCTGAACTATTAATTCTCTTGTTTCCAGCTACCAAGCACAGGCATGTATATATGAGGCCAAACTCTGTGGAGCCTCATACTTTTAAATTACAGATGAATTAAATCAAACTGACTGAAATCCATCACATGAGGATTTTCTTATATATTAGCCAGGTGGTAGTGGTGCACACCTTTAGTCCCAACACCAGGGAGGCAGAGGCAGGTGAATCTCTCTGAGTTTGAGGCCAGCCTGGTCTATAGAGTGAGTTCCAGGACAGGCTCCAGAAGGTACACAGAGAAATCATATATATATATATATATATATATATATATATATATGCATGCAAATGATTTCCTAAATTTTGTTTAAACAAAAAATGTTTTAAACTTCTCAAAGCATCAGGCTTAACTACTTTCACAGGGCTGAGTAGTGTTTCTGGGAGCCTAGGGTGAATAGGAATACCAAGGCCTGAAAAGACTGAAAATCAATTTTGTACTGAATCAGTGCTTAAATAAAAATTTGAAATTTCTATTCTTAAATAAAATCTAGCTACTAAGCTGTAAGTTCTGCCTCTTTCTTTATCATCAAAGTATATTGTTTCACTTCTATTTTCTCCAGAACCAAAAAGGAAAGGGGACCAGAATGGAAGAGAAAAGAGGGAGCCGAGGAGTCCGGACTAAATGTGCACCTCCTCTACTTACTTGGAACGTGGGAAGTCTAAGGTGATAGATGGCAAGGTAAAGCACAACTTCTAAAAAAAACTGTCTTGTCCAAGGTGGGAAAAGACAAGTCCACATCTAGAGTCCATTTACCTGGTTTCTGACTGGGATGCTCTTGGCAATAAGCCCAGGTTTGCTGGGCAGGGGAGGCAGAATGTTAACCTCTCAGTTCAACTGATAGTTGGATGACGATAGGATGGGAAATGCTCTTTAGAAGCTGATGGCTCAAGGCCTGAGTTACCACAGGTGACTTTAGATCTGACCCAATAACTTTCCTTTTGATGTCGGCAGAACAATACGCAACAATTGAATAAAGCAACACTGCTGGGGAAATACCTGGTTTGCCATGAGGGACAATTGGCTCTGGGTTGGAATCCTCCTGTTCTGAAAGGAATAAAAAGATATATCAGATGCTTTAGAGTTCTCTGGTATAGAACACAGGAATATTCTCTATGACTTAGGCCAATGATTTATAAAATTGAAAATAATGATTGCGCTAATAGGGAAGAAATATTTTAAATATTCTATGTTATCCCATTTCTTATCAAATATATAAAGGATTTTTTTAGACAATACATAAACAGAAAACTTTCTATTTATATAACACTTGCAATTTTCAAATCACAGGCCTTTGTAATGCATAAATGTAAAAACACAGATTAAACTTTACAATTTTGGAAATAGGAAATACTCTTCAAAATGGTTATATATGAGCATTGCAGGAGAAACTGATATACATACTGTGCATATGGACTTTGTCAGATGGTGCTGAAAAAAAGAAGAAGTTAATTAATTACCCCACCAATATTATGTTTAAAGTTGTATTAGTTATAACTAGCTTTAAAGGGCTCTTTAATGCTGGAATGGTGATAAGGTACAACAGGTATGTATGTGGGCTTGCCACCAAACCTGATAGGTGCCCCAGCTTCCTCCCCAGAACCCACAAGGTGGAAGGAGTGAGTCAGTTCCCAGAAGTTATCCTCTGACCACACACACACACACACACACACACACACACACACACACACACACACACCTCTAAAAAAAATACACGTAACTTTAAAATTAATGCTAATGTCTGGTAAAATGTACTCATCTCCAATAAACAAAAAAAATCAGAAAATAAATCACAAAAGGTAGACACTTATAAGCTCTGATGCATGCAAATATATTATTTACAAGAGCATCCAGACAAAGGTTATGATTAGCTGCCAGGTAAATTACAGTGAGGAGTGTTGGTATGGCAATGCTATACATGAATCTAGATTTGCATTCTTAGATTAGTTAATATGTAAAGGTCTTGTCACATCATTTCTCACAATGATGCATTGGCTTCTATAGAGCTTAAGGGCTCTTGTAAACTAGCCTCAGGTCAGCCACTAGTTGGTTCCACAACAAGGACTTAATCATGACAGTATAAACTAAAAGTTTTCATCCTGTTTCTAGGTCAACCTTAGCTATTAATAAAATGACACAGTTAGTCTGGGATGATTTCTTAATAAAAATACTCAGACGGTTGAAAAAATTAGGTATTGTGCAGATTTTTAGCTCCCACATTTGTTGGCTTGAAATTATTGGAAAACTAATTGTATGAATTTTGTCCTTTGAACCATCTCTGAAAATATTGTATAAGGATAGCACTTGCCATGGTGCATGCTTCCATAATGATGAAAGTAAAAGTGCAGTGCCCAGTCATACTAAACAGGTGTCCTTCTGAGTTCTGACCATTGCTCTTCTCATACTCAACTAGCCCATGATTTGATGAATTTGTGACTCTGGTGAGTAGTGATAGAAATAAAGCCATGGAACAGACATGATCATACTTGATTTCAAAACACTCAGAAGAATAAATTCTAAATCCTGGAGTCATTTCTAGGTTATGTATAAAGTAGTGGTCCTCAACCAGCGGGTTGTGACACCTTTTGGGGGGCAGTCACATATCAGATATTTGCATATCAGCTGTTTACATTATGATTTATAACTAGCAAATTGTAGTTACAAATTAGCAAATGAAATAATTTTAAGGTTGTTGGTCACCACAATATGAGGAACTGTATTAGAGGGTTGCAGCATTCAGAAGATTGAGAATCACTTGTATACAGCCATACGCTAGATATAACATGCCAAATAGAAATATGAATTTTACTAGGGTACCATGATACATTATTGGACAATATAAGGTAGAAAATGACAAGTGTGGAAATTTTGTTGGTAGCCAGTGATATTTTCAGTCTAAGCCTGAGGGAAGTATGAATTCTGACACTATTTAGAATACTGTTACCTGGTTTTGCTTCCTTTTTAACTTGTGGCTCTGAATGGAGGGAAAACAGAAACAAATTATCTTAAGAGAATAAACTAAAGAACAAATTTTTTATTGCAAATAATTTGTATTTGAATATCTCAATACACAGGGAAGAATTCTGCTAATGATTAATCTAGATCCATAGCACTTTGTTAAGGAAGGATTATTGCATACAGTAGATAGAAACTCCCTGTACACTTGTCTGTCATTAAATATGTTTAAAAATATGCCTATGGAGAACAGGTACTTGAGAGTTGAATTAAACATAAACTGTCTTCTTAGTTTCAAGCTGATTACAGTAAGAAATAGCTCCAAAATAACGTTAGATAGATCATTTCAACAATAAAACTGGAAGAGATTATCGGAAATAGATCTAATTGATAACTGTTTAATTTAGGAATTTACTCATATGCTATTAAGGCTTGGATGTATCCCCTAAAGATAGATTGAGTCATCAGCATCAATATGTAAAAAGTGGGATGATTTGGAAATTGGGTTAATGCAGATGTAATTAAGATGAGATGAGATCTTGTTAGGGTAGAGTAGTTCCTCATGAGACACAGAGAAAAGAAGAACACAGAGCAATGGTGGAAAAGATTGTAGCGATGAGTTTAAATCCCAAGGAATATATGAATCTCTGGTAACCACTAAAAGTTAGAAGAGGCAAGGAAGATATTTCAGTTAAGCTTGGAAAAGGAATGTTGTTCAACCTGCAGAGCTGTGGTGGAACACACATGCTGCTTTAAGAAATGGTTTAAATAACCTTATTCCATTCGTAGAAGCTTGGATTGTATTTGGCAGTGGAATACTGCTGTAACAAACACAAGTACGGAAGTGGACTGTGGAGAGATACTGGAAAATATTTGAAATACTTGGAAGGAGCTGGGATTCCCTTGAAGAGATTACTATTTGCATAAACACCAAGACTGAAAACTGTTCTGAAGAGAGTTAAATGGTTTAGGATCTACAAGTTTTCCTGTGAATAAAGGATGTCACATCTGCTTATGACTCCTAGCGTCTGTTGACCCTCCTCATTTTCTGACTTCCCATCTTGGACCTTACAGAGATCCATACAAACGTCTATATATCTGTCTCTGGGGTTTTTTCTGGAGTAGAAGAAAACATACAGTGGATAAATTATATGAAAAAAAAATTCACTTTTACAGTACTGGAGTGAAGTTCAAGACAATAGTTATATGCTAGCACCTGCTGTCCCTAGTTCTAAGATGGCATCTTGCTGCTGCATCCTCTGCAAAGAAGGAGTGCTATGTCACCACAGGACAGAAGGTATAAAAAGCAAGAATGCATGTGGAACTAGTTCTATAACAGCCTTGATCTCATTCTGGAAACAGGAACCATCACTGTCTAACCACCAGTTTGTGGCTCATCTCTTGATCATGTTGCATTGGTCACACCTGGGATTTGAAAGAACATGTTCAAACTAAAGTATGTGGACTACTATGCATTTAACAACAGGCTGCTTGGAACCGGGTTGCTGAAGAAGGCTCTCTTGCTTGCCTTCATTAGAAAATGTGACAAATTATTGGACGCTGGAGGGAAGAGAATGAGATGAATTGAGATGAATCTCGGTCTTTGGAGAAGAGAGTGCACTTAGATGAATTATGTTTCCTATAGATTAAAAGGCCAAAAATTATAAGAAAATACTATACCTGAGTTATATTAGCAGAATATTTCTAAGAAAATGATGAAGAAATGTTTAGTCTGAAAGTCTATTTTTTCCTTGTAATAGAATGTGAAATACATTAGAATCATTAGTGAAAAGTAAACAATCCCACAGTGGTTTGGGAAAATTTCATCCTATTCATAACAATCCCAGAGACAGGGCTAACTATAGCTGAACAGAAGTTTGAGATTATGTATAAGACAGCTTGATCCAAACAGTCACCTCTATAGAAAATGAAAGAAAAATGGTCCAGATGGCAATGGAGGATTCTGTCTTTATTGAATCATTATGGATTGAAAGTGAGATAAATCAAGCTATTGAGAATTTTAAATAAGAAAAGACAACACTACTAAAGGGATGGAGACAAGATAAAATGAAGAAACAACTTAGAAGGGTAGAGCCATTTTCTTTGGGGGTGGGAAGGGCATGAGGCATAGCCACTATCCCATCAAGCCCAGAAGGCAGAGAACAGAAACAGAGAGAATATTCTCAAGACTTAAAATTAGTCAGGACTGAGAACTTGTTTACCCATCATATTCTTATTTTTACTTTTAATTTTCCCATTTGGAATGAAAATGTACACCTAATGTCTGTCTCATCATTGTATCTGCAAACAGATCATTCATAATGGACTCACAGGTAAAGAACATTTTTATCACATTTTTTTTTCACCCAAAGCTGATGTAGATCACCTAGATAATGATATAAGCATTAGGAAATGTTAAGTGAAATTAACAGGTAGATGCTGAAGTAATTAATATTTAACAATGTAGATGTGCTATCAGTGTATTTTGTACATAAGAAAGACATGAATTTGGTGATATAAAGGACGGAATTGCATGGAATAAAGTGTGTACTTCAAAAAATATGTCCAAGTTCTTAGCCGCAGGTTCTCAGAATGTTATCCTATTTGGAAATATGATTCTTACAGATGTAATTGATAAGGATGTAGCAATCGGGATATAGGTAGGTTCTTCATTCACTGTGACTGGAGGTCTTAAGAGGAAGCTACTGAGACAAAAATGCTCATGGAAAAGATGGCCATGTAGCCACAGCGACCAAAGCTACAATAAGCTGTGTATAAACGGGACAGCAAGAACGCTGGTAAGCATGAGCACTCAGAAAAGGCAAGGATGGACTCTTCTCTGTGGGTCTAAAATAAACCCCCAAACATGGCTCAACCAAGTCATTGATTTTGAATCTTTAGCCTCCAGTAATTGAAAGAATAAATATACATTTTAAAAGTCTTCCAGTTTGTGGTATCTTATTGACCTCACATCTATAGCACAAATGTATTCAGTAGCTATGAATCAAAATTTTAGCTGTTTTCATAATCAGATGTTGCGTGTTCTTTTGAAAAAATGTTTCTGCTGCATACTACCAGTTATAGAGTTGTTGATCTAACCCAGGAGGCTGGAAAGACAAGTATGAAGATAGGTATTCTTCTGATAGGAAGTCTGTGCTTCCCAAATTTAGAGAAAAGTTGTGTGTTAGTAAGATTCAAGGCATTGGGTCGGTTGCTTTGTTTGAACCATAGAAATGTATTGTAGTTTTTATGTATATGGAAACACGTTTTTCTAGAAGTTGATATATTATATGGATTATAAAAACTTTGCTGTTTTATTTTTCCCTCAAGGAATAAATATTATGTCTTTTAAATTCTTAAAGTACAATTTTGATGTATGAATGGACACCGCAGGACTGTAACAATGTCAGAAAAGCAGGTTCTCTTTAAAATAAGCAGCATAGCAAACTTGTCTATAAATGTTTGCTGTTTGATTGATTGATTTATTGCTTGCTTGATTGTTTGATTTGAGTAGGATAGCAATTATTTGAGAGACTGAGAAATGGTAGAAGGAAAAAGTGTCGAGAGCAAAGGGTTAGACAGAGACCACAATTGACTAGGATCTTATTTTCATATGAAAATCTTGTTTCCCATAATATTTCAAAAAGATATACTATTCATTATAAATATAAAATTCACGCAAAATCCATTACACTAAAATACATACCTGACTTCTCTTCTTTTTTTACTTGCAGTTCTAAAAATGTAAGTGATAATGATTACACAATGCTATTAATCTTTTTTTCTGCACATGTGCATCATTTATATAGCATCTTTTATATTTACTAAGCTCGATTTTCCTTATAGTTATGGCAAAGAAAGGGAAAAACCCACAAAGGCATTTTCTTCTCAATCACACAAGAATTCCTTTGAGAAAAAAATGAAAATACAAGTTAAAACTTTTAATGATAGTAGCAAGGATGGATATGTTTCCAGTGAACAAAGAATAAATGAATAAAGGAATAGCATAGCATAGTGTAAGTAATATAGTTGGATTATATGCACAGTGTCTAGACAAAACAGTTAAGCAATGAGCTCTCAACAAAATATTTAAAATAGGCTCTAGTAAATATATAAAACATGAATTTAATATTTAATTTATTAATTAATTCACTCAATGGGCATGCACATAACATACGCGGTGCTTTGGCCTTTGCATCTTTGCCTATGAAACATTAAAAAAATTAGAGATTTCAGTCATGTAATGCTTATGAATTGTTTTTATTCAATATCATAGAATGCAGATACATTTTAAAAATAAAAGACAAACAATATAAAGTTCAGTTATTCTTCTTTACTAAACTTCTACGACAGTTTTATTTATTGCTCATGACAAAGATACTAATTGATAACTCATTTAAATTATAGAATTTTTACGGTGATTACATCCTTTAATAAAATTAGTGTGTTTAGAAAATCTTGTGCAGTGTTAACTTTGTATAAAAAGTCAAGAAGAGAGCACACACAATTTGATTTTGACGCCCATTAATTTTAACCCATCTTTCTGCCAGATAAAGAATTCAAAGATTTTTAACCTTTTATTAGAACATCTCTGTCTCTCTATCTCTCTGTCTCTCTGTCTCCCTCTCTCTCGACAGGGTTTCTCTGTATTACTTTGGAGGCTGTCCTGGAAATCTCTCTGTAGACCAGGCTGGCCTTGAACTCAAAGATATCCACCTGCCTCTGCCTCCTGAGTGCTGGGATTAAGGGCATTCACCACCAATGCCTGCTTTATTAGAACTATTAATGAGTTATCTGCTGACCTGGAAACGCTTACTGAATACAGATACAATTATTACAGGCTGAGCAGATAGTCCAGGGATTAGCAAACTTCTGTGGAAGGTCAGATAGTCTGCACTGTCAGGTTTTAGGTCATTCTGTTTCATACATCTATCGTTTTAATAAAATATACTTTAGAGGAATATATTAAATTATTAATGAAGCAATTTTATGTTCCATATTGATTTTGACTTTCTAATCACTTTCAATATGATAAATACAGGAGCTATTCTGCAGTGCCCAAGGCTTCTCTTTTATTGAATTGTTTAAAATATGAATTTAAAGTAAAAATGGGAAAAGTTCCATGTACAAGTAGAAATTGAAATGCTCAGAAATGTATGTACCATTCTCATAATTATTTTTACTTGATTTAAGGAAAAAAATTAGTATCTCTAAAATTTGGGGGTTGTAACATTTAAATTGTAAGACAATTTAGGTAACTATAACACAACCACAGTCTCATAAAACTTTTGAATGTAACATAACTTTATGCATATAAAACATGTGGAGACTTTTTTCTCTGAAATAATTGCTAAAAGAATGTTATTGAAAGTACTATTAAATAAGTGAATTATAGTTAAATAAGAGATAACAGCTTAATATAGCAGGAGGGAATCTTATAAATTTTACATCATTGTTTCGTAGGAAACTGTCCTCACCCCATATCTGCTCAGTCAGAAACTTTCGAGGTGGACCCCAAAGTTTGTCATTTAGAAATGAGGACCACTTAGCTTTGCAAAGTTATCCCAAAGGAAATAACAGAATTAGTGCTGGATCTTGATATACTATGTCTTGATACAGGTATATGGCTATGCATTTGTAATTTGTTGCTAACCACTGGTCAGAGTATCTAGAAAGGAAACAAAGTCCTAATGATGGAATCCCACCAGTCAAGGTAGATATCAGATGGACTGTTTACAGCCCTGATTTGGTAATCTCACATATCCAGTTTCAATATCATTGGTTGAGTAAAAAGCTAAACAGTCACAGGTGAGAAAAAAGTTATCCATATATTACTGAGTTTTGCACACATCCCCAATGAAATAAGTGGATGCACTAGATAGGGTTAAGGTTTAAGCAACATTGTAAAGGGAACATGTAAAATGTTTACCGGTGGAAAGCATCTGTAAGTCAGTATTTCTCCAGCAACAGTAACATATTTGAAGGAAGGCATAGAAATGAAAACTTCTTTGATACTGTGTTTTGTCAGCTTTATAGCTGAGGAGGAAATTTAATTCCCCCCCTTTTTAAGCACCCTTTGGTATTATCTCTCCCCGTTTTAAGCACCCTCGAGTATTATCAGAACTAGTTCTGGGTAGCAGGGGTGGGTGCCCCATGTCAATTTCAGTTCAATTTCTCCAAGTGTTATGTCTTAAATAGGTTTTGTCTCCAGCAATTGTGCTTTCCTTTCCAGTCTGGGAAGCAACCAAGAACGGTGGCAGTAGCCTATATTGTTTAGGGAATCTCTTAACCTCCCTGACCAACAACTCAGACAAGGTTTTTCATGCTCACCACCAGAGTTTGTGTTAAATAGTTTATGGCTCTTGGATAGAACATTATCACCTCAAATAACACAACTTAGTTTAAATTATTTAAATATATGAATATGTATACATATGTATTATGTGTGTTTTGGTTAAAATAAAATACATTTCTCTATGCATTTTCCCAGTTAACCTTGGTGTTCTTTATCTCTCCATCTTTCCTCTCCCTCAGTTTCCCTGTAGAATCCCCTTTGCTAGATGAGGTACCACCCACCTTTTCTCATTTCTGTCTTCAAAGCACCTGGGTCTTACTATTCCCTTTACTACATACAGCTCCACTATCCCTATCCTGGTTCTTTTTACCTTCTTGGTTTCTGCGGCTACTACAGATCTTATACTCATGAAAAGATTTAGAGCTAGAACCCACAAATAATAGTGATTGTCTTTCTGTTCTGTATAGGGTTCAATACTAGTACTTATGACTCAAGGGTTATCATCAGATACAACTTAAGACACATTCAATAAAAGCAAATTCATGCAGAGCCCTGTAAACCTAGCCAGCTTTGCATGGCAGGTAAGGCAAAGGACCCCGAGAGGACAGCCAACAACTTCCACATTCCTAAAGCAGTTAATTCCCAACTGTATTATAATATCCATCTTGATACCCACAGATAAGTGTAGTTCTCAGTCCCCATGAAAGAATGTTCTTTGTGCAGCAGCCCAGTGGAGAAATCAATGTTGCCCAAAATGCAGACAACAGCTGACTGTGGGATGGCCATCCCTATCCGGTATTTCAACAATATACCTTTTGCACATAAAGTTCAAGGGCCATCATGACAGAAGGCTCAGAAAGAACAAGAAAACCAGGAAATGTATAAGATAGTGTCTTCTAGATTATAGTGTCCAAAGACCACAACATCTGCAAGGAGATAGTTTCTTCTGTATGTGACAGGGAGTTACACCCATTCAATGCTAACAATCAAGTCAGCTAATTAGAACATCAGGTGACTACCATGAATATGGGACATCTCACAAGGCTCCACCCCTAGATGAAGAGTTCCAGAAAATCAGTGGCTGCTGGGAAAGGGAGAATCAGTCTTCTCTATGTATGAGCTTCCTGATAGGTTATCCAATCCCAAGTGGTCAACTCTAAACACATATACATTTGAGTAACACTATATGGAATCGGTAAAATGCATTTATACACACATGCACACAAACACACACACGCACACAATGTATATATAATGATAATAATAAAAGCAGAGGACATAAAGCAACACTATATGTACTCGGTAAGATGTATTTACACACACACACACACACACACACACACACACACACACACACACATATATATATATATATATATAATGATAATAATAAAAGAGGTTATTCATAAGGATGAGAACGAATGGAGAGGCAGGAATGGAAGCTGGAGGCACGAGTACCCAAGAGGGAAAGGAAGCAAATGCAATAGTCATGTAAAGATATATACATTCAGAAATAAAACAAGCAAATAAATTTTAGCAAGAAAACCTTGCAAGTTTATTCAATACATATTGAAGTTTGATATGCACTGTTCAATAACCATGGTTGCACTTGCTTGCAGCATTGGTTTAGCACACAATCATAGCTATTTTTCACAATTATGTCTCCTAATTGTTTATTGATATCTAAGCAAACAATGCTTAATTAAGAGTCAGAGAAGATACTCTCAATTTATTGGAATATCAATAAAATTTTAAAAAAAATAGCATGTCTTAAATTTAGGGGAAGCTTTTGAATGTAAAGGACAGTAACATTCTATCAGCTATTATTGTTGGTCTAGAAATTATGTGTTATACAATAAGATATATATAACCAGATTTTTTTTTGCAACAGAATTCACAAAAACTTTGATTCTTTCAAGTAGATAGTAATTGATGCAATCATGAAAGTAATTTCCAATGAATAACAATATAAAGATATACATGCTTGTGTTTTTATTCACTTTAGTAGTTTCAACTTGATTTTATTATGTACTTTCAAATTATTTGAGTGAATGTAAATAAAATGTCAATGCAATATTACTCTTTCTATTCCCACTATTATCACTAAAGTCACAAAGAGCTAATTTTTAAGTAAGTAAATGCAAACAGTTTTTCCACTGAGTAGTACTCCATTGTGTAAATGTACCACATTTTCTTCATCCATTCTTCAGTTGAGGGGCATCTAGGCTGCTTCCAGGTTCTGGTTACTACAAATAATGCTACTATGAACATAGCTGAACAGATGTCCTTCTTGTATAAATGTGCATATTTTGGGTATATGCTTAAGAGTGGAATTACTGGGTGTTAAGGTAGACTAATTCTCATTTTCCTGAGGAACCACCACACTGATTTTCAAAGTGCATGTATGAGTTTGCACTCCCACCAGCAGTGGAGGAATGTTTCCCTTTCTCTACATCTTCTCCAGCATAAACTGTCTTTGTTGATTTTGATGTTAGCCACTCTGACAAAAGTAAGAAATATCTCAGAGTAGTTTAGATTTGCATTTCCCTGATGGCTAAGATTATTAAGCAGTTTCTTAAGTATCTTTCAGCCATTTTAGATTCCTCCATTGAGAATTCTCTATTCAGTTTGTACCCCACTTTTTGTTGGATTATTTGGTGTTTTTTTTATCTAGCTTCTTAATTTCTTTGTATATATTGGAAATCAGCCCTCTGTCAGATGTGGAGTTGGTGAAGATCTTTTCCCATTCTGTGGGCTGCCATTTTATCTTGTTGACTGTCCTTTTCTTAACAGACACTTCTCACTTTCAGGAGGTCCCATTTATTAATTGTCGATCTTGGTGACTGTGCTATTGGTGTTATATTCACGAAACAGTCTCCTATACCAATTTGTTCAATAGTACCTCCCACTTTCTCTTGTAAGAGGTTGAGTGTGGCTGGGTTTATGTTGAGGTCTTTGATCCATTTGGGCTTAAGTTTTGTGCATAGCAATAGATATGGATCTATCTGCAGTCTTCTACACACCAGCATCTAGTTATGCTAGCACCATTTGTTGAAGATGCTTTCCTTTTTCCATTGTATAATTTTAGCTTCTTTGTCAAAAATCAGGTGTTTGTAGGTGTGTGGGTTAATATCAGGGTTTTCAATTCAATTCTATTGGTCTACCTGTCTATTTTTGTGCCAATACCAAGCTGTTTTCCAGACTATACCTCTGTAATAGAGTTTGAAGTCAGGGATGGTGATGCCTCCTGAAGTTCCTTTTTGTACAGGGTTGTGTTGGCTATCCTTGGTCTTCTGTTTTTCCATATAAAGTTGAGTATTGCTTTTTCAAGTTCTGTGTAGAATTGTGCTGGGATTTTTATAGGGATTGCATTGAGACTGTTGACTGTTTTTGGCAAGATTTTCATTTTTGCTATGTTGATCTTACCTATCCAAGGGCATGGGAGATCTTTCCATTTTCTGGTATCTTCTTTCATTTCTTTCTTTAAAGACTCAAAGTTCTTATTTTATAGGTCTTTCACTTGTTTGGTAAGCATTACTATAAGGTATTTTATGTTGTTTGTATCTATTGTAAAAGTTGATATTTCTCTGATTTCTTTCTCAGCCCCTTTATCATCCGTGTGTATTAAGGCTACAGATTTTTTTTGAGTTAATCTTTTATCCTGCCACTTGGCTGAAGGTGTTTATCAGTTGTAGGAGTTCCATGGTAGAGTTTTTCAGATCACTTATGTAAACTATTATATCATCTGCAAATATTGAAGAAAAACAATGGAATCTTGAAGTTTACAGGGAAATGAATGGAACTAGAAGAAACAATTTTGAGTGAGGTAACCTAGTCACAATAAGACAAACACGGTATGTACTCACTCATATGTGGATTTTAAACATAGATCAAAACATTATCAGCCTACAATCACACCCCCAGAAAACCTAGGAAACAGGGAGGAACCTAAGAGAATTATACATGGCCCCCTAGAGAAGGGTAAAGGGACAAGATCTCCCAAGCAAATTGGGAGCATGGAGGAAGGGGGGATGGAGTTAGGAGAAGGAAAAGGGAGAATTTGAAGGGAGATGTGGGCAGGAGGTAACCAGAAGGTTGATAAAGGGAAAGAATAGAGAAGAACAAGAAAAGAGATACCATAATAAAGGAAATCATTATAGATTTAATGACACTAGGGAAATGCCTAGAGATCTACAAGGACAAACCCAACTAACAATCTAAGCAATAGTGAAGAGGCTGCCTCTAATGCTCTTCCATGATAATGAGATTGGCGAGTACCCTATAGGCCATCCTAGAGCCTTCATCTAGTAGCTGATGGAAGCAGAAACAGACACCCACAACTAAACAACTTAACAAGCTGAACTCCTCGAATCCAATTACAGACAGGGGAGAGTGATGAACAAAGGGGTCAAGACCAGGCTAGAGAAACTCACAGAAACTGCTGACCTGAACAAGGGGCAGCTCATGAGCCCCAGTCAGATAGCTTGGAAACCAGCATAGGACTGACCCAACCCCCTGAATGTGGGTGTTAGTTAGGAGGACTGAGCAGTTTAGGGGGCCTCTAGTAATGGATCAGTATTGATCCCTAGTATAGTAGTGGACTTTGAGAACTCATCCCGCATAGAGGGGTACTTTCTCAGCCTACACATATGGGGAAGGGCCTAGGCCCTGCCCCAAATGATATGACAGACTTTGAAGGCCTCACCCTCTCTGGGGAGCAGAAAGGGATGTGTATGGTGGAGGTGATAGGGGAGGATGAGAGGGTGAGGGAACTGGGATTGACATGTAAAACAACTTTATTTCAAATTTAAATAAAAAAGGAAAAATAAACAGTTATGAATCAAAAATATTTTATATTGCACACAAATTATGTCATATCATATGTAAGCAGGATCACAAAAGTATATGGGGTATACATTTACACATTAAGAAAATTCTCATAGTGTGATCAAAATGACAAAGTTTTTGACTTAATATAGTTGGCAAAAGCAACTGATAAGAGGCTACGCAACAAACAGGATCTATTGCCAGTTGACACTTGTCAGGGAAAATAGAATATTAGTTTTGGGGTTTGGACACTCCTCCCAGGCGTATTGCTGTTAAGGAAGTCTGCTTCCTCTGTTACTGTGGAAGTGTGTTTAGTGTAAGGGGACATTAACACAACTTGTTTGTACACTGAGTGTTTCTATTCAGATCAAGGCCCTGAGCATTCAAAAATACAACAGAACCTGGCTTTGCTGAGATATTCATCTTGCCTGAAAAGAGCCATCTAGAAAGCACTCTATCATTTAAATTGCATGAAGATAAATACCTGAATTGAACATCATATTCATTGAATGAGCAATCCATGTTTCAATCAATTTAAAATCTTATTTCACCTTACTCAAGGCACTTTTACTAGCTTACTTTTTTAATATTCTCCTATATTTTAAATACATTACTATAATAAAGTATAAATAGAAAGTATAAATGGCAAGAAGTGATAAAATATCTGCTGTGCTTAATAAGAACATGCTTTTTGGTTTAAATGTAAATTTGGACAATGCTGTGTTTAACTTTCCCTATGGAAGTATTTTCACATACTGGGGGCTTCATTTATCTACTTGATTCAAAATTCAAAATCTACTTGAATTTCAAATGTTACTTGGTTGAAATAATAAATTACCAGTAATTTAAAATCAGAACAACACTTTTGGAGAATTAGTAGGAAATTGTGTGAGGACTAGTACTATTTATTATTGATAGATATCAAGGGAAATGATACTTAATTATTTGAACAATGTTCCATATATCTGAAGATCCATGTGATTATAATAACCTTCAATAAGTAGAATGGAATTATTATTAGTTATCGTTACTGCAATTATTATTAATTTTTAGCCCAGGTTAGCCTTGAACTCATAGAGATTCACCTGCCTCTGACTCTCATGCTGGAATTAAATGCATGCAACACCACATCTAGCCTAGAAGTGAACTCTTTTAGCTTTTATTTTTGAGGTTACGATTTTATCACACTATTTCTTGTTTCTCTTTCCTCCTTCACATCCTCCCATACATCCCATTCATGGCCTCTTGTTTTCACTAACTGCAGACCAGTGCCAAATGGTCATCTCTGAAGCATTCATTAATGTAATTCCACAGACCAAACAGGTTATATTTATTAATATATATGTATATGCATATATGTATACAATAAAATTAAAACAATTTGTAAATGTATTTTTGCTTTCTGTTATGGTAGATAGAAATATTACGGGGTAGATAAATAGCAAAAATTTGATTCATGGGTCTGCTGTTTCTAAAAGCAGTAAGATTGGACAGAACAGTAGGATAACAGTAGAAAATCTTTTAACTAAAGCCTGTAACTGATATGTCTTTCTCTTTTCACAGTATAGACATTTTCCCCATTGTCTAGATGCCTATTGTTTGGTTTAATTTCTGATGATTATATAGTCCTATACTAAATATATGTAATACTTTAGTCATTTCCATCCTACTGTTTTCATAGTCTCAGATCTGACCTAATTCGTTGCCTCAAATCAGTTGTGTGGACACTATGGGTCCTGTGATGTATTCTTCAAAAAACTGGAGATGACATAAAAATAATTAGTAGCAAATAACTTATTTAAATATGGATTAAATGTAATAAATTAGAGGAAGTTTATAGAGTATCAATTAACCAAAGTGCCCAATCATTATAATATGTAGGTAGGGATTAGTATTGGTATAACACCATAGTTATTCATATACTCACCTACATCTCCACTCAGTCTTAGCATTGATATATCACTGCAGTTATTAACATACTCATCTACATCTCCAGCAAGGCTTAGCATTGGTGTAACACTGTAGTTACTCATGTACTCATCTACACCTCCAGCAAGCACTGTCAACACTTAGTACTTCCTAAGCAGTCTACTATTCTAACATCATCCCCTCACACTTATTTATCAACAAAAAAAACAAATCCTATGTATGAGTTTAGTCTCAATCATGGAGAGAAAAGATTTGGTGGAAATTTCATGTTGTACTTATCATTCTCAAAGAGCTTACAAAAGCATATCAACTCCAGATATCATGCAAATCATTTGAAAATGTGAGGTAGACTAGAATATGAAAGGGAAGATATTTTTATTTCAAATTGACCCAGATGTCTAAAATTATAAAGACATAAAATTTGATTCTTATAAAATATTTAATGTCTTTAAGTAATACAGAAGCTGGTCTGGAATCAGCAACCTTTGGAATAGATATTACTTTTTGGCAAGTGGTGTGTCTACAAAGCTGTGTTTTTCTTTCGGTACTGAATAGCCAACTATCAACTTTTTAAATGGCAAGTTACAAAGCCAGCTTGGTTTACTTTACTACTGAAATAGCTCCAATATACCATATTTAGTCAGCTTTTGAACTGAGTTGAAAACCTGGGAAAATGAGTTTTAGTGTATTGTGTTAAGGAATTGAACTTTTTAAAATTTTTATAAATAATGTCATAGAAAAATTAAATTGCAATTCTTAAATGTTAATTTATTGTAATTTATTGTACATGTATCTTCAGGGTTTTTTGTTGTAACTGTGTGATTATTGCCCCAGTCTTTCTAGTTTAGGTATTTTTCTAAAAGATATTGCCATCATGTTTTATAAATTAAACTATTACAAAAAGTATATGGCTCAACTGCCTACCTAAATTTTTTAGATAAAAGTTATAAGATACCATACCTCACAATGTGTTTAACTGACACTGTCTTTATATTAAAAGATGAACCATAGTATAATGATTTGAGAAACATTGGCTTAAATGAAAATCAATTAACTTCTTTGTGACTACCTGATATCCTTGATCGGCTATTAGATATAAGGGCTTTCATAAAATTTACTTAACCTTAAAAATCTATCGTTTACCAGTAATTAAAACTAGGATTCTACACAAGGCATTCTTTGAAATTCAAAATCCCAAATCAGCTTACTCATACTGTAGAGTACAGCATCATTTTCACAATGAAGTTAATAGCTTATGATCCTCGATGAACCATAAAAATGTTAATGTGATCTGAACCTAAGTAAACGTCTTACCATTAAAAGTGACATCATTGGCTTTTAATGAAACTCTACTCGACTGTTGAAAAGAACTGTGTGTTTCTGATTGGATTAATTGAGAACCATCTGAAGCTACCCGTTCTTTTACTTCTGCCTATTCCCACAATGTTTCCTAAGAAAATACCTACTCTTTATCTTCTTGGGTCAGAAATTTTGTAATAGTATCTTTAAATGTATAAAAAAATAAAATTTTCTCCAATATTTTCTTCATTCAGTTTTTGAAGTGATGTTTCAGACTCTGTAATTTGATTTCTTTTCCTTAAGCTCCAAGAACTTGCTCTTAAGATTACGAATGACTCCATTTTTTTTTTTTTGCATTCCAATGATTACATTGCAGTGATTATCTAGCAGTCACTTTCTGCTACATTTAACATCTTAAAATTATATCCTTCAGGATCCAAACACAATATCTCTAACTTAACACACTCTGCCTTTTGCCTCTTTTTTCTCCCTTACATATTTAAAGTCCTTTCATCATCCACTTCTCTGCCCAATCCCTAAATCATAATGCCTTTTATAGTTACTCACTTAGTCCTTGCTCCTTTCCCTCTGCACATGCTCTGTGAGAAGTTAAGAATATCTTGTCCTCTTAGCCAGCATATCCAGGCTAAAATATCCAGATCTGTCACTGTATTCTTTCTCTACCTTCCTGATAAACATAACTACATGCATGTCCCACAGAAACTCTCTTCCCACAGATGTCTCTCTTCTCTACACAGATGGGTTATAATATATGAGGATAGAACTTTTGTGTCTGTTTTTATACATAGAGCATCACCTCACACTTAGTGAACACTTGAAATGTGTGGGATTAAACACTCCAAATGTACATGACACAGTGATTTTCATTTCCTTGATCTATCATTTCTTTTGTAAATTCAGATCAGGCTGTATGGCATTGATGTCCACAAATTGTCTGAACACAGAATTCTAGGATTTATCTTAGATTTTCGTTAGTACTTTCCTCTATCCACAGACATTGGGAACATTTGTATTGTGTCTATAATCTCTTCCTTTCCACCCTACTAATGATCTATAAAAAGAAAAAGTCTTCCAATTCCTCTAAGTGACAATGCAACATCATGTTTGTGCAGTGTGTGATTTCCCTAAATCACATTTTGCATTGGTATCTGTTTTATTTCTAAAGTCTATATGCTATTAAAATTAGTAAATTCAACATATGGTTTGAATTTAATCTCAGTTTTCTTAACTGTATTTGATACTTCCCCTTGCATAATCCTTGGGTACCTGGAGCTGCTGAACTGCAGTGGGTCTCTAGTATTACCCACTCGTATTTTCTACTTCAGATGTGATGCTTAGCAATGCTGAAAGGTTTGTGGCTCCTGGTTTGCCCCCATTTCCCATCACTAGCTAGAGCTTGTGTACTCTCTGGAACTTCTATTGTTAATAGTTACTCACGTTTTGAAGGCTTCCTTTGAGCTGTTGGGCAAGGTTGTCTAAGAGATTCTCAAAACATACTTCCTATTGATGTTGCCCTTGGCTAACCCATTTGGGCGAGGCAGAAGGTAAACCCCTAAAGCTGAAGACACCATGTAATACATAAATAGTTCACAAGGCCCTTGAACTAGAACTGACTTGAATGCCCCTTCCCCTGTGGGCTAGCATTCATAGTACCAGATTGTAACATGAAACAATAAGTGACCCAATAATGATACTGGGGTTCTAACTTCAAGCAGAAGTGCAATAAAGCAAAGCAGCAGGCCATTAGCTTCTTACCTCTACCTCAGGCTGAATGGGCCTATCCTGTCTCTATGAGCTCTCACCAAGCCTCAGACTGTAACCTCTTCTCAGCTTGGCTGGAGAATGAATGCCTCTCTGAGACCTTGCTTCTGTCTTATGTACATCCATAATATTGGGATGAAAGGTATGAGCTATAATTATCTTTTAAACTGATTCACTTTTGTGTAGATCTGGGTGGCCTCATATTCACAGAGATCTGTCTGTCTCTTAATCCTGAGTCCTAAGATTAAAGGTCTGTACCACCACGTCCCAGCTTCTGGCTGCTGTGCTTCAAGGTGTGCATCTGACTTCTATAGCTTGTGACTAACTGCTTTCTGAATCTTCAGGAAAGCTTTAATAAATCACAAATAATATATCACTATACCAGATAGAGCCATGAAAGCTTCCAAAGGAAAGAGACAACAAACTGTCCTGCCCAGATATGATGCCTATGAAGCACACCAATGACCAGCATGGCATAATAACCCTGGGGGTGGATTAATGGCACACACACCTCAGAGGTGGCCATTGACTCTCTAATTGGACTGAGTACCTGTCCAACATGAGGGATGCCATTCATGGCACCAGAAATCAAGCTAACCAATCGGTACTAGTGTGGCCATGGTATTGGAGGGCAATCAGCAACCACACTCTCTAAACCAACATAAACCCAAACAAGAATCCATAAACATCTGTCATTATATGTGGGAACATATAAGTGGTCCCATAGATGGTCCAGGCCTTCTGAGACACATGTTCAGGGGGTCCGAGTCAGTCTGATGCTGGATTCCCACCTATCAGTCTGGGGTCCCATTAGCTCCTCCTTGTTCATGTCTGCTGTTTCTATGTGTTTCTGTAGCCTGATCTTGTTCTCTCTCTCTCTCTCTCTCTCTCTCTCTCTCTCCTCTCATCTATTCCTTCCCTGATTCTGCTTTTGGTTTTAAGCAAGGTGAGCTACATATAGAAATTGTATATGTAATTATAGGACACTAGAGTTTTCATATGAATTGTTATTTTCTTAATAAATATATAGTTGTTTCTTATCTTGGCAAAGCCCTTTTTGAAAAAAAAAATTCCTTTTTTGATTCTCAACCCCTACTCTACACTTACAAAAATGTATTTTATAAGAAAACAATTATACATGCATATATATATGTGTATTATACACACACACACACACACACACACACACATATAAGACATAGATTGTAATGTCTTGATGCTGATGTGCGTATAAATTGTGAAATGCTTACTCCAAATCAAGCTACTTTACAAATATATATCACCTCATATATGGAATTCCTGTGGGTTTTTTTTTTGGTACTAAAACTTAGGTTAAAATCTTTTGAAAAAATTTAAGCATATATTTTGTTGTCATTGGTTCCAGCCAATGTCTTACACAGTTTTGGCTGTTCTAACAACACCATATACTGTATGCCTTATAAAAACCACAACTGTATTTGTTACATTTTGAACTGGGAAGTAAGTCACAGTTCAAGGAGCTCATCAACTGGTATATTAAATATCTGATGATGGATTTCTGAGTGATAAACAAGGCCTTTTTTCTCTGTATTTAGGTGACACAAAGGGCAAGGTAAATCTCTGAGCTCTATTTTTAAGACACTAACATCAGACACTTCTAAATTTTCTACCTCATGATACATCACACAGGTAATTCACTTTTCAGGGTGTGGATCTGGTCAGTACCCAGACATATCCATGAAAACTGTTATGTTGAACTTTGATTCTGAAACTCATTTTCCACAGCTGAACTTCTGTATCCTTTATTAACATTTGCCCATGTCATTTGCAGTCAGCACGATCCAATACTAAAAGATCTTTATAAAATGCACAATATTAAATGTCTTTTTAATAGTTTATTATTATCAGTTACTGTGGATTTCTCCTCAATGTAACAATTAACTATTCATAAATTACCCCACAAAATACCTATCCTTTTCACCTTCATTATCAATAGCTCATATCTACTGTTCCTCCAGTATTATAAATTTGGTCATTTTTGTAGTTGATTTATTTTATATTATTATGGCATAGTGTAATTTTTCCTAATAAAGGCAGTTTAATCAATAAGGAAGTTTGGGTAATGGTCTCTAGAGGTGTTGCTATGTTGAGAAAAGATATTATCTTAGATTTTCCTATAAACACGTTGGTAACCATCACAAATGTTTTAGAAGAAAAGAACACCAAATATACACATTTGTCCTTATTAATCCTCATATGTACTCTTCCGAATTAATCTATTCTTTCATTATGCCCTCAAAGCTCAGGGGAAATTTTTCTTCCTCTTAATTAAAATATTCCCTTCACTTCTAGTATAGACCCCAACATTACCTCTAATTAATATTGTTCTCTGTGGGCTTATTGGTTCCCCTCTTCCTAGGATTTCCTTTCCTAAAGAAAATATGCAAGTATTAGTATTTCAAAATTTCCCTGTGTAGGAATCTCATTGTTTTCCCTGAGTTATACACTTAAGCAACAGAGCTGGTTGCTCTGTATTCAGTTAGAATGGATGAATTCCCCCAGTAACTCTTGTAGTCAGGTTTCTACACCCCCTGCTCTTCCAAAAGCATCTTCTCAAAGGTCATGGATGACAGCTTTATTTGTCAAGTATAATAGCCATTTTTTTCTGTCATCTTGCCTCTTCACCTTTCTGAGGGAGACGGTGGTTCTAACTGTTGGCATTTAAACACTGTCTTGAAAATGTCTCTGTTTCACATTGGGACCCCAGAACGACTTATTGTCTAGTTTCCTGCTAAAGTGCTTTCTGCTTCCTGTCCACATTGTTTACTTTTCCAAAAAGCAGCCCTTTCCAGGTCTTTTCTCTTTCCACTTTCATTGTTTTAAAATAATGTTTTTGTGTTCTCCTATCCTCTATTGGAAATCTCTTTTCTCATGGTTTTAGTCTGAGAATACAAAGAAGACATTATGACTAATTTTCCAGGGTCTATAGATTCCCTCCATGTGAATATTATATCTTCTTCTATTTCATGATTGCAAGTTGTATAAGTGATGCCAGCTAGAGTATCTTATGCTTGAGACCTTGAAGTTATAAAAATACTAAAGTCATGTGCATCTACTCTTTCATCAAGAATTATCTTGATGAAACACAGAAGCAGCAATAGCATAATACAAAGACAATAGTGTTGCTCTCTACACATCCCATTCATATTCCTAAAGGAATACATAATGAATTGTCATTAGTGTTTTTGAATGGATTCCAATAATTAATGATTCTTAAAGAATTTTTCCATACTGAACACTAGCCATGATTGTAATTAATTTTGAAATGCCTAGAGATCTACAAGGATGAATCCAACTAACAATCTAAGCAATAGTGGCGAGACTACCTTTAATGCCCTCCCACGATAATGAAATTGATGACTACATTATATGCCATCCTAGAGCCTTCATCTAGTAGCTGATGGAAGCAGAAGCAGATAACCACATCTAAACACTAGCCTGGAACACTAAACTCCTGGAATCTTGTTATAGAGGGGGAGGAGTGATGAACACAGGGGTCAAGACCAGGCTGGAGAAACCCACAGAATCAGCTGACCTGAACAAGGGGGGCTCATGAACCTCAGTATGATAGCTGGGAAACCAGCATAGGACTGACCCAGACCCCCTGAATGTGGGTGTTAGTTAGGAGCACTGGGCAGTCTATGAAGCCTCTAGTAATGGATCAGTATTTATCCCTAGTATACAAATGGACTTTAGGAACCCATCTCACACTTTCTCAGCCTACACACATGGGTGGAGGGCCTAGGCTCTGCCCCAAATGACATGACAGACTCTGAAGACTCCCTTTGGAAGGCCTTACCCTCCCTGGGTAGCAGAAAGGGGATGGTCTGGTGTTTGGTGGGGGTGATAGGGGAGAATGGGAGGGTGAGGTAACTAGGATTGACATGTAAAACAACCTTATTTCAAATTAAATAAAAAATGAAAAAAAGTATAATTGTACTTTTTATACAAAAAAATTAAGATGGTATTAAATGACAATTCTTCCACCCTTAAAAAAAATAAAGTTGTGGTTGATTAAATAGGAATGTCCCCCATAAGCTCATAGATTTGAATACTTTTTTACCAGAGACTGGTACTATTAGAGGTGTGGCCTTGTTGGAATAGTAGTGATCTTGTTGGAGGAAGTGTGTCACTGGGCTTGAGTTTTGGGGTTTCAGACGCCCAACAGAGGCCAGTGTCACTCTCTCTTCCTGCTGTCTGCCAATTCAGACATAGGACTCTCAGCTACTCTCCAGCACCATGTCTGGCTGCATGCTACTATGTTTCCTGCCATGATGACAATGGACTGAACCTTTGAACTGTAAGCCAACTCCAGCCAAATGTTTTCTTTCAAAATATTTACTGTGGTCATGGTGTCTCTTCACAGCAATAGAAACCTTAACTACACAGTAAATAATTCATCAGGAATATCTTAAGATCATTATATCTTGTCTATATGAGACTTCCACTGTGGTTATTTTTATTATGTAATACTTTGATTACTATAAATAATTTGGGCTCAGATCCACAATTATAAGTAGTTCTACAAGATGTTACTACATGTGCTATTATAACTGTCAATACCCTTACTCCTTACTCAGGTCCTCAGGTCCTCAGGGATTCCAATTTTGTTTTGGTTCCATAGCCTCAGGCCTGGGTTTCAAGAACCTTTTTTCCCACAGCTGCATTTTATTGCTGTATTCTTTCCATCTTCCACTCATCTCACTGCCTCTGGCCTCCCACAAATATGAGACTCAACCTTGATACTAGGCTCCTTTCTAAATATAGCTAACACTTATTGAAGCTAACTCAAGTGACAAACAACACCTCTCTATCATACAATGACATTGATAAGTGAGTATGACCACATTCATGAAAATGACAAGGAAACTGAAGTTTAGTAGTGGTAAGACAATTAAATCACATATTTAACAAGTGGCAAAGACAGTCTAGTTAATGTCTTTCTAGCATGAACTCAATAGTGTCTCCACCATTGTTGTAGTTAATTCCCTATCACAGAGGCTCTTATGTATTGCAAAATAAGATATTTTATTTACTTATTTATTTTATTATTTTTTCCTATTTTATATCTCAGTTCCCTCTCCCTCACTCCCTCCTTCCCATGCCCCATTCCCCGTAACCCTCCTCCCATCCCAGTAGCACAGACACTGAGATTGACAATTAATAAATGGGACTTCTTCAAACTGAGAAGCTTCTGTAAGGCAAAGGACACAGTTGGCAAGACCAAATGGCAGCCCAAAGACTGGGAAAAGACCTTCACCAACCTCACATCTGACAGATGGCTGATATCCAAAATATACAAAGAACTCAATAAACCTGTCACCAAAACACCAAATAACCCTATTAAAAATGGGGTACAGAACTGAATAGAGAACTCTCAATGGAGGAAATCAAAAAGGCTGAAAGACACTTAAGAAAATGTTCAACATCCTTAGCTATCAGGTAAAGGCAAATCAAAACAACTCTGAGATACCATCTTACTCCTGCCAGAATGGCTAAAATTAGAAACACCAATGACAACTTATGCGGGAGAGAATGTGGAGCAAGGGGAACACTCCTCCACTGTTGGTGGGAGTGCAAACTTGTACAACCATTTTGGAGATCAGTATGGTGGTTCCTCAGGAAAATGGGAATCATGTTATCACAGGATCCGGCAATCCCCCTCTTAGACATATACCCAAATGATTCACATTCATGCAACAAGGACATCTGTTCAACTATGTTCATTGCAGAATTATTTGTAATAGCAAGAACCTGGAAGCAACCTAGATGCCTCTCAACTGAAGAATGGATAAAGGAGATGTGGCACATTTACACAATGGAGTACTATTCAGCAGAAAAATACAATGGAATCTTGAAATTTGCAGGCAAAAGGATGGAACTTGAAGAAGCCATCCTGAATGAGGTAACCTAGTCACAAAAAAGAGGAACATGGTATGTCTCACTGATATATGGATTTTAGATAAAGCAAAGGATCACCAGCCTATAATTCACATCATCAGAGAAACTAGGGTACAAGGAGAAACCTAAGATATTCATACAAGGTCCCTCACAGAAAGGGAAAGGAACAAGATCTCCTTAGCTTATTGGGAGTGGGTTGGGCAGTCAGTGGAGAGGCATTTAGGAGAAAGAGAAGGGAAAAGAGGAGAGCATGTGGAATAAGAAGATTGAGTCAGGGGAGGAAGAGACAAGAGCAATAGAATATATATATATATTACATGATATAATATATAATATGATATAATATATACATATTATATATACCATATATACATATATATATATGTTTGAAGAGAAAACTGACTCTAGAGAAAAGTCCAGAGACCTATAAATATAACACCAACTAACAATTTGAGCAACAGTGGAAAGGATACTTTAAATTCCCTTCCCTGATAATGAGAATGATGACTAACTTATCTGCCATCATAGAGCCCTCATTTAGTAGCTGATGGAAACAGAAGCAGATACCCACAGCTAAACACTGAGCCAAACTCCTGGAATCCAGCTGCAGAGAGGCCTAGGCTACAGAAACTCCCAGAGACAGCTGACATGAACAAGGGGGAGCTAATGGACCCCCAGGCTGATAGCTGGGAAATCAGCATTGGACCGACTCATACTGAACATGGGTCTCAGAAGGCCTGGGCAGGATAAATCCCTAGTGCACAAAAGGACTTTGGGAGCACATTCTCCATGGAGGGATACTCCCTTAGCCTAGAGGCAAGAGGGGAGGCCTAGTCCCTACTCCAAATGACTTGACAGATTTTGTTGATCCCTCCTGAGAGTTTAAATGTACCACCTCCATGGGAATTTTACTGATGGTGACACACTATTGGGATGCTTTGATCATCTAGCATCCTAGAACACTCTTCACTAATATTGTAACCAGGTTGAAATGTTTCATGATTGTAACTTTTGGAAAGAAATTGCTGTCTTCTCACATGTTTGTAAATTTTATAATCATTAACACAATTGAAGACACATAGCAGTGCCACCAAGGGTGCTCTTGTTCTCATTCAATTCCTGCTTGATTATATTTTATTAACATATTGTTCATGCTTAATTATTTTTATTTTTCTCTGCAATAATTGTTTCTAATGTAAAATATCCCCATGTTAAGTATATCACAGTGATACACATTTTCAATAGAGTTGTGAGCGTGAGTTAAAATTAACGACTATTTTTTTTATCATTAATGAGGTCTTAATACATATGTAAAGGAGAAGCAGTGGTTGGTAATGGTTCTAGTTGATTAAATGGGCATGGCCAATAACTGTCTCCAAAATGCACAGGTTTTATTTAAAAGATTGTTTTGGTTTTATCTTATTGGTTGTAAACTTTAAATATATGTCGATGGTGGACTGCTGTTTTTGTTTGTTTTGTTTTCTTGATGTCTGGGAATGGTTTACTTTGCCTTGATTATAAACCATCCTTTATGAAAAAGACCATCTATTCCTATACAAGTGACCTACAGTCCCCTTACCTGGTTTGGAGATCTTTTCACCTTTTTTAGTTTCAGGTACTGGGGTGAAAGACACAGACAAACAAACAAGCAAAAAAAGAATGAAAATAAGCATTAGATCAGATCTCAGTGCCAAGCAGACTAATAAAATAAAATGCATTTATTTCCAAGTTCCCAATTTCAACTATAGCCACATATATTAACAATATATTAATACAATATGATCCTTAGTAAACTGTAAAGTCACTTAAACAAAATATTCTTGAATTGAAAAACTCAGCTGCTGAAGATGATAATGAGTTAGTTCTCTGGGACCCATATGATGGAAGGCAAGAACCAACCTCTACAAGTTGTCCTCTGACTTCTGCACTCACATCATGGCATGTGCAGTGCACTTACATCTCACACACACACACACACACACACACACATATATATATATATATATATATATATATATATATATATATATATATACATATATATATATATATATCAATTCAGCTCATCAAAAATTGTAAGCTGATCAAATTGGGGTTGGTGGCACATCTTGGCTTCTAGCACTCTAGAGGAAGACACAGGCATATTCTTGTGAATTTGAGGACTAGCTGGGGTCTACATGGTGAGTTCCAGGCCAGCTAGAGCTACAAACTGAGACTCTTACTCAAGAAAAAAAAAAAAAAAAGAAAACCAAACCAAACCAAACCAAACCAAAATCTCGTGCTAGTCAAATCATTTGCATTTTGTCTTTCATAACAATATCTTATTATTTAAAAATTCACTAATCATTGCAAATAAGGAAATTAGTTAAACATACTCAGAAAAAGAGTACATTACTTTTCTTAATTTGACGAATTGAATCAATTTTCTGTGAACTACCACAGACTCAATTCATGGAGCGCCACCTGGTGGTTTCCTTCACAACTTTAAAAAGATAAATGTAATTTTCCTTTTATTGTCAATAATTCTACAAAACCATTTAAGTTGGCTTAAATTTAATTATAAAATGTGAGATTAGGTACCTGTTATTTTGTTATCATAAGCCAATGTTTTGTCTAGGAACTCTGCAATCTAACTTAATATAAAATGTACAGTTTTTTTTAAATACTTAGTTTTAAAAAGTGTGTAACTAACATCCACAGAGTCAACTTCGTTAACACAATTATGGCTACTTTTCAAAATTTCTGGTTCTTCCTCTATAAAACCAAGCTTGAATGGGATTTATGGTTCTCATTCATGCCACAAATACTTCTGACCGATTCACAGTATATAATAGTGGTCTTCCTTCAAAGAGCATAAGACATGACGTCATAATTATGATACTCACTGAGCAAAGATTATATGTCAAGTTCACATTAACCATCTCCATTAAAGGTTTCTCCTAGTGTGTTTTCATTTTCATTGTTTAACTAAAAGTGCTTCATTATGTAGAACTTGCAAATTAGCCCTGAGATGAACTTAGTCACTCAAACACGCAGCTATCCTAACCCAAAGCCTATGCATCACAATTAACTTGCATACAGTTAGATAGCAATTTGAGACAACAAATATCTCCTAGTACCTTTGAGCCCATTTTGCATTGGCCAGTGACTGTTGGCCATGGGGTTTGCCCTTAAGTGTGGATTTGCATACCCAGTAAAACACACTTGGAGAGCCTAAATATTCCTTTGCGAGCAGTTGTCAATTGGAGATATGTTTTTAGTGGGGTATTAGAACTAATGTCTTTTCCCCCAAATCTCAATGTATGTGGGGAAGATGAGTTGGTGCCTATCTAGAGCATTCATCTGTACCGCCTATAGCCTCTGGGAATTCATATGTGTTTCAGTCTAGTATTTGAAGGTACTATTTCTTTGGTATCACCAAACCCTCTGGCTCTCACAAGATCTATCATCTATCTATCTATCATCTATCAATCATCTATGTACATACCTATGTATCTATCTATGTATCTATCTGTCATCTATCTATCTTCTATTTATCTATCCTCTATCTATCTATCATCTATCAATCATCTATCTATCTATCTATCTATCTATCTATCTATCTATCTATCTATCTATCTATGTATCTGTTAGTGAGATTTTTTGCTCTGGCCATTCTGGAACTCACTATGCAGAGCAGGCAGGGCTTAAACTAGTGTCTCAGCACCTGATACTGTGACGATTGACATGATTCTATGTCTTGTCTTTGCTGTTTTCTGGGCCTTGATTTCAGTTGCTCTCTATGGATCTTTGGGAAGGGTTGGGGCTGCCTGTTGCCTGGTAGGGAGTGTTTCTGCTTCAGGAAAGATCTTAGGAGATCCTGTTCACATCAGGGAACTGGAGGTATAGTGGGAAGAGAGGATACTGAAAGCGAGTTGCATTAAGGCAAATAATTATCTGGAGAGACAGAGATGAAATGTCTAGATGGATACTAGTTCAGAGCCAAGAGTCAGAATTTCAAGTGGATGAAGCTGAGGTTGGCTGCTCTTTAGTGCACTCATCATTTAAGATAATAAAAGCTCATTTTATGATGCACTCTTGAACATTGGATAAATATGTTTTGAGTTACATGGAAATGTAGTTCCCAAGTAGGACTTGTATGTCCATGGAAATAAAAGTAATCCCCAAATACCCGTTAAAAAGCAATAGTTTGGGCTGGAGAGATGGCTCAGTGGTTAAGATGACTGACCGCTTGCTGGGGCTTTTATTTTTTACTTTCTTCACTATTTTTTCCTCCTCAAATTTATCGGTAATGCATAAGAATACAATATCTGGTTGGAAAAAACATTGACACCAGGGCTCTTCATTTTGAGAATTTCAGAGACTTAAAATCAACTAATCCCCAAGCAGAGCCACTAAGCAGAGAAGCTGCCTTTTCACACAGGGCACTCTTTTCCAGGCTGTTGGTTTCATTTATGAAACATAAATTGCTGTTGGGCCTGGGGAATGGAGCTTCATTAATGAGTTTTCAATGTCATCAACACTGTCTGTGTTCTGAAATAACAAATGCAGGTCATAGCTTCCAAATGCATGCCAGTGACCACCTTTGCTCAGGCGTTTCCGCTCCATCCTCTTAACCAAATCAAAGTACAAATTCAGAAGTCTGTATAAGTTTTAGAACACCTTTATTTAAATACTCGCAGAAAAGAACTCTAATCTCGTATTTTGTTTTGTTTATCACTAAGCTTCCTATTTACCGCATGAACAGACAAAAGGCTTATATGTGCAATAAAATATAACAATGATTAGTATCATAGTAACCAGTGATATTTTGCATTTGGTATGTGGTATTCACTCACAAGTAAGTGTATTAAGTGCATTATTGTATTTTATTTATATAATGTTAACTAATTATCTTAGTGTTCTAACCTAAATGTCATATATACTTAGCAGTTGTGGATGGATTTTTTTTCTTTGTTAAAATTGCTTCTCAGACATAAAAGAGAGAGCCTTTATAGGATTTAAGATAAAACTGACCCTAAAGAAATGTCCAGAGCCCTACAAGACTGACTCCAACTAATAATTCGAGCAACAGTGGAAAGGCTACCATAAATACTCTTCACTGATAATGAGATCAACAACTAACTTATCCACTATCATGGAGCCCTCATCTAGTACCTGTTGGAAACAGAACCAAACACTAAGCCGAACTAGAATCCAGATGCAGAGAGGGAGGACAAGACCACACTGCAGAAACACATAGAGACAGCTGATCTGAACAAGGAGGAGCCAATGGGCCCCCAGGCTGATAGCTGGGAATCCAGCATGGGACTGATTCAGACCCCCTGAACATGGGTCTCAGCTAGAAGGCCTGGACAGTCTAAGGCACCTCAGACAGTGGAACCAGGATATATTCCTGGTGTACCAAAGGACCTTGTGGGCACATCACCCATGGAGGGATGTCCCTTAACCTAGAGACAGGAGAGAAGTTCTAGTCCCTACTTCAAATGACTTGACAGATTTAGATGACCCCTCCTGGATAGCATCACCCTACATGTGGAGTGTGTGTGGGAGGATGGGAGGGAAGGGTGGTCGGGTGCATGTGAGAGGGATAGAGGGAGGGAAGGAGGGAGAGGTAACTGGGATCGATATGTAAAATAAATAAATAAATAAATAAATAAATAAATAAATAAATAAATAAATATGATTAAATAATTGCTTCTCAGATAATGCTTTGCATAAAATGGGCTCATTAAGCTATATAACTCCCAAATGCAGTTGTTTTGAAGTGAATATTGGGCTACTTTACAGATGACAGCATTGAGGCTGGATTATCTAAAATCCATTTTGCTCAATAAACAGTACAACTGGTATTTGAATGCATAACATTTTCTCAAAGCTTTAAGGAAACAATTTCACTGATCTACTGTTACTGTTATAAATGTAATTAAAAATCTTAATCATGACACACATAAAATATATATATATAATATATACACACATATATATATGTATATATATATATATATATATATATATATATATATATAGTCTTAGAAAAACTACCAGCCTTGTAATTACATAGCATCAGTCTAGCCACTGAGGCACCTATGTTATGGAGTCAATCATTAAATCACAAATTGTATTAATTAGTTTCTTAAATTGAGTTGGTAAAAAGAAATAAGGAATCTGAGTACAGCAGAAAATTGGTATCTATCTCATATACACCAGGGGTAATAATATCTTGGGAAGATTTACTATTAAAACAACAGATCATAAAACATATTCATACAAAGAAATATTGTCTATTGACATTTGTTCAGAATATTGAGCTCTTGTCTGTGGCTTTGGGAAATTGTGGCAGCTGATGACACAGATATAGAGTGACTCTGAAGATAAGTTCTGAGTCCACCAAGATAACTATGAGGCAAGGCACCCTCACTACTCCCATTTTTATATTATTAAAAACAACATTTCTGTGGAAATTCAAATGAACATTCCACATGAAGTTTTTAACGGATCCTAGGTATTAAGCATTCAATGTATGTTAGCCACTTTATTTATTAATGTTTGTTTTTGCACTCTGACATTAATGTTAAATCATAAATATTTAAATTTATTTTAAAATACACCAGTGAAATACACCAATTTTAGTTTAGATTATATTTATAAATATGCTAAAAATCATGGTGTTCTTATCATCTGAGTAATCACTTAGCTTTTACATGAAATTAAGATACTACTCTACTACTAATGCTCACATACGTGTTCTCTCTCTCTGTCTCACACACACACACACACACACACACACACACACACACACACACACACACACCACACAAACCCCTTTTGTCTCACACAAGCCATGAGGTCAACAAGGAAAAGCAATTACTTTATAAACTCAGATAGGAACATCTCTAAAACAGCTTTGTTTGTAACTGAGGTGCTCTATATGGTATGCTGAAATCCTGATTCTGCAGTCTTTTCTGAGCAAGATACCCAAAGCGAGTTTGATGCTCAGACAAGTTTGCTGAGTGGACACTGAAAACACATAATAGGCCAGAGGGCTTTGTCTCTGTTTAACTCAGATCAAGGCATTTTTTTTCCTGTTTCATTCTGTCATCACTTCATCTTCAGGATCCTCCATCTCTTCTTTATGTAAGTGCAGTGGTATGTGTACCACACTTCTGATACTGTCACCCTGACTTCATCGGTTCTTTCTTTTATGCCTAGTTATGTACAGTCTCATTTGCATTTCTTTCCCTGAAGCTTCCAAGTGTGAAGTGTGTGCACACAAACAGAGAGATACAATTGGGGGTAGCTGCATACAACAGAGGTCATACAAAAGGTCTTTAATAAGAACAAGCACTTGTGTTGTTATTTGAAGAAGGAAAGATGACTCGTGTGTATTCCAACTAAATATCCAATAACTTTTAAAGGGATTCAGAAATTGTGCAACTCTCACTTACTAAGAAGACAAACAGATATGTGGTCATTTTGCTTTTAAAAGGTAAAGTCCCTAAACAGAATTGTCTTTGCTTCTCAGAGTGGTAGCTTGAATCTGTTAAACATAAATGGGAATGACAATTAAGTTAAGAATTCTGGTATAAGTATGTATTACCTTATATCTGGTTCATAATTGTAAAAAACAGTAGATGGCCCTATATGAAAATGATTAACTCTAAAAGGTTAATATATGTGCACAATAACTGGACTGATAGGACCTTTAAAAAATACCCAGTGAAAGAAGCTTATGATAGTAATGAGGAAAATGGACTCACTGAATAACAGTATTTGCAGCATTTAACTTTCTCTACTTAAGTAGAACAATAGATATAAGAAGGAATATAATGCTTTAAACTTATAAATGTTTGCAATTGTGTATATTTCCATATATGCAGTTCTGTAATATTGCATATTCTCAGAGTCATTATGACTCATGCCAAATACAAAATTTTAATTAAAATAATTTTATAATAAATAACCATATCTGATAGATAAGTTACCCAATTTGTTCATTTTCAAAATCCTTTCCTAAATCATTATTCTTTTCCCTTCTAAGGAAAATTTTTAAAAATGTATTATATTTAAAGTAGTTTGTTGTTAATTTAGAGTGAAATAATACATTGTCTTTTATCTTTCACTTTTATTCATTTTATGTGCCTGTGTGCATTTTTAGAAGTCAAAGGACAGCTTGCAGGAGTCTGTTTTCTTTTTTCTACCATTTTGGTCCCAGGCATCAGCTCAGATCATAAAGCTTTGCAGCAGGCATTTCCAACCATTGAACCATCTCACAGTCCTTGGAAATACATTCTAGATACAAAAATGAGCCACCTATTAATTATTGAAGTTCTTTTACATGGGTTTTAAAAGACATTTCACAATTTGTATAAATAGTGTTACAAATATATAGGTAAGCATATTCTTTATACATTGATTTTGACTCTGTTATTGAGAGTATAAGTATAAATAGTATTTGTATTAGCCATTGCTGAGGTTTAGGAATAGCTTGATTTTGTACTCGGAATTTTGTTGGTTTCTCTCACTGTGGTCAAACCTGGGTATACATAAACTTGACATTTTCAGAGGGTTGACCATGTGCTCTGCAAAGGCCAAAGCCTTGCCTTTACATTTTCAGTCATGACCCCATGTCTTCCACGGAAACTTTGTGTGGTCCAATCTTCAAATTGAAGGAACAATTTAAATTTTCCTCACTGTTGTGGACATGAGAACACTGCTTCTCAATCTTCATTTTCGTGCTTGTTGAACATTGCTGCTGAATCAATGCTGGTGTTCAGAGGACTTTAGTTTCTAGAAATAATTTAAATGTCTTCATGTGTACCACAGGTGACTATAACTATTATTGGAGACTTATTTTGGTGTGATTTAACAAGCTGTGATATCTTATGAAAGTCTTAAGTGATTAGCTCTGCTGTTCATAATTCTTGTGCTATATTCTTTACCGAAACCTTTTCTGAAAATGTCTTTCAGATATTGCATGTCATTGACCTAGATGACTACCATGGTGCTCCTTTTGATCAAACATTTGACTTGTTTCTTCCTAACAAGGCCCTGACCTCCCTTTTCTTAGAGAATATGCTTTGGAAATTTTACAATGTCAACTTCTCCCTTCCTCTTTACAATACAGATAAATCTCTCAGCTGTGTACCAGTTTTGCAACTCACGTATATCTCTCAAGTAATCCATTTGCTATAAAAATGAGGCGATAAGTGGAGCATCTAAGTAGACATTTAAGCCATAACTGCCCGCAAGGACACACATTGCTATGCCACCTCCTGAAGTCAATGCTAGCAGAGCTCAGTAAGTGCTTAACACCTTGTGTGTTTCAGTAAAGATGAACTCAATTTCTCCTTCCTAAGGCACAAATCTTTCTTACTTTTTGCCTTTGTGCTAAATCAAGACTCCCTGGCAGGTTAGAGTCTGATGCAGTTTTTCATTGATATCATGATTGTCTTAGAATAGAACAACTTCAATAATTTCTCCCTTATTTTATCATCTGAAGCAATTTGTTTAATGCAGAAAAAGCTATCTGCAAAGCCATTTAGTGTCACTTTGAGGATAATGACTTCTTATTTATTCGAATTATCTATGTTTTTTAGTAAATCTTTGTTTATCACTTTGAAAGTAATTCTTTTTTCCACTCAAATTACCCATGTTTTAGTAAATGTTTGTTATTTACTAAACTTATGTTCCAAACTGCAATCTTTATCTAAATGTTAAAGATATTTATATAAATTTCAGTTATCTATTTACCCATGATTTAAAACCTTCTGTTTCATCTGCAATCCCTGCCTCTCACGACCCCTTTTCTCTTCCTCTCTGAGTGCCATTGGCCACATCAGAAGATCAGTGAGTGGCAACTGAAGATCCAGGTGTCAGCCACCAGAAGGGAAATCTTTGATGGGCCAATCTCATTGTGTCAAGGCAACGGAACTGCAGACCTCAAAAATCTTTTGCTTCTGCTGTGCCTTTACATGTTTGCTTCAGCAATCTTTCTCTGGTATCTAGCGTGGTGTGAGTGGATGTAGGAGACCTCCACTGCCTGTAATATAGTGTGTTTATCTCTAGGAAACATCTCATCTCCTGGGCATTTTTAACCTGTGGATTATGAAGAAGATGACCTTTCCATAATCTGTTCTGTCTAATTTTGTAATAGCCTATACAGAGTTTTGATGAACAAAAATAAATACAAGGATAAGTTCACAGCTAAAGCCTATGAGTTCTACCTTAGGAGCTGCTAAGGTTAATGATTAAAAGGAAAGCATCTGAGTCTAGGAGCAAGGCTGGCTCTAATTCTATTAATGCTGAAAAGAGGCAATCACATATCATTAGCTAAAACATAGCTTCAAAATAACTTCAAGTTAGACCAGATCCCTTGCTAATACTTTTAAGATAAATAACTCCAGAAAATAAGGTAAAGTTCACAAGGACGCATAGCTGATATTCTGACTCATTATGCTAGGGTCAAAAATACAGAACAGCCTGATTGCTGCTAGCTCCTCTTACACTCATAGCATAAGATGATCCTAGCCTTAATCATAGAATCCTGTCCTTACAATAAACAGTGGTGAATGAAGACTCATGGCTGAAAAAGATGAAAAGAACAAGCACCATTATCAAGTTAGCCTAAAATAAGTAAATTATATTACTCCTCTAAGACTTAAGGAACATTACACAAGAGCAGCTGGGAAGTGTGTGAGAGGTAGTGGATGGACTTAAGGGAAACAAAAGACCATCCTAGAGACTAGCATAACTTTTGTAAGTCATTAACTCACAGCAACTGAGGTTACCTGCACCAAACCCACACAATACTGGCCCTATCGATAATCATTCAATGATCAGGAAGGGAATCACAGGGCACACTCTCCACCTCTAAACTTTTGGGTATCAATAGACTCTGGGAAATGGAAAAATCACTGGTTTTAGTAGCGAATGATATGAGGTAAGACCCAAAGGTACTAGTGGATAGTTTCAAGCACACAGTCTGAACTGCTTAACAAATAGCAAAATGAATAGATAAGAACGTGTGAGACAGATTTTTGGGGAGAGAAACAGGTAGACATGTGTGGGAGAAATGTGGAATATGAGAGTGGCCAGTCTTCAAGGTGCATTTTTATGGAATTGTAATATAATAATAATAATAACAATAATAATAATAAATTTAAACGCATCTTCAATATGACAATTTTGTCTTACCTTGTCCTTGTTGCTTATGACTATACTAGAAAGAGCTAGCCAGGCTGTCAGTTATAAAATTAGAGAAAGAAGATATTTAAAACAGTACAAAAGAAGAGGACAAATTCTTGAAGAGGTGTAAACCAAATGGGAATTGAAAAAATAAAAGTTTTTTTTTTTAAATAAAACAATAAAAAATAATAGGGCCAGTTAGAAGGTAAGAATGGATAAGTGTGTGAGTTTTATGTAGTGGTCCAAAGTAATCTGAAATTACATCTAAGGGTCTTTAAATTTATTCTCATGTACTTCGAGAGGATGCTTCTCTGGTGATGGCTGAGCACATACAATCCAGATCAACAAGGATCAATAATTAGAGAGTATAATGGTTTCCAGATGCCATGGGAGAGGTGGCTGGTGAGGAAAATAATAGCTAATAAAAGGTGGAAATTTCATTTAGATGGGTAAAATTAGCAGCATTGCGCTACTACACAGGAGGGTGATCATGATAAATACTGATGCATCTTATAATGCAGAATTTAAAAAAACCTTAGACTTTCAATGTTACCATGAATGTAAGAAATTGCTAATAATTCGGATCTAATATTCCCCATGATAAACATGCATCTAAAATTATAATATGTCACCCAAATGTATATAATTTTGTTTACTAAAAGCAAATTTAGAAATCATCAGGCCCTTCAAATCAAGTGTTTCCTGGGAGATTAGCTATACCTATATATGATATGTAGAAATTTTGAAAACAGACTTAGTGGCAAAGCAATATTCATATTGTTACTGACAATATTACAAATGAGTAGGGTCAACTTTTCATCTATATTTAAAGTATAAAATTGATACAAAACGCCAAAGATGAAGAAACACACCAGGTATATTCATTTTTTTTTTCAAAGATGGCGGTAAGTTACTGCTTTCAGAGCAAAAGTTGTTTTGTATGAATCGAGAAATGATGGTATGGTCAAATTCCTAGTGTGGTAGTCTCAAGTTTTCAAGTTCCAGGTTTGGGTGTTACTTACTAGGAGGAGGTGGGTGTATATGTTGGTATGAAATTAAAGTGGTTATGAAACATAATTGAGACAGCAGTCTCAACAGTGACTGGTTTGAGTGGACAAAAGAAGCTATGCATGATACAAGAAAACTAAGCAACAACCTCTATCTCTAGCAGAGTTTTCTGCTTCCTGGGTGCCAAGGCCACATAAGCAGAGCTCTTCCCTGTAAGTGTATTGAGATGTTAGGGGAAAGTATAAGTCTTGAATCCACCATTCCAAAAGCTCATCCAGCAACAAAAGGCAGCATGGTGGGCTGATCTTCCTTTGCAAGAGTCCTCTACTCTTCCTTACAAAGGACACAAATCCAATGAAACTCTTACCTAAATGCCTAATTGGTTCAGGTTGTGATTCTCTTGTAAATGTGGTTTCAAATGATTTTTAGGTAATAATGCTGCTTTTTTAGAACTTTACTGTGATTCAACATAGGTTGGGACTGTCTGTGCATGAAAGTCTATGGGAGACTGGTAAATGCTGAAATTCTCTTTCCTGCATAATAGAAATAACTTGTGGAATACATTGAGGTGAAGTAAGAGGTTTTTTAACAAGTGAGATTGCTTCATGCTTCTTCAGACAGACGTCCTCAGCAGGCTTCAAAGAGACACTCCAGGAAGGAAAGCACCACAGAGACTTTCAAAGTCCCAAATCTTAAATGGGATATTACATTTTTCTTTGATTTTTTTGGAATGGTAAATTATAATAACAAAAAAGAAAAGGGAATACTTTTTTCTCTGAGACAATATCTAATATATCTTATCAAGACATTTTATTGCTTTAATGTGACCCTTTTAAAAAAACATGAAGGTTCGCTTTGCATAATTCTAAATCAATAGCCATGTAGAGAAAAATCATAAATTTTATAGTTTTGCAATACATATATATGTGTGTGTGTGTGTTTTCTATTAAGTATGACATTTTGCAAAGAGTAGATAATTTTGAATTGAAGAAGAAGTCTCACTAAACATTTGTTTGTAAATGTATATTAATAAAAACATAAATTATGGGAATATATGTAGTTAACTTGGTGAACTAGTCAATACCAGCTTAAGTCTATGATATTTTAAATGCAAGGCAAGATTTTTACAAGTCCTCTTTCAAATTAGTTTGGGATTTGGCATGAATTATATAATTAAATAAAAATTGAAAATTTTTGATAGTTATGTTACCTGAAGAGTTGATGTTGGAGGTAAGTTCCAGTCTTCCTCTTAAGCTCCCTATATAGTAAACAATGATTCATGAGCTAAACCTCATTACACAGAAGCCAAATAAAACAAAAGTATCTCAAACAACATTAGAAGAAATGTACAGACTTTGTAGATTCTGAATTACAAAATATGTGCACTGAAACATAAGCAAATGTCTATGTCTGTAGGAAGAGTAAGGGGAAGAGAAGGTAGAAGGAGGAGCAGGGAGAAGGGATGAGAAGAGAGGGATAGAAGGAGAGAGAGAGAGAGAGAGAGAGAGAGAGAGAGAGAGAGAGAGAGAGGAATATGCAGATCCTATATACATATCACTCTGACTCTGCTACATTCGCACCATGTGATACTTTGGCAAAGGATGTAGCTGCTTTTTGCCATTGTCCTAAAAAATTTGCAAGAGATTAAATTAAAGAATTTTGGACTAATAGCATTGGCACAGGAGATGTTAAGACAAATTACTATTGACAGTATATAGTTGTTAATGATAACTTGTATGCAAAATATAATGAAAAGGATCAATGTGGTCAAAGAGGAATGTGAATTTACTATTTGAAAATAAAAAAAAAAAGAGCACCAGGAAATTCTATTTTGGATCCAAACTCTGTGCTCAAGGAGACAAAAAGTTTAAAGGAAAACTCAACGGTACATAGTATAATGGAGTAGTGCCCTAAGGGCAAGACTCTACCCATCTAAACTTCCAACTTGTGGAAAGTAATTCAAAGGAAGCTTAAGCATGGGGGCAAGTCAAGATACAGAAAACTTAAGCAAATGCAAGTCAAGGAAGGACCCAAGTTCTAGTCCTAGAAAACTGCAGAACTTGGCAGCTTTCCAGTCACGTGGTTTGGCTTTGTCATTGAGGATACAAAGAAGTTGTAGAATCTTCCCACATCATTTGAAGGCCGAGAAAGGCTGTTTCATGAGGCTGTGAGTATAAAGACCAGATTGCTTTGAAAACCCTTATATTCTGGAGATTGCAGAGCCATGGGATGAGCTAAGAAGAGTTGCAGCTCAAGAGAGAAATGTGTTGGAATCATCAAAGTTGGAATGAGTTGTAGCTCTGAAAAGAAACTTGGTATCAAATGTGGAGATGTTATGTGGAGTTTGTCCCATTGATTTGCTGTCTTGCTTTGCTTCATAGCTCTGCTCCATTTTCTCACTTCTTCTAAAGGTAATATATAATCTGTGCCATTTTCTGTTGAAAGTGTGTGATCTTCTCTCAATAATTAAATTATGGATGACCACAATTAAGAGATTTCCTTGAATCTCAGAAAGACTTAAACAATTTTCAGATGGAAAGACTATTGGAACTTTTGAAGATGAACCAAATAAATTTTGCATTATAATATGCCTACCAGCCTATGGTAGAGGAGAATATGGTGGTTTGAATAAGAATGACCCCAACAGGCTCATATATTTGCATGCCTATTCATCAGTTGATAATTAGGAAGTGTGCCCTTCTTAGAGTAGGTATATCCTTGTGTCACTGGGGTTGGACTTTGAGCTTTCAAAAGCTAATGCCAGGCCCAGTGTGTCTCTGTTTCTGCCTACTAACTGGGGATGAGGGTCAAAACTACCAGCTACCATGACTACCTGCATGTCCCCATACTCCCCACCACGATTATAATGGGCTAATCTTCTGAAATTGTAACCAAACCCCCAATAAGTCTTCCAATAAGTAGTTACTTATATAAGAGTTATATTGGTCATAGTGTCCAACAATAAAAACTCTAATTGAGGTAATGAAAATTTTGGTGTATTAATTCTGAAAAGAGTTGAGGGAAAGTTACAATAAATGAGGTTGATGCTTTATGAAAAAACTATTGTTTTGAAATAAGACTAGGATTTTGATGGACAGAAAAGTAGCCCATTATCGTGAAACCAAAATCACAATTTTAAATAATAACTTCATATTTACAATAGCAACAATAATCTGACAACACTGAAGCACACAGCATAAATCTGACAGTATTAGAAAGTAAGAAAATTCAGAACACCACTAATTGTCTTGGTGACTGTTCCCAGCGTAATCATTTTTCTTTCTCAAATGATTTTAAGGGCTTCAACAGTATCTTTTACCAATTATGTATATTTTAGAAGAACAGGTAGATTCAGAGGCTATAGAGGCAAGTGCTTTCTAATGCTTTCATTTCCTTACCTATATTACTTTTCATTCTTAAGTAAACTCAATTTGTCCATTATTGCTGCCTCCCCTCCACCACTTCCTTATAAATGATAAGATTAAAAAAAATAAACAGCCTATACTTTTGGTTTTCACAAGTGTGATTATAATACCCCAGATTTACAAAGTATTTGTTCAGATAATTTAACTCGCAACTGTGCTATTATATTAAATGCATTCTATTACCTTTGTCTTTCAGAACAGAAGAACTCTTCCCAGATTTTTCTTTTTTCATTTCTAGGAGAGATCATAGGAAAGAAATGTTAAAATAGCAGATGATATTTATCACATGATTCTTTCTATGTTCTGCTATGGAGGCTTCAAAAACTGGAGGATCTCTTCATTGATATTCAATATCCAGGTGTCTCCTGATCTATGTTATTGATATGGACCTAATAGGTCATATTTAGGGAGACATGTACATGTAAATAGGCAGATGCATCCAGTAACAATTAATAAAATGGAGACCTTGAAGGGGAGAAGGGATGGACATATGAGAGGGTTAGGAGGAAGGAAAGGGAAGCGAGAAATGTAATTAAATTATAACTCAAAAGCAAAATTTTAAAAATACTATGGGGGCGTTATACACTGAGTATGATGATGCAATATAGGTTCTGTGTTGTCATAAAATCCTATAGGATGTGTATATTTTGTTAGTTCTGCTACCTAAGAAATGTTAAAATAACTTTGTCAAGCCTGTGAGTTAGGATACCAGCCACATAAACTAGAATTTTTCTGCCTTAACCTCATCATTAAAGATATTGAAAGCTTTAGGCACATAGTACATTGGCAGATTTTGGAAGATACAAAGGGAATTAGACTAACAGAGATGAATTAGAGGATTTCACCAATGTGACAAGTTGGAAAGATAAAGACATTTTAGAAGAATAGAGAATCTAAGGCAGGACAGATCCATCAATTAGATATATGGCGACATAAGTTACTTGTAACCAACATAATGCTGTTAAAGTGACACTTTGTAACTTGAAGGTCAATTCTGGAAATGCCATACAGTTTCCACGTTGAAAATCTAGTGACACGAGCTCTGGGAATTTCAGCTGGATAAATACAAGTTCTCACAAATGCTAGAAAGCATAGGTAAAGATGGCCAAATACTGTCCTCATTTGAGCTATTAGCCACCAGCTAGCATCTGTTGCCAACCAAATGAGAGAAATCCCTGCAACACACAGTAGTCAGATACTTCACAAAACTTTAACCCAACCTGACACTTACTTGCAATTTATTAGTTACCTTGGTGAAAATCACTTAGTTTATTTTTTCTGAATTCTAATTGAATCACAAGGAAACTAAAATCATTTATCAATACAATAAAATAATGGTCTCCACACACATTGATTGAAAAAGTGGTCACCTGAGAAATAAAAAAAGAAAAAGAAAAGAGAAGAAAAACACTGCATCATGCCTCTTTTTAGACATGGAAAGGGTTTACTAAATCTACCTTTAAAATTGAGAAAGGTAGGCAAATCCTTGCAAGATTATTTTTAGCTGAGAAAAAAATTACTGCACAGCAAATTCCATTTTAACTGTGTAACTGGGGATAAATGTATACTGTTTTTTAAGTTGAGAATATCTCTTAGGGCTACAGTAGCATAACATTCCAGTAACTGAGATTCAAAGAACAGGAAAGAAAATCTTTAGAGATATGTAGCTTTTGGAACGTATTATGTTTTCCATGTTAGCAAAATGTTACAAAACAGATTAATTCAGAAGGAAATTAAAGAAACCCTTAAGTGTAGCTTATATAAAAGGATTATTGTAGCTAAATAAGTCTATTGATACATGAAAACTGTTAGTATAATTACTACCATGTTATTTTTTAAAAATATCAACCACAATCATATCCTGTTGGTTCTTCAAATAGATTGTCTTTACTTAGTGCACAAAATTATTTCACAAAAGTACAATAAAAACAGAATTTAAAAATAGTTTCCCTAATGGTACATACTATTTTTTGTTGTTTGTTGTTGTATGTTTTTTACCATAAAGAACTAGTGTTTTGAGTCCTAATTTTTAGCTACATGTCTCAAACATACTAATAGCCCATACTGATATACCATATGAACAGTAATTTAAAATTGTATGTGCTATTGATTTCTATTTAAAAATAAAATACACAGACTGTCATCAAAATAACTATATAAATGAAGATTTTAAAATGTACTGGATTAAAGATTATTCAGGTTGACCTAAAAATATTCAATTGCAATGAATCCAGAGATGTTTTATACAGTCTGAACATGACTAAAAGTATTAAATTTAAGTGTTTTTTTCTTCTAATTCTATTCTGCAGAAGATCAAATGAATGCATATAAATAATATTTCTTCTTATAAGATTTTAATAGAAGGCTCATGGATGAGACAAAAGACTAGAAAACCATAAGGCATATCATGAGAGGTAAGTGACATTAGTGTTGTTCCTGGCAAAAGTATATTTTCTTTTAATCCCAAACAACAATTATTTAAGTGTTTTCTAAAGGAATCAGCAACAATGAATAATCACATTAACTTACTTTTCACTATTCATTGCCCCATATAATCATCTTCAGAAAGAACAGTATGCACACATCATTTGGTCATTTGGCCTCTTAAATCTTAAAATATTTTTTAATGTTTGTTTGAGAACTGTTAGGTTAGCTTTTTTTTTTTTTTTTACATTCCCATTTTGGTGTTTTCTGTTTATCTTACAACCCCTTTTGACCAGGCATTGGTGGCACATGCCTTTAGTCCCAGCACTCAGGAGGCAGAGGCAGGCAGATCTCTGTGAGTTCAAGGCTATCCTGGTCTAAAGGGCTAATTCCAGGGCAGGCTCCAAAGCAAAACAGAGAAACCTTGTCTCAAAAAACAGAAACAAAAACAAAGAAAACCTTCATATTTATTATAAATCTTTGTGTTTTATACTATACAACCTCTATCTCTGAATGACATTACAATTAAAAATCATGATAATAGTTTGTTTGACAAAGTGTTGCCAGTCCTTGGAAACTGGTGAAATGTTCGTCAGGATACTGTTATCAAGGGAAATTATATTGGAGTCTGAAAGTTAAATGACATAATTGGAGTGGGGAGGCTTAGTGAATTCTCAAATTGCCAACTATATAACAAATAGTACTCAGCCCAAACATTTTGCAAACAAACTTGAAAAGTTTTCTTCTAGCACTGTGTATGTTCCAGAAACACTGGGGTGTACTTGTACTTTAGAAATGCGACATATACTATGGTCTAAGAATTCAAACCAACCATGGGTGTGGGGCTTATGGAAGATGTATGTTGCCATCACCAAAGAGAAAAAGGTATGTTTTAGATTAGAGACCTCTCCTGAAGTCATTGGGTGCCCATTTCCTTGGATTGAATTCTGAATCATATTTAATTACCCTGCTTTGAGGCTCTTCTGCTTGTATGTAGAGTAGAGCTTTATTTTACATGCTTAGTCTAGTGGCCATCACACCTCAAACTAAATGCTTCTTGGAATTCTAGAAATTCATATGGGTGCATTTTAATTTTCTGCTTGTCTAGCTCTTGCAGAATATATAAGTAATACCTAATTACATACAAATAAAATCAGGACTTTTATGGAGTAAGGTTTTAGATAGCATTATTTTAACTTATTTTTAGCATTAATTTTTAATTGAAATCAATTATTATTTTTTTATATATATTCTGAGCAGGTTTCCTCCCCTTCATATACTTCCAGGTACTCCCCACCTCCTCATGCTTCCAATCCTATGACTTCTCTCTCTCTCTGTCTCTCTCTCTCTCTCTCTCTCTCTCTCTCTCTCTCTCTCTCTTATTAATTTTACACTTCAACTCTAGTACTCCCTCTGTCCCTTTCTCCTGCCTACCAACATTCTCCCATCCCTCACAGACAGTGAAAGAAACAAGATCTCCTGAGCATATTGGGAGTTGGGGAGGGGTGCAGAGAGTGGAGAGGGAGCTAGGAGAATGAGAAAGGAGGAGAGGAAAGCACGTGGGACTAGAAAGATTGAGTCAGGGGAGGAATGCATATATATATATATATATATTATACATATATATTATGAATATATATCAATATATATCAATATATTTATATATATATATGTCATAATAGACGGAGCCATTATAGGTTTTAAGAGAAAACTAACTCTAGACAAATGTCCAGAGACCTACAAGACTGACCCCAACGATCAATTTGAGCAAAAGTGGAAAGGCTACTATAAATGCCCTTTTCTGATTGATGACTAATTTATCCACCATCATAGAGCCCTCATCTAGTAGCTGATGGAATGAAAAGCAGACACCCACAGCTAAACACTAAGCTGAGCTGGAATCCAGATAAAGAGAAGGAGGACAAGACCAGACTACAGAAACCCACAGAGAATGCTGACCTGAACAAGGAGGAGCTAATGAACCCCTACACTGATAGCTGGGAAACCAGCATGGGACTGACTTAGACCCCCTGAACATGGGTCTTGGTTAGAAAGCCTGAGCAATCTAAGGTACCTCTGACAATGGAACCAGGATGTATCCTTGGTGCAAAAAGGACTTTGGGAGCACATTCCCCATGGAGGGATACTCCCTTAACCTAGAGACAAGAGGGAGGACCTAGTCCCTATTCCAAATGACTTGACAGATTTTGTTGATCCCTCCTGGAAGGCATCACCCTCCCTGTGGAGTTGAGGGGGCGTGGGATGGGAGGGTGGTCAGAGGGGTCATGGGAAGGAGGAAGAGAGGGTGGGTGAAAGATTAGGTGGGAGGGAGAGAGGGAGAGGGAACTGGTAGAGATATGTAAAATAAGGAAAATAATTTTAAAACATTTTAATAGTTAAAGAAAAAATACTGTATGAGGACATTGACAGGCTACAATCTTATAAATAAAGTAACTTAAAAAAAAAAAGATGCTATCTTCCTTCCAATGTGCATTTTTGTATTTTGTACCCTTTGCCAGAAATCAGACAGCTTGAGGAATATGAATTTATATCTGGGAGTCGTCAATTTTACTGTACTGATCACTGTATTTTTTATTCAATTATGTTGCTGTTTTATCATTGTATCTTTGGAACATAATTGAAGTAAGGAATGGTGATACCTCGACCAGAGATTTCATTGTTCAAGATTGTTTTGACTATCTGAAGATTATTGTTTCTCTATGACTTTTAAGATTCATTTTTCAATTTGTTTAATGAGCTGAATTGGAATTTTCATGAGAATTGCACTGAATCTGTATATTGATTTCCATAAGTTAGCCAATTTCACAATGCTAGTTCTAACAACCTACAAGCAAAGAAGTTCTGTTCATTATCTTATATCTTCTTCAGCTTCTTTCTTCATTATTTAAAGGTGTTAACAATTACAGGTCTTTTAGTTCTTTGCTTACATTTATTTTGAAAGTATTTTTGTTTCTTAGAGAATTTTATGAATGGGATTATCTTCCTGATTTATTATAAAGTATGTATTTAGCATATAGCAAGCCTGTTGATTTTTTGTGGTAGTGTTACATCCTGACACTCTACTGCAGGTGTTTCTCAGATGTAGTGTTATTCTTGAAGATACAAGCAAACTAACAAAAAATGTAACCAAACAGACGCACACACAAAAACAGTGGAGTACCTTATAGGATGCTCAATGTCTCCTGAACGGAAGCCCTGTCCTGGAGTGGTTGATAAACCCAGGATCACATGACACATGTTTTTGTAAGGACTGATTTTCCATCTGATATATGTGACAGGTCAGTTGTTAACCTTCACTTTAGTGTCTAGATTCCATTCTTTTATTCATTTAATAATACAACAAAATAAAATATGACTAAGATACAACAAAAACTGTCAAATCACATTACGACATGCTATACACTTTCTCACAATGTCAATGCCCTTTTTCTCTTTTCCCTTTTTCTCTTCATTTCCTTTTTTTTTATTAGAAACTGATTCTTTTCTCCTATAATATATCCTCTCTACCATTTCCCCTCTCTCTTCCCAGTTCCTCTCCTGCCTGGATCAGCTCTCTCTCTCTCTCCCTCCTTCTCTCTCTCTCTCTCTCTCTCTCTCTCTCTCTCTCTCTCTCTCTCTCTCTCTCTGCTCTCTCTCTCTCTCTCTCTCTCTTGCTCTCTCTCTCTCATTAAAAAAGAATGTCTTTTAAGAGAAAATAAAATACAAGATAAAACAAAAATGATCACATTAAGTTGTACAGGACAAACCCACAGGAGATAATGAACTTAATAGAACGTACAAGAAGCAGAGAACCACTCATTCACACAAGCAGGAGCCCTCATAATAACGCTAAACCGGAAGTCATAACCTATGACATTTGCAGACCCATTCAGGCCCTGTGCATGAAGCCTCTATGTCTGTGAGTTCAAATAAACTTTGCTGGTGTTGATTTAGAGAACCTTGTTTTCTTGTTCTCCTCCATACGTTCTGGATCTTTCATTCTTCCTGCCCCCTCTTTAGCAGGCTTCCCTGAGTTCTGAAAGGAAGGGTTTGATGGAGAAAACCCTCTTAAGTCAAAGTGTGTCAAGGTCTCTCACTTTGTGCATAATATCTGTCTGTGGATCTCCATATTTGTTCCCATTTCCTACAGGTGGAAGTTTCTCTGAACTTGGGCGAGCAAGAGTATAGCAGAACGCTATGAGTATAGCAGACCATCATTGGGAATTTATTGCCACATTCTTTTCATAGAAAAGTAGTGTTTGCTTTTCCCCTAGGTTCCTGGCCTATCTAGTTTCAGGTTCTTAGTCATGCAAGCCGTGTCAGGTACGAGTTCTATCTTGCAGTGTGGGTCTCAAGTCAAATCAGTTACTGGTGGGTTAATCTATGTGCCACCATTGCCCCACCCTATCTTATAGGCAGTACACCATTATAGATGTTTGTTTTAAATGTTGCTTCTGTGTTCTTTATATGTTTTGGATATTAGTCCTCTATTAGATGTGTAGTCGGTGAAATCTTTTCCCATTCTGTAGGCTTCTGCTTTGTCTGAAGAATGGTGTCTTGTCACGCAGAAGCTCCTCAGTTTCATGAGGTCCCATTTGTTAAATATTGATGATAGTTCCTATGCTAATAGTGTTCTGCTCAAACACTTTTCCTGTGCCAGTGACTTCAAAGCTATTCTCCTCCTTTTCTTCTGTCAGGTTCATTGTATCTGATTTTATGTTCAAGTCTTTTGTCCATTTGGAGTTAATTTTTGGGAGAGTGGCAATTATGAATCAATTGTATTCTTATACCTGCAGTCATCCAGTTTGACCAGCACTGTTCATGAAGATATTCAATTTCCCACTGGTCTCTTTATGAAAACTCAGATATCTCAGATATCCATGGGTATGTGAATTTATTTCTGGGTCTTCAATTTGATTTCAATGATCAACATGTCTGTTTTTGTGCCCAAATTGTTTTAATTACTATTCCTTTGTAGTACAACTTGAAATCAGAGTTACTGATACTTCCCATAGTTCTTTTATTATTTAGGATTGTTTTAGCTATCTTAGATTTTGTGTGTGTGTGTGTGTGTGTGTGTGTGTGTGTGTGTGCATGTTTCCATGTGAAGACTAAAATTATCCTCTCAATATCTGTAAAGAATTGTGTTGGAATTTTGATGTGGAGTGCAATGAATCTGTAGATTGTTTTTGGTAGAAAAGCCATTTATATTATATTAACCGTGCTGATCCATGACCGCAGGAGATCCTTCCATCTGTTGACATCTTCTTCAATTTATTTATTAAAATACTTCTCACAGCATTTGTCATTTGTATATAGGATTTTTGTATGTTTTAATATGTATCCAGCTACTTTGATGATTGTGTTTATGAGATATAGGAATTTCATAGTGGAGATTTTCAGGAAATTTATGTATACTATCACATTCCACATTTCTTTTTATTCACGACATTAGTTCGATAAAGTTTGAATAAAAGAACATGGTATGTATTGCCTTCTTGCCAAAACAGTCTCAGTCATCACTATATCACTTACAGTTTTCTGCCTCCAGAGACATTTTGTGGCATTTTTCATAATTTACTTCATAACATATAACTCATTATATATATATTTTATTTATATATATATATAATCTCCAAGACAATTTATGTCATTATTACTGACCCCAATAATTAAATTTATTTTCATAGAAATTTTATCTTATTTATTCAATATCCAATATTCAGTTTTGTTGATATCTGTTGAAATTTTATTGTAAACTAAATATATGCAAATATTTTAAATATTAGCATTTTATTCAAATTGTTTCTAAAAGTTTTTTCATCTTTATCTTACTGAAAAAGTTTTCAGTTATATGTATATGTATATGTGTGTACATATGTGTGTGTGTGTGTGTGCGTGTGTGTGTCTGTATGTGTGTGTGTCTCTGTATGTGTGTGTATATGTGTGTGTGTGTGTTTGTATGTGCATGTGTGTATCTGTGTGTGTATATGTGTGTATGTTTGTGTGTCTGTATGTGTGTGTGTTTGTCATGTGTGTGTGTGTCTGTATGTGTGTGTGTTTGTCGTGTGTGTGTGTGTGTGTGTGTGTGTATGTCATGGTGCAAGTGCACAGGACAGAGGACATATTTTGGAAGTGGGTTGTTTCTTTACATCTTTACATGGGTTGAGGGATAAAACTTAGATCTCTGCACTTTCATAGCAAGCACTATTATCCATAAAATCATCTTGCTAACCTTATAATATTTTTCATTTTGAAATTTGAATCTGATTTTCTTTCTTTGATTCAGCATAGACTGTTCTCTTAACCAGAATTCAGTATATTCTTAAGCATTTATTAAAAATGGGAATGATTTAGATATAGGATATTTGTCTTCCAATGAGAAACATATACTTTCATGGATTTCCCATAAAATGGAAGGCAATTTAAGGATTGCCTATTAAAATAATTGATATGTAGACATAGCCAGGACAAGAGAGGCCAATGTCACAGAAGTTACTAATAAGAATAGGATAATATTCATTTTATTTTGAGGTAGCATTATATTGAGTTATTATTTTATAACTATCACTAAATTCCATAAAATATTTTCTTTTAAGACATAAATCAAAAGTACTAACTGAAGAATTTTTTATGATAAATTTTATTTTCAGGGTTTTTGATTAGAAAATACAACCATTTGATGATTATATTAGTATTATTTATCTTGTAAAGTATAAAACTCAAGTCAATGGTCTCAAATGTTTCTAGCTATAATGATGAAGAACTTACTTTTATTGCAAGGGAAAGGGCTTATTTGATGTACAGTTTACATCAGTCAAAGGGGGAAACCAAATTAGGGTGAGGAACAGAAATCTGAACTCAGGAATTGAAGCAGAGACCACAGAGGATCATTTCTTACTGGCTTGCTCCTCAGGACTAGAAGGAATTTTCTTTTAAGCAATGTTTAACTGACACAAACTCCTAGAGGAAATTTGAATTGAAAATTGACATTTCAAGAACTTTCCAACACACTTAAACTAACATTTTATCAAAAAGTAAGGCAAGAATTTAACAAGTTCATTTTATCTACAATGTTGTTAATATTCACACTAGTTCTTGAAATAACTTAAAATGTGTGATTTCATTACTGTGAATAAGTAGTAGGGTTGTAAATTTCAGGTCAATTCTGTACTTCGACTAGAATATTATGCTGACAACCCATTAATTTATATGAAGGTACATCATACAAATGCAAACAAATACATAACCATTGTGGAAAAAAAGAAAGAAGTCAATCAGACAAAAAAAATGATAATCTCTTTTCTAACCAATCAACTATTTGTGTTGCCATTGTGACATACTTTCTGTTCAAAGGGGAAAAAGGGGATACAACCAATATATGGGTTCTATCTATTAGCATGAAACAAATAGGTTTTAATAGAAAAAGAAAAAAACTTAAGGAGCAGTTGGATACTGGTCTTTCGATCAAAGGGGTATTTGCTTGCTGTGCTAGTGGAATAGGCTATAATGCATTTCTTCAGCCTTCCATACAATCCATATTACAAAGTCAAAGAAGATGCAGGTTGAGTATTTTATCTGGATCTGAAACTTTTAGTCCTCTGATATCTATGTTAGATACTTAATTCTGTTTCTCCATTCAAAATCCTACTAATAGTGATCAAAATGCCAATGACAGAGAAAGTATGTGTGAGGGAATTTTCCTTGTGATGAGAGTGGGGTAAGAAGCATCCACATGCTGTCAGGATGTAGAAAATGGTCAAAATGTTATACCTTTTTGTTTCAATTAAAAGTTTCCTCCATGGGAAATCTTCAAAATCTGTCATATCTTTTGGAGCACATGGAAGGCCTCACCCTTCCTGGAGAGCAGAAAAGGGATGAGATGGGAGTTCTTAGGGGGACAGGGAAGGAGGAAAGGGTGAGGGAACTGGGATTGACATATAAAACAGCTTGTTTCAAATTTAAATAAAACATATCAAAAAATCTTTATTAGAAATGTTCTAATCTTAGCATTGCACTATAATGGAAAATTTTAGTCTTTCCGTTAAGCTCCAACAATAGTTAATAATTACCCAAGTGACAGCAAGCAACACAGACAGCTATTTTTTTAAAGTTTCTTTAAATTATTTAATCTACTCTCAAATGAAATATAAAATACTTTGTCACTGAGTTAAATTAAAACAGGTCACATAACATTTCCCTCATATTTGCTAATTAGATTTGACTGTGCAAGAAGAAATGGTTTCTATTTTTATTCTTTTGTTTTCACATTAATACAAAGTTTAAGGATTATAAGTAAAACAGAGACACAAATGATATGGAGAATTTGTTACTTTTGGAACCTAAAACACTAATTTTTTTAATCAAGAAACTATACTAGTGAATCACAGAAGGTACTGAATGGATGCAATGTAGGAGTTACATTTTACTCACAGTTATGTTTCTTGTTGTGATAACCAATGTACCTAGTTTAGCTCACCTACCTACCATCTGCTCTAATTTTTTGTTACTAAGACTCCTGGATGGTGAGAATCATGCTTCATGGAGGTAAGGCTTGAAGGATGCCCTTGAGAAAATCCGACATGTATACTCATATCTTTATGTTTTGGAAGAATAGAATGGCATTAATGCATATCATTCCAAATATTAGCTCGCTGGCCCATTTCATAGGCAAAAAATTATCTTCAATGTTAGATATCAATGCTACTAATAAAAGTTTGAATCCTATGCATCAAATAATGCATGACAGATGATGATACTGTGGGAGACATAAATTAAAACATTCAGGCTGTTTCCATTATGACTTTTACAAATAATGCTGCTATGTATATAGTTGAACAAATATCCTTGTGGTATAATTGTGAATCCTTTGGGTATATGCCCAAGAATGGTATTGCTGAGTCTTGAGGTAGATTAATTTCAAATTTTCTGAGAGACCTCCATACTGATCTCCAAAGTGGCTGTACAAGCTTGCAACTCCACCAGCAATGAAGGAGTGCTTCCCTTACTCCACATCCTCTCCAGCATACGCTGTTATCAGTTTTCTTATAGGTGAAAAATGGTATCGCAGAACTGTTTTGATTTGCATTTCCCTGATGGTTGAGGATTAGGATATTGAGTAATTCCTTAAATGTCTTTAGGCTGTTTGAGTTTCTTCTGTTAAGAATTCTCTTTTTAGAGCTGTACCCAATTTTAAAATTAGATTATTTTGTATTTTCGTGTCTAGTTTCTTGAGTTCTTTATATATTTTGGAGATCAGCCCTCTGTCAAATGTGGTGTTGGTGAAGATATTTTCCCTATCTATAGGCTGCTGTTTTGTCTTATTGACTCTATCCTTTGCCTTACAGAAGCTTCTCAATTTTAGCGGGTCCCATATATTGATTGTTTCCCTCAAAGTCTGTGCAACTGGTAATATATGTTGGAAGTGCTTTCCTGTGTCAATGTGTTCAAGGCTTCTGTTGTACATTTACACAATGTAGTATTACTCAGTGATAAAAAAACAATGCCATTTTGAAATTTTCAGGAAAATGAATAGAACTAGAAAAAACCATCCTAAGTGAGGTAATCTAGACCTACAAAACAAAATAAAAAAAAACGCCATATGTATTTATGTATTTACTCTTAAGTGGATAATTGATGTAAAACAAAAGATAACCAGGCTATAATCCATTACTCCAGAGAAGATAGGTAAAAAGGGTGACCCTAAATGAACACACATGGAGGCTTCCAGGAAAGGAAAATAGATCTCTTGGGTAAACTGGGAGGGGAGTAGAAGGGAGGAGATGGGGAATGGGGACATGAGCGATCAGGAAAACTGAACTGGGGGAGACACAGAGGGAGAGAGCAATGAAAGAGATATCTTCATAGAGAAAGTCACTATGGAGTTAGGGAGAAACCTTGGTGCTAGAAAAATTCTCAGTAATCTACAAGATTGACCCCAGCTAAGACTCTAACAATAGTGAAGAGGGTGTCTTAAGGGGCACTCCCCTTTAATCACATTAGTAACTATCTAATTGGCATCACAAAACCTACATCCCACTGTCAAGCACTGTGCTGAACTCCTGGAGCTCAGTTGAAGAAAGGGAGAAGAGACCATATGAACAAGGGAGTGGTGTCCAAGAGCATGATGGGGTAAACCACAGAGACAGCTGACCTGACAGAGCTAGTGGGAGCACATGGACTATGGACTGACAGCTGGGGAACCTGCATGGGACTGAACTAGCCTCTCTGAATGTGGGTGACAGACAGTTTTAAGGCTTGATGTGTGGAGAGCCTGTTAGATAGGCATCAGGGCCTATCAAAGGTGTATGAACTAGCTTTTTAGAGCCTATTCCTTATGGAGGATTACCTTGCTCAGCCATGATACGGGGAAGAGGGGCTTGGTCCTGCCTCAAATTGTGTGCCAGACTTTGTTGATTTCACCAAGGATAAGGAAGGCCTTAACATTTCTGAGGAGTATATATGATAGGAAGGGGGAGGTGGGGTGGTGGAAGAAGGGGAGGGAGGGAGAACTGAGAATAGTATGTAGTATGAAAAGAAATTTAAGCTAAGAAAATACAAACTTCCTTGAGTAATGTGTTCTGCTCTGACATGTAGAATTTAGACCTGTTTGTTTACTAAAGGGATAATGAGTGGAAAATGGGGGGAAAAATACGAGAAAGCAAGAACTAGAAAGAAATTTCCTATAGGTCATATAAATCAGATGAGAAAAACTTACTGTAAAAGTATTGAATAAAGGTAAAACGATGTATAATGTCTATATAAGCATGTAAAATGATGAAGTGCTAAATAGTCTATAAAAATATGGTGGGCTCATTTGCATGTATTATATGGTGTTTTTTGTAGACCAGCTTCTGTTCTGAGATAATCAAGCGCCCCTTACACATTTTCCTTGCACCTGTCCTGTTGTGGGCACTCAATAAATATTAAATAATTGAAGTAAAAGTGTTTTAAAGATTTGAAATTCACAGGAATCAATCATCTTGTTATTATCATTTAAAATTTATTGAGGGTCAACAACATGACTTAATCAACATATGCAATTCGGTTATTTTATAATCATACATCACGTAAATCATTAAATACAATTGGGTCAACTAAGCTTTTCATTTTTACTCCGTTGTTAAAGGATAAATTGCTCCCTTAAAAAAAATAAGTAACCAGTATACAAGGCAATATAAACACAATCATTCAAACAAGTAGGACTGTCTCAAGGAAAACACTGCTTTGGGTTGTTTTTTAGCAGTCACTTACAACTCAGAATAGATCTACAATAATTACCCATTACAGTTTCAAAAAGTGACCAAATCCATGCACAAAGGCCTAGAGTATCTACTGAGACAGAGGAACATAATGACTCACATACAATGTACTTGTTTTTCCACCAATTGTCCTGAGAAATTTAAAGGCTCTTACAAAACATGGTAACATTGCTTTCAGAATCACATCCAACCCTACAAAATACAGATATCCTGCACATGCATACAAATTAGATTGCTTATGATTTCTGAAACATTTCTAAGTTAAAGGCAAAAGTGAATATCTTATTAGAGGAAATGGACTTTTTTATACCATTTTGATGTATCCTCTCATATTTTACCATTTATAAAATGACAAGTAATTATGTTCAATTTATGTTGCTTGTTAACTGGGAATCAGATACTGTTCTTAAAAAATTCTCATGTTTCAAATCAACTGGGCTGTAAAGTCATCTTTATTTTCTAAGAGGATGAAACATTATACATAATAATTCTGTTATATCCCTTTTAAATTTACTTTAAAGTCCCAAACTATACATAAACATTTAAGATTATAATGTATGATTTTCATTGAAGTATTATAAAAATAAGAGAATTTCTAGACCAGGCCTTTCATAAAATAATAATATTCTAATATAAGAAATTTCCACTTAACAACTGTGTATCAGAGTATCAGAAGTGTTTCTTTGACAAAATATGAGCTTTTTATTGTTTCCTAAGTTATAAATGTGTTGTAAAGCAAGGATAAGGTATACTTACCAAACTTGGCAAATTACTTTGCATAATTAAACAATTATTTAACTTTCTCTTCCCTTTTGCCTTGTTAAGAAGTTCACATTAACATACTTGTAATTAATAAACTCAATAACACTTTCTATATTTGTCCATATGACTGTTCATCACACAGGATTTACTTTTCCAGTTTTTTGAGACAGTGCTTTTCTGTGTAACAGTCTTTGGAACTTGCTTTGTAGACCAGGCTGGCCTCAAACTCACAGTGATCTGCCTGCCTCTGTCTCCCAAGTGCTGGAAATAAAGGCATGCACCACCACCACCTGGCCACACAGGACTTCTCAAAAATAAGAACCAACTACAAATATATGACAAATGATAGAGTTTATAAATAATAATTAATTTACTCTATCATCTCTTCTTTTAAATAGATAAGGTGAAAAATTAATCTAAATTAAGTATTGCCTACCATTTCTGTTAGAGTTATAGAATATTATTCTAGTTTCACAGTGAGTTGGACACAAGTTGTTGAAATCAAGATCAACTAATACTCCTTTTTTAACATTTTCTCTGTGTTTGCAATTAAACGACAAATATTTATTGAGCATACTGTTGACAGACCACAGTGACAGGCTCTTAGAACAAAACCTAAACAAGACTTCAATAACGTCATGAATCAGAATGATTGACAGAAATATAAACAATTTGCAAATGATTAATTTTTAATTATTTTCCCATTTCAGAAAACTTACTCCAACCTTATTATTGAGACCTAAAAGATTTGTCTTACTGCTCTCTTCTTGTACCTCATAGTGCTTTTGTTGAACAACTCTTTTCCCTCGGTCAGTTAGTACTAAGGAAAGTACAACAGTCATTTCCTTTGGAGGAGAAAATTGGAAGGAAAGCAAAGAGGGATTTAACATTGAAGGTCTCTTTGAATAAAGGAACAACAAAACACTTAACTTTGATAAATATCAACAAGTGAGCAGATTGTAACATTGTGTATTACATCATTGAACCACAATGCACTCTCCCAAGACAGGGTATGTGAATTGTAATGTTGCATTTCTGCATGGCAGCTGTATGTATTCAACATTTTTAACTTTGGCACACTGGTTCCTCCCATAAGCACAACATTATCAGTCTTGGAAGACATTTGTTGAGAGGCATTCTGATACTTCTACAGGAATCCTTGTGGGTGTCTACCTAATGAAATGGCTTTTAAGTATAAGGCTATACAAAATATTAGCCCTCAAACTTATCATCTAGCCAATATCAGATATGCTTGAGAAAAATCAAAGTAACATAATACATTATAAACTAAAAAACAGGATAGCAATTTTTGGAGTCCTGTAGATCTTAGTCCTCATAGTCTCCCCTTTCCTGTATGTGATGGTATCTCATTTTCTAAATTAGGTTCACCAGATATTAATTATACCTTTCCCAAAATGCATTTCCCAATATAAAGTGGGATTGAGTTAATAGATGCAGGCATAGCTGGGATGCACCTACATCCATCAGCTCAATGTGCACAGTTAGATTTAGAGAACACAGCACATTGAAATCTCATAAGAATCACATAAAACATGATCTTTCCCCTAAAGAAATCCACAGGTTAAAACATAAATGAATGAAAAGGTGTCTTTGATGATATTTAGTTGTTTAATTCATTATAAACTCATTTTAGATAATAGATATATCTGAAGTTACCTAAACCTATGTAGGAGAGAAATGAAAACAGAGTTCTAAAACATCCATTTAAGAATAAATATTAGGAGTCTATCATGAAACACATAATTCAAAGGTAGCAGGTTTTTTCACATGCAATCTCTCTGCTTTATAAGAGTCTTGAAAATACCTATTTCTCTAACCAACTATTTGGCATAAATGTATTACCACAAAAAGGACAATAGGTTTACATACACTATTTTTTTATGTTTATGATTTAATAGATGAGAGGTCGTCTTCAAACTTAAAACTGTTTCAAAATAATTATAAAACACATTCATAACTCTTTTACAATTATTATAAAAAACAATTGCCTTTGTTTTGTATAAGCTTGCAATCCAAAGCTTTCATGAATAAAATATAATTTTCATAAAATTGTAATGAAAATAATATGAAAGAGGAAGTTCACATCTGAATGAGCCATTGCCAACTTCAGAGAACGTTAATGGGCTAATAAAAGTGACACTTTCACTTTCAGAAATAAACAGTGTCCTCTGGGTCACGCTAGGCAATACTGTTGTCGTTGTGTTGCACAACTCTCCACTGCACTTCTCTCTGGTCAGTCTGCCTTTAATAAGTTGTAATAATTTTAAAAACATCCAGCTAGGCTGGGGATACTGCTTAATGGTACAGTATTTGCTAGACATGATTAAGACCTAATGGTCAATTCCAGATACAGGAAAAAAATAAGAGAGAGAGAGAGAAAAAAAAGCAAGAAGTAAAGCAAGCTATGGTAAGCATTGTTATGACTAGAAGACAAAAAGCCATGCTCCTCAGTAGATTAAAGCATGCTTTGCTAATTTATCAAAATTGTTTCCATGAGAAAAAAATCTAAATAAGTATATGTGTAATTTGGGAATTTATAATTGGCTGCACCCTTTAGATATATGATTTCTAATTTGGGCTAAACAGTGTCATGTCAGAGAAGCAGATTGGGGATGACTGTCTTAATTTTGACTAAAAAATTTAAATATGGAAAGCTACATAAATGAACAAACTGAAACACGACCTTGTGTTTGTGCTTTTATTTCAGACACTATTGCAGACACTTTTGCCCAAACAAAGCTGCCTGAAATTTCACATTGATTCTTACAATTGTTCATGCTACCCGGAGGCCAAAAAGAAATGGAAACACTTTATCAATATAATTATCATGTTATTTTCACTATAGAATTCTCTAAATCTCTTCACTTAGTTGAGCTGCAGGAATAAGCACACTATTGTTCTCAATGTTTAAAACACAGTATTCAAGAGCAATTTTAAATCATATACTGAGTGATATTGTGGTAAAACAACATTAAAGTATCTATATAAATTTTTCATGAATTTATGATATATAATATTAAATTTTCATGCCCTTTGGATGAATCAACAAACATAGTCATCATATAAACTGTAATAACTTTTGCTACCATTTGTACCAGTGATTTAACTTAAACAATTCTTAAAGCAATATAAATTATTTTTTATATGTTTATTCTTTGGGCTGTGTTCTGTGAGGTGGTATTGAAACCAAGAAAAAAAACAAAAAACAAAAAACAACAACAACAACAAAAAACCCAAAAAACCAAAACCAAAAACAAACAAACCCCAGAAAAGTATCTACTTGCTACTAGCTCAGTTTTGCATTTTCAGTCCTCTTCAGCATTTCTGCTGGTGCAACGAAGCAGTCAGCACAGGTTTCCTGTTCTGAATTTACACTCAAAACTTGACACACCAAAGAAAGACAAGGCCACATAGTCGCCTCACATTCTCCCTGTCCAGAAAAGCATGCAAGGACATTGCTATGGTGCAAAAGATTTAAAGGTTACTGTCTTCCGCCTGTCTGGGTCCAGTGTTTTCCTCCTCATGTTGTTTTCTTTCTAAAGAAGATAATGTCAACCCGCTTCACTTTTTTTTTTACCTTGCTCCACTGTCTTGGCTTTCTCTTCTTTCTTTCCGTGCGTAGCTGCAAAGCAAAGATAAGGTTTAAATAAGAATTTCAGCCTGAAATGTTTATTCTGCACATGAAAGCCTTTGGAAATGCAATCAGTATCAAATATTGCTTCTAAACAAGCTCTTCTCTACTGCTTTTAAAATATTTCTCATCTCTCTATAATACGATTGAAATCTGTCTTAAATCTAATCTTAAAGAATTAGAATCAAAAAAGAGAAGCAATAATCCCTTTAGTCTCCAAGCTGATTCTTCCACACTCTTTTATGCTTTATTCCTTCATGCTTATATATATATATATATATATAATATAAACAAGCTACAAAGAAATGCACTTGACATGACTATGATTAATTGACTTACATTCCATGGTATTGCTTGAGTCACAGTGTCTTATAAATGTCAACCAGATGCACCTTAAAATTCAAACTGTGCCTTCATCAACTGAAGGAAGGTGCCACTATGCTTGGGAAGCATTTAAATATTAAACGAACCCATCTCACATCACAAGCAGCCAAAACCGATAAAGGAATCTTTTAAAGCACTATAACCCATGAATCATGTTTTCTTTAAGATTTATTGCTCTCAGTCTAAGATTTGCTGTTTACCTAGCTAAACGTCAAATGAGCAGAAAATTTTCATACAAACTCAGTGCCTTCAGCTGAAGTAACTGATTTGAGAAAGAATCTTCAGAGAATTGGAACATCCCACTAGATGAAGAAGCAGTGCAGAATTCAATAGTGCCATTACAATCAACTCTACAGAGAGTTGCAAAGGGGAAAATGCAACTTTAAAATGAATAAATGAGTCTGCCACTGGCTTTACTCATTTTGGAAGCAGAAGTGTTTCTTTGCTGGAGCCTCTCGAGGGATGCTGCTTCCTGATGAAAGAACATGCAGCGCCTTGAATGTCAAAGCATTGGACTGGAATTCACTTAAACTAAAGGTCTAGCTTTTGTTTTAATCAAATGCAAGGTGTAGTGAGCATGTCAAACAATATCTGAAAGAAATCTTCAGGCAAATAAAAATATCCATTGGGAACTACCTCTGAAGAAAGGAAAAGTAGGAGAGAGCGATCGAGGTAGGAAAATAGGAGGGGCCAGTGAAGAATGAAGGAAGAAGAAGAAAAAACAAAAGAAGATGTATTGAACTTTGATACATCTGCTTTAAAAATCATACAACCTATAAATTAGTACACTTTAGCTTAGTTATTAAATTGTAGTTGAAATTTTTATAACAATCATAAGATCAACAGTTTTCACTCCATAGTGTACAAAGTCAACTTGTAAAGAAAAACACCCACTAAATCAATCTTCTGTTTCTATTCAAATGTGAGAGATTCTATAGTGGATGTCATAGGCGTAAAAGAATGACAAATGTGCTACATTTGAGAGAAAAAGAAATTTGTATACTAGTTAACATACAAGAAAATCAGCTTTAATGTTGTTTTGTAAATTTGTCACTTATGTAGGTCCCTCTCAGAGAGTGTTCATGATAGCTTTGGAAGCATCTATTGAATCTTCCGTTATTAGACAAGCCAATATGTAGAACCATATTTAAGACAATAATTGAGATATAAAATTATTTAGCAAAGAAGTTGGTTATAATGTTGGTTATAAGTAGAGGTTGTCTCTCAAAACTTACCAAGCAAGCTCATCCCAACAAAAATATTTGCCATGCTATAAATTCAATACATTTTAATTAAAAACAATTTTTTCCAGACATGGTTTTTCTATGTAGCTTTAGAACCTATCCTGCCATTCACTCTGTAAACCAGGTTGGCCTCAGACTCACCAAAATCAGCCTGCCTCTGCCTCTTGTTACTGGGATTAAAGGCATGCGCCACTACTGCCTGGCTAATTCACGGTTTTCTTAGTTGAGGACTGTGATTAGTTCCATAGTTGGTAGTGTGGTTTTGACTTCATATCATTATTTACTCTGGCTTTTAGAATATTGAGTTGAAAATTATGAATGCTTGTATTTGTCCCCTAAGTACTCAAGGTAAAATGCCTCAATCCATGCGTGAATCCACAGCCAGTACTTTAATATTTGCTTATTTAAAGCACTATCACATTCTTTCCCACAATCAATAATTACATAAAGATGATTATCTGCAATCATATTGCAAATGAAAAGTGTCTACTGTCTTCTGGACACTGTGTTGATTTCATTGTTAGCTACAGATTTGAATACACCTTACTTTCATTGTCCTTCTTGCTTTCAAATGTGTCAATAAACAGACATGTTTATTGACAGCATGTGAAACCCACATATCCACTCCCAGATTATTTTCTTATTGTCTGTTAAAACCTTTAGCCTTTTTATCATACCATGATATCCTCATTTTAAAACAACTGCTTTCATTTACATCACACAATAGTAATGAGACATGCCAATTTGAAAATATGATACCAATAAAGCTATATTAATTTAGGCTTCTGTCACTTATGCTAAAAATCAGATCAATTAAGTATAATACAATCACCAACAAATATTATATAAGCATTATATGTGTACAAGCCAATGCATAGACGTTCACCAATTAATAAAAATGTATGAAATACATTAATTGTTGTGGCACATTATTTGTTTATACAAATATAATGTTAGAAGTAGCATGTATAGAGGGGTCATGTATACTTTAATAGTTTTACAATTGTTATCATGTTTTCTGTTAATACATATATAAAGTCATTTTTATAAAAACATGTAATGTCATTTTAGTGGAATATGTGAATAAGGGTGTGTTTGTGTGTAGATTTTTGTAAGTGTGAACATATAATGATGGTTAGGCTTTTTAAATATTCCTCTGACAGTGGAATCAGAACGTATCCCTGGTGCATGAAAGGACTTCGGGAGCACATTCCCCATGGAAGGATACTCCCTTCGCCTATAGGCAGAAGGGAGGGCCTAGTCCCTACTCCAAATGACTTGACAGATTATGATGATCCCACCTGGAAGGCCTCACCCTACATGTGGAGTGGGCAAGGAATGGGGTGAGGAGGTTGGGTCAAAGGGGCATGGGAAGATGGGAAGTAGAGGGAACTGGGATTGATATGTAAAATAAGAAAAGAAGAATAAAAAGGAAAAAAGTTTAAATGAAAATAAATAAATATATTCCTATGATGTTTATGTCACAAAAATATTTCTATGAGATCCTTTTAAAGACATTGTTAGAATTATTGACTTCTCTTAAAACTGCACAATTTGCTTCTCAAAGTAAAACTGTCTTGTATCAGCATTTCATGGAATATATTTCTTAATCTCATAGTATATCACACAAAATGAACATTTTATGTGAGTTTTCTCAGCCTAATTTTAATTTGTTCAATACCTGATCTTTCAAGTAGTGTGGTGAATCCAAAAGGCATATGGATGACTGAAATCATATTGAGTTAAGCAATGTTTTTATAAAATTTTACAAAAACTGTATTTCTATTTGAATATAATTACAAACATTAATTCATAGCTCTAGAGGACCAGGACTAAAAGCATTAGAGAAATAAACAAAAACATAGTTAGTGTAGGTGCTACAAGTATCATGCAACATATTTTTCTATCAGTGAAATAGCAGAATCAGTACACAAAGCTCCTCTCACCACACTACACAAAGAATGTTAGAAGGTTCAGAATCAATTATAGTCATATCAGCTGTGATTACCCTTTTTGGTTGAGGCAGCATCAATCTCTTCTTTGGATCGTTCAGCTTCTGAAAATTCAGTTATTTGAAGAATAAGCCACAGATATCAGATTATTCAGAATAATAACATACAGTGCTATAGTCACTGAGAAGTTTCTGAGAAGCAGAAAAGCAAGCTACAGAGAAAGCTAAACTACAAATACTTTTTTTTTTTTATCATTTTTGCTCTTTTATTAACCCTCTGTAAACTCTCTTCCAAGATATAACTCTGTGGTATTAAAATTGTATTCTTATATAAGTAGTACCGATAAAAAGTGACTTATTCCTCAGAAATGATGTTAAAGTACTTGTATATAGTCTCAGTTTAGGTGATTTATGAATGTTAGGGAAGAATATAGAAAGCCCTTTTTTGGTGTCTTTAATTATGTATAGGGTGAAAGCTAGAAAGCTTTTTTTTACCTAGAAAGCTGATAGTATATGTGCTTTCAATATCAGTGATAATATAAACATTCAACTCAATTGTTGCTTCAAGAAATGGTAACTATTTTAAAGGCAAAAATTTTTGCTGTGAGGGTGTTATCTGAATATCTGGCAATGAAAATGAGAAAGCTGCACTAACGATATAATACAAATACTATTCCTAGAATAAATATTCCACTCAAAGTGAAAATAGACAACGCTTTCTACAATTTGTGGGGGTTGGGGAAGGAAATAATGATGAAATAATAAATGTTTGTAATGCTTTTCATCTTATTTTATAAACATTTCATTATTTGAGGTTGTTCATTATTATCATATTTTCATACTTTTGGTCTTTCTAACATTTTTATATATTTACCACTTGTGTTTTCTAAAGACAAAGATCTTAATTTTACCAATATAAAATACATTGATTATAAATTTATGTCCTGCATTTTTCATATAGAGTTTGAAAAGTCTCACTGTATTTCAAGTTAATATCTGTATATTTCTCCATATGTATATTAAATTTTAATTAACTTTTCTCATCTAGGCTGATGGAATACCTTCTAAGAGCCAAAGACTGTCTAACACAAACCTAAGTGCAAGACATGAGAAGCCCTCTTTTGAGTTGTTGGCCAGAGCTGTCTAAAATACTCCCAAAGCATACAGCCTGCTTCTTGTCACTGGCTACCACCAAGAGGTGGAAAGTAAATCCCAATGCTGAAGACACCATGCACTTCAGACACAGGATCCAGAGGGATCTTGAGCTAGAATTGACCTAAAAGTTCCCTCCCTGATGTCTAGTTTACATGGCACCAGAAGGTATCATGCAAATTTTCCAATAAGAGAAACAATCAATAGCCTCATCAACATCTGATGCCTATGAACCACATCAATGACCAGCATGACATGACATCCTTACAGGTGCAATAGTGGCACACATACCCTGGCAGTAACCAACAGGTCTGTAATTGGACTTAATATTCACTCAACAAGATAAACTGCATGCCTGGTAATGGAAGCCTAGTTAACTTTTTAAGAAATCATGGTTACTGCAGGAGAATCTATAACCACTAATTTACTGAACATGAGTAAGACTATATTCCTTAATTTTTTTCAGAAATACTTCAATGGTATTCAAATAAATGATACAATATCTGGACATAAATGCCTCTAAATACTATTTCAATGATAAATACCAAAATTCAAAATTCTCTTAATCTTCAGTCCTGTACACTTATTCCCAAATAATTCTGGAGTGCTTAGTAGAAGAGGAGATTGTCCTTTGTACTACATATCAGGACACCGAAGTAAGTTAGATGGATCAGCCTTTGCATGTTAGTCAAAAATATAAAAATAGGTGCAGTGGTAAAAATCAGAGGGTAAAAAAATGTTTGATGATAAATTTCTTGTTCATAACTCAAAAACAGGATAGTTTCAAGTAATGTGAACTATGTGATCTAAGGCCTTGAATTAGTCAATGTGAAAAGAATTAACTATAGCAATGTTTCCAAAGATCTTCAAATCACTAAGTAGTCTTGGTGTGAACATTCACAATAAAATAGAGATGATGCCCTCACATTTTGTAGTAATTAGTGTGAACATAATGTCCTTTTGAAGATTTACTAAGAATATTTGTAACATATTACATATGTTACAAAATCAATACTCTTAAATTCAACCTGTTAACTAATCATATTGTCAATCTCAGCACTATTTTATTCAATGTTCAAAGTGGTATAAACATTCATGTAACTGCATGGAGGAAAAATGTGTGTTTGGAGATATTCTGGACTTGCACCTTGTTGGAAAAAAGAATCTATATCAACTTTCAGAAGGTCTAAATATAGAATTGACATGTTAGCATTATTCAAGAAACTCTCCCCCCCACCACCACCTTCAACTCAGGACATTGTTGGGGCATTTATAACCCTTTAGGTAATATTACATCATTTAAAGTTAGAAAGTTCTACTTTTGTCAGGTTCATAGTACTCACAAAAACCTCCACTTCAAATCAATAAGTGTTTCTCCTACAGTGATATTAATTATTCCCCAGAGGCTGGGTGAATGGTTCCTCCCTACTAACTCAATATCCCTCTGAGTTTTGAATTCAGTGTTAATGAAATCTAAATTCCCATGAGTTTTTTTTTCTGTCAGTGTCAACTTTCCTTAATAATTCAATGTCATCTTATTGAATCACATACATACCTGATTTGTGTTTTTATTTATGTATCTAACTGTCTGACATACTATTATGAATTAAAGTAACATAAAAACCTATCCCAGATAATCTGGTAGCTACAAACTGTACAACATAATATTAATAAGTTAAAGACTTTTAAGAAATATCCATAATTTATTAAATTTTCACCTTAGATTAACCTTATAGCCACTGACTGTCTATAGTAACTGTATAAAAATCTGTTTTATTATTTCAATATCAAAAAGATCAACTCCTAGATAAATGTCTGGTCATAATTATATAATTTAAAGAATCAAGAGCTTATGAACATTTTAAATTAATGTGGTGAAGAATAATAGTCTTGCCAAGACTAGAGGTCTCAATCTCATAAAGGGTTGCATATTCTTTTCAAATTTTATATTGGGTTAAAAATATTGCCAAGCTACTTTACGAGTTTACTGCAAAAGACGCTTAGCTCTTCAAATTGTGATTGGACAGTACTGCACAGATGGACATAATTCCAGGTTTTATTCTTGTGTATGAATATTTTTATCTGTAAGTCACATTTCCTAGTGAGAAATGTTAATTTTCTGAGTAATTTTAAGTCTAAAGTTTTCGATGTGCAATGCAAAATTATCGGTTTAACTTTGTGCATTTCCTTGATTATGCATTTTTATAGTTGAGCATACTAAACAATCTATAACACAAAGTTCCAGTTAGCCCTGCATCCAACTTTAAACTCACTGTTTTGCATGAAAATATAAACAAAATTATAGGTCATGAAAATTTGCTTTTTCATTTTTTTAAGAGAGTGAGAGAGAGAGAGAGAGGGAGAGAGAGAGAGAGAGAGAGAGAGAGAGAGAGAGAGAGAGAGAGAGAGAGAGAGAGAGAGAGAGAGAGAGAGAGTATGCGTGTGTGGGCTTCATGCTTTTGGATGTCCTCTGATGATGGCAGTATTGGAGACCCTGGAACTGGAGCTATAGGCAACTGTGGACCAACAGGGGTGCTGGGAACTAATCTCAATAAATCAAGTCTTCTGGAAGAGCAGCAAGTGTTTGTAACTCCTGAGTCATCTGTCTAACCCTAAACTACTGTCTTTTCTTAAAATATCTTTGTGAACAATTGAAATTACAGTGTTCTGTTTTTTGTATAAATAACATCAAGCTATCTAATATTTTTCAATTATTCTGTGATATATCTGTCAATGGTATGCTGTCTCAAAATTAAAACATTAAATAAAACACAGGGCTCCATTATATATCAGCACCAGGATCAATATGCATGCACATTTAACAGAAAACAAAAACATAAATGCTTTCTATAATGTATGCAGCACATATTCTACCATGAATCTTATATAAAAAGCATAAGGAAATTAGAATTTTCTTAAAAGCAAATGTCTCATATTGTACCTATTATTTATTAATAACAGCATTTATTAATAATACTGAAATAACTTTTAATCAAATCAAAAACTAATAAGCAGCAAATCAGCATTTCTCCCTAATAATGTTATAAGATCTGCCATTGAGCATCTGTCATGATAAGTTTACAAAAAAATTTCCTCATCTGAGGATATAAAAATTTAGAAAAGTGAAACTCAACAAAAGAAATTTCAGTAACATTTTAGGAAGGCTACATTTCATTGAAAATTCAACTTTCATGGTAGACAAATTACATTGCTTAGTAGATTGATCAAGTGTTAATCTTTGGGATCCTTAAATAATTAATTAGATAATGCATAAGGAAGTGAAATTGCAAATTCTACAGGATGCAAAAAAAAAAACATGTGACTGAATGCAGAAGTTATGATCTAAATAACTGAAAACTCAGAAAGTAATGCTCTCTGAACAAAATTTCATAAGAACAAATTTAGAAAATGCCAGAAGAGTTATCTTGCATATTATTTCATCATAACAGTTAATCATACAGAAATATGGAAAAATGAGACTTATAATTGGTGTTAGCAGGGTCTACAGAAGAAAATGCAAATAAGTAAGCTGCTAAAATAGTCTCCTCTTATCAAGATTTATTCAACATACTTGTTTTTCCGTGTTTTTCACTTGGAGCTGCAATAACAACAGAAAATCAGGTCTTCATTAATTGTCTACTTTTATTTAAACTAACTTTGAATTTTAATATGTGGAAGATGGCAAGTATAGGTGGAAACTGAACAAAAACAAATCTGAGGAGAAATATAGCTTTGTAATTTTCTTTGCTATGCTCTAACATGAATTTCAAAGTTCTAAGATTTGGGAGGCACTACAGAGTGAGCTCACTTACCCTTCAGTAATTGATCATGTTCCATTTACTTTACTTCCAAAAATTATCAAGGGGCCTCCTGATTGCTTCTGTGTTTGGATAAATGTATTTTCCTAAATCTATGAGATCGTCTTCAAAGCATCAATATTAAATATCTTCTTTTATATTAAGGCCGGACAAGGCAATCCAGTATGATTAATAGGTTCCCAATAACCAGCTAAACATTAAGTAAAACTGCTGTTCCCATTGTTAGGAGTTCCACAAGTAGACCAAGTCATGCATCTGTCACATATTTGTAAAGGGCATAGGTTGGTTCCATGCAGGCTCCCTGGCTGCTGGTTCAGACTCTGTGAGTGCCCAGAAGCCCAGGTTTTCTTGTGATGTCCATGACCTTTCTGGATCTTACAATCCTTCTTTGCTCTCTTCATCAGGTTTCCCTGAACTCAGGTTAATGTTTGGTTGTGAGTCACTGCATCTGCTTACATCAGTTACTGGATGAAAATTCTCTGATCATAGGAGAAGGCCAGTTCAGTACATGATTTCATTATTGTTTGGATTCTTAGCTGGGGTTATCCACGTAGATTCTTGGGAGTTTCCTATTTTCTTTTTAAAATAATGTCTAAGTAGCCAGGCATGGTAGTGCACACTTTTGATCCCATGGCTTAGCATGCAAAGGCAAAAGCATCTATGTAAGTTTCAGGTCAGCCTTGTCTACATAGTGAGTTTAAGGACAGACAGGATACATAGAAAGATGTTATCTCTATACCTTATTAGAGGGAACCATTATAGGTTTAAAGAGAAATCTGGCACTAGGAAAATGTTCAGAGATTCGTAAAGAAGACTCCAACTAAAAATCTAGGCAGTAGAGGAGAGGCTGCCTTAGATGCCCTTCCCCTATAATGAGATTGATGACTGCCTTATATACTACCCTAGAGCCTTCTTCCAGTAGCTGATGGAAACGGAAGCAGACACCCACACCTTAGCAATGAGCTGAACTCCTGAAATCCAGTTATAGAGAGGAAGGAGTTATGAGCAAAGGGGTCAAGGCCAGGCTGGAGAAACCCACAGAAATAGTTGACCTGACCAAGTGAGAGCACAGGGACCCCAGTAATAAAGCTGGGGAACAAGCATGGGATCAAACCAAGCATTCTGAATTTGAGTTCCAGCTAGGAGGCCTGGGCAGTCTATGGGACCTCTGACAGTGGAACCAGTAATTATCTCTAGTGCATAAATGAACCTTGGGAGGCTATTCCCTACAGAAGAATACTATTTCAGCCCAGTTACATGGGGGGAGGGCCTAGGCACTTCCCCAAATGATGTGACAGATTTTGATGATCACCCATGGAAGGTGTCACCATCCTTGGGGAGTGGGTGGGTGATGGGTTGGGGGTTGGGTCGGTGAGGACATGGGAGGATGGGAGGGGAAGGAAACTGGATTGATATGCAATATAAGATTGTTCCTAAATTGAATAAATAAATGAAAAGAAAGATGTTATCTCTAAAATCAAAGCAAAACAATATGAAAATCCCTAAGTATTAGTAAGTTGGTGCACTGTATTCACCCCTTGAGATGTGCATATACTGATTACAACTAGAACTATGTAGTTAGTGGTGATACATGGCAGTAATACTAATGCATTAAAAATGCTCTTATCAATATTGTGTATACTTCTGCATGTTTTCCATATTTTATAATATATTTTGACTTCCAAATATGTGTGTAAATATGAGTATGTGTTTGGTATCTTACTGTAGGAATGTACCCTCTGAATAATTGGGCTCCACTCTAAAATGTAGACAAAACATTCCATTTTTAAGATGTAGTACCTTGACTGCTAATATGAAATAATGGAACATGCAATTATATCAGCTCTGAAATTATGTGTCTGAAAATTACTCAGTTTTTATACTTTGTAACCAATTTATTATTCTTTTTCATGTTCTTCTATTTGACTAATAAACTGATATTAAGTGCTCATTGTATATCTGGAATTATAACAGGAATTTTTTTGAGAACAAAGAGCTAAAACTCATCTATATTCTTTATCTTCTGATGATTTAAAACCCCCCAAAGGAAAAGGGAATTATAAACAGTTATTTCAAGGGGCTATAGATATGCTATACTTCAGCAGTACTCACTTGGCTATTGATGTAATATTAAAAGAATATTGCTTCATTCTAAATACAAGTAAATGTAATATGAGCAGCTGAGAGACAACAATAATTGAGATGATGTTTGCCTGCATACATGCACATTCTCTGCACATACACAGGTCTTCCCATCTACTCCAAAAGTTACAGCTCACACAAGCATGTACACTCACATCATATAACACGCACTTCACCTCTTATACACAGAGAAAGGGAGAGAGAGAGAGACTGTATGTACAAAAGCCTCATAATATTTGAATAGTGTCACCAACAAAAAGCTATAGTAGTGTTTAAGGCAAAAATCAAATAAAAATATTTCAGAAATTTTCATTAGAAATGATTTACCTGAACTGGTAAATTTTAGAAAACTTAAGAAAACAATTTTGTGTCTATGTTAATATTACTGTTTTATTTGCCTGATTGATAGGCTTTAGTTTCAATTTTCTAATTTTAGGATGTTGATATTGAGAGAAACACCACATGGCAGCCCAAAAAAGTTGTTAAATAACATTATGAATAGGGAGCGAGTATTTTCTGGAGTTGGAAGTTTTGTGTTTCAAAAATAAAACAATGTGAGGTACATTCACAATTCACAGACATGTTTTATTATTACCTTTTCTTGTTTGCTTATCATACATGTATTCATAAAAGTGTTTGTGAAGTCATTGCTGATCATCAACTTCCTAGACTCTAGACCATAACATAAGTATGATGAATTTATCTAACCAGATAAATTGAAGAGGGAAGACCTATGCTAGTTGTGGGCATCCATGAGCTGAGGTCCTGAGCTAAATAAAAGGAGAAAACAGCCTGGTCTTGTCCTCCCTCTCTGCACCACAGAGACAGCTCACCTGAACAAGGAGGAGCTAATGGGTCCCAGACTGATAGCTGGGAATCCAGCATGGGACTGACTCAGACCTCCTGAACATGGGTCCTAGTCAGAAGGCCTGGGCAGCCTAAGGGACCTATGACAGTGGAACCAGGATGTATCCCTGGTGCATGAAAGGCCTTTGGGAGCACATTCCCCATGGAGGGATACTCCCTTAGCCTAGAGGCAGAAGGAAGGGCCTAGACCCTACTCCAAATGACTTGACAGAGTTTGTAAACTTCTCCTGGAAGGCACCACCCTCTCTGTGTAGTTGAGGGGGGATAATGGGATGGGAGGGGAGGCACAGGAGGGAGGGAGAGAGAGGGAACTTGGATTGATATGTAAAATAAGAAAAATAAATAAATGAAAAAGAAAAATAAGAGAGAGAGAAAGCAGGCTAGACCCAGCATTGCTCTCTTCATACTGACTGTGGACATGAAGTAACTTACTGCCTTGAGTTCCTTTTTCTTGATGGACTATACCCTTGTACTGTGAGATAAACCTTCCTCTGTAAATTGCTTTTGTCTGGGTGTTTCTCCAGTAATACTGATTCTCAGACATTGCCCAAATGGATGCACAGGATCTTACCAAGATGTAGATTCTGACTCAGTCATTCTGGAGGGAGAACAGACACTGACTGTTTCAGCCTCTCAGAGGATCTGATACTGTTAGTTCATGGGCACATGCTCAGCGCCAAAGGAATAACAGAGCATTTGATTTCCCTCCCCTCAAACTATATTGCTATTGATCCTGTCAAGAGTTTAGAAGACAGTGAGGAGGACATATATCCTGCTTTCACCCTGCATTGCCTTTGTTACCCCTCTCAGGCTTGGCTTCAGGTAAAATTAATTGAGCTACACCAGTCTTACTCACCTGGATGTTCCTTTTTTGGTGACTTTGCTGGAGGAAACAGAAAAGAAGGGGGTCAACAATTTGTGATACTCCATTAAAGTTCACTATTCAAGTACCAATTAAATAATTTTAAAAGAAAGAGAAAAAATAATAGTTACCTGATTCTATGGGCTTTTCTTTCTTTTCCTGTTCTAAAACATTATCACTGTTAATATTATTATACTTGTATGTTTTCCAAATAAGATTTTTTAATGTAAACACACATGCATCACTGATGCTAAACCACAGTAACTCACAAATGTCACAAAATGATTAACGCTTCACCCGCAGGGAGCCCTTTCTCCCTTGCTCATTGAGTGTGTTCTCCAAGCATAGCACTGAAATATTTTGAATATTAGGGTTTTTTTGAAGTAGAAACCAGAAAAATAATATAGAGTCCTTAAGGGTGCAAACCATTAAGCTTGCTCTTATATTAATTTGAACTAAAGTTCAGATACAATGTAAGCACAAACTATAACTATTATATGGTTTTCCTATTTCAAGTATTTTCTTAGACATCTATTTAGTAAAAATAAGACTTTGATGTGAAGAATTTAAACAGTATGATAAAGTAAGAAGGCCAGTGGGAGCAAACATACTCGCTTGGTTGCACAAGACGTTACACTAAAACCCTTTTAAGATGGCTCTTCCTTCCCAGACCCCCCTTATCCACATTCTATGAGAAAAAAGTCATGAGTCTAGCCTCATGATGACCTGATAATAAGGACTGTTTTTCTTGGAAGTGCAGGCAATAATTTAATAGAAAATGCTATTGTTGTTTGTGTTTCTATTCTTGTTTTGACTTGACAACTTGTCAGTTTAATCAAAAGTAGGTCCTGAAGCAATGATAACATATAGGCCCAGTGAAGCAAAGCAAGACAGTGATTTCTTAACAATTTTATCTCCTGAATACAATCTGAAGATATGGAGATATTTACATTGAAATAATTTTATAAACCCAATTTTAGGATGAAAGAGTGTCATAGAATCTTCTCTGGCCAATTCTTCAAGCTCTCCATGTATGATTTTGTTCACCAAACCTGTACTAAATTATGTAGTTTAGGCAATTTACTCTGTTCTACTACAGTTGCTGGCAGTAAGGTAAATAGAACAAATAGTTTGACCACGTGTTGAAAGCAAAAATAAAATGTGTGGCTTAACTAAAACCAAACTAAACTGAACATATTCTTAAAAGTCCAAATGTCAATTAACTAAGCACGCTGTTTATTTTTATTTTCTTTGAATTTTATTTTATTGTATGTGTTTAAGTGATTTATGCATGTATGTTTAAGTATGCATGCATGCCATGAGTGTCATGTGCAAAGGGGGCATAATATCCCCTGGAACTGGAGGTACAGATAGTTGAAAGCCACCATGTGGGTGATGGGAACCAAGCCTGGTCCCCTGAAAAAGCAGTAAGTGTTCTCAACCAACAAGCCATCTGTCCAGCTTCTGGGAATAATTAATTGAAATATTTAAAGATATTTTTATTTATAAAGTGATGACAACAAAACAATTATTGGAAGCACATTTCAGCATTTGTCGAGATCAAACACTGGCTATGTGAGATATCTAAAAATAAGATATTAGCTTCTCTCTTACAAAGCTAATATACATATAGTTGATAAGTACTTCTTTGAGTTGGAATGCCACATTAGAAAACATATTCATTAGTGTGCATTATAAGGTGTGTTACAGGATAATAATACACCTTAAAATACAAATCAATTTAACTCTAAATCCTAAAGGGAGTGTCAAACACTGGCCCTATTTGACTACTTGGGATATTTGAATATTATTTTAAACATACATTTTTATACTAAAAATTTCAAGACTGTAGGCCTATATGAAATGTGAATATACTTTCTGTCTTGCTTTTCTCATCATAGTTTAATTTTTGCTATAAGTAGAAAAATCTTTTGTTATAATAACTATATTATTTTAACACTAAATATGAGAGTAGGGTATATAACTGAGTACAGCACACTTAAATACAAAATATTCAAACCAAAGAAATTAAAGATTCAATAATAGTAATAAGGAGAAATTCTACTTGACAAATCAGAAACAGCAGTTTAATTTGAAAGTAATTAATAATTATTTTTAAGGACACGACTTCATCTCCAGACTACTATGCAAGTAACAATCTATAACTCTTCTCACGAAGGAAGAAGTTTAGTTGTAAATAAACTTCTGAGAAGGAACATTTTTGCACTAAATGCATCAGTGCCCTGAAGATGGCCAAGAAGATGTGGTGTGTCTGCAGAATCTTTTAAATCACAGAAGTGAAGGCTTAAACAAACAAACAAACAAATTATAAATGCAATATACTTGCATTTTTCGAAAGTGTGTTGAACAATTAATTGTGAATGATACTTAAGAATTGGATACCTAACAATTTTATTCCTATGAGTATAATTCTTGAAGGGAGATGGACTAGGATCATGTCAAAATATTTGTAAATTACAAGAAGAAAGATAATAGGGAAGAGTGAAAAAGTCAACAGCCATTGAGTGTTTTTATAGAAAAGAGCATTGACTGGATCACAATACTAAATATACACAGTCCTAAATAATTTAATAGCATTTTCAGATCCCTGATTGCCTTCATGTTTATGCAGGTGCAATGGTTTATGGTGTGGTGTCAGATCTCACGGGAGCTGCGTACACTCATCAATCCCAGCCTGGAACACATACTTCTGCATAGATGAATTGCTCCCTCTGGCTGATTTGTAGCATATTTTCATGTTTCTTTCCATAGGATATTTTAGAGAAGTTTTTTTTTTTTTTAATGACAGAACGTTTCAGTGTCTAAGTTTGGGTACAACCAAAACGTGAATCATTTTTTTAAGCTGGCATACATTTTAAAGAACAATTTGTTAATGCCAATGGAATCATATTTCTTTATTGCTAAAAGTGTGCTAATTTTAATAGCTGACTAATGTTAAATTGTCCCCTAGTTCATATTTGTTAAGCATATCTTACTTTCCTAAAACAAAACATGGAGATGTATAGCCTTACTGAACTATTGGCAAGCAATTTCTATAGTATGTTGAATAACTGTGGATGATCCTGAAGAAATGTATCCCTAGCAATTATACAAGCATATAGAGAACATCAGTGGAATGCAGTTATGGCAGAAAATTACAGGCTTTATTAGCTACCCACATAAGTGGGATGGAGTGTGAGAATTCTTGCTATAGATTCTGTAATACTCTGACCTTCAGTTTATATACACTCAAGTGTACAAAATCTCAACAAATAATATAAAATCTCTATAATAAAATAAAAAATAGACTCCACATGCATTAAACCCAGAAATTTGAAATACAAGTACACCAGCACCAGCAAGCAAAATGCATAGTAGCAGTGGAAGCATGTTTGCACAAACAGACATTGCGTGCATTTCCTTACTTTTTCCCTTGGATTGTTCTGTTGAAAGAGAAGCAGTGAACCATTATTCTTAAAAGATCTTGAGGTACATTTGCCACAAAACAATGGATACAGTGCAGTTTTCCCCAACCCAACTCCCCCTTACATCTCCTTTTGAATTCCACAGTGATTCTTGCTTTGAGGTATCACTAATTATATACCAGGTAGGTCTACAACTTTACTGACAAAAACATCACTCAACAATGAAGAGGTCTATAATTATTCTGCTTAATGATCTGAACTAGTTATATCTGGTAGTCTTAACACACAAAAGTAAAGACCTTATCCATGCATAATTACAAAAGACAGAGGGTGCATTTGCCAAATGGATCATGATTACACTCAGAACAAAAAAAAGCTATAATTCAATTCTTAACTTATGTTACAAGATATAGATTAATTAAGTTTGTATGCTTGATACATAACATTGTTAAGTGTCACAAAATAATCATATCTTTGCAAAATTTCCTGATAGGTAAATACAAGCAATACATTATTATTGTTATTGCTATTGTTATTATTGGTGTTTCATGTTTACTAGAGGTTGAGCATGAAGTGTTACACATAACATATAAGTTTACTGTCCTGGAGCTACAGTTCCATACTCTTTATTTTTGTTACTTTCAAATACTTCTCATGGCAATATAGTCAAAGATCTCTCTCTCTCTCTCTCTCTCTCTCTCTCTCTCTCTCTCTCTCTCTCTCTCTCTCTCTCTCTCTCTCTCTCTCTCTCTCTCTCTCTCTCTCACACACACACACACACGCACACACACACACACACATACTTCCTTGACCTATCTCTCTTTCTTCTCCATTTTTTTTCTATTCCATATACAGATTTTTATTTTAGATGTGTGTTTTAGGGATAAAACGCTGTTTAAGGGCTTATTGAGTACTAAGTATCAGAACCCCACACCAATAACACACAAAACAGAAAGTGTTTCAAAGTATTTCTTTTACCTTCTTGAGTTTTTTTCATTTTCTTGGAATCTGGAAATACAAAGATAAATTATTGATAATGTAGATATGATTAAATTAAAAATATATGGTTAACAATAAAATTTCCATTCCTCAAAAATATTTTTAAATTAGTCAATAGTATTAGTAAAAGAGAGTGTTTAATGGTAAACTGCCCTGTTTTCCAAAGCATGAGTCGTATGAGTCAAGAGATCCTTTCTAAAGCATTAAACATACAAAGGTACATAATCCAAAATATCTATATCTATTTTTCATTGATAATTAATTGTGCCTAGAGTAGTTAGTAAATTCGTAATAGGAAGTCAACCTGAATATGTGTACAGTATATTTCTATAGATGATTAAAGTCTATAACATTAGCTTTTAGTTCCATATTTGTTCTGTCTGTGGTGATCCAGGTGAAAATTTCTTGTACAGTTTCAATAATCAACACATACATATTCAATGATTTCCACTATTGTAAAAGTTAAGTGGTTTGATATTGCGCATTTATAACTTAACAAAATATGTTTAAAACTGTTGCTTAATACTGTTATTCTTTGATCAATGCACAATTACTTTAATTTTAATAGAGGGACCCTCAACCTAGAGAAAGGAAACTTATTATTTAGTGTGTAGAATTTCTGTTCTCATCATTTGGGAATAACAACAAGAGAATTTAGAACATGATTATTTTAGAATGTGACACCTTAGTTAACATTTTTACTTAAAATATCTTATTTCTTATTTTTAAGTTAAATTTTAAATTATTCTTACTGAAATTACAATCATAATAATAAATAATATTTTTTAGAAAAAGGTTAGGTACATTGTTTCCTAGATGATAGTTCATGAGAAGCTAGAACAGTAGATTGGTATAATTTCAAGATTCCGTGTGGTCTGTGATGCTGTGTTATTATAGCTTCATTTCCATGCAAAGTGAGTGATCTGACATACTGGAAACATGACAAAATACTTCCATCTGCTTATTAAAGCTACTCAGATTGTGTACATAGTTTTATGGAGGGAAAGATAGCCAATACAGGTAACAATTTTGTATATTTCTATATAATTGTAACTGGGAAATATATTATAAAAAAACAACATGGGAATGGACCCAACCATCACAGAAACAAGCTTGCTTTTTAGTACATACATTTCTAGAAATACAAAGGGGGAAAATGTAAACTCACATATGTGAGAATATGCTTCTTGAATGACAATGGGTTTAAGCTGCAAATCATGGAGAAGTTAAATAGTATGGGGAGTTGGTTGAAGAATTTGTGCCAAATTTGCATGACAGAAAAAGGTTCAGTCATTATAGTGATGCTTTTCAAATTATGTCACACTCTTAAAAGATATTGTCTAAATAAATTGATGCTGCTGTGAGGCAACTAAAGAGCCTACAATATGGAACCATTGCTATTTTTAATCTGCCTGTCTTCTCAGTTCTATGTATCAATGGTAATTTGTATTAGCTATCTATGATGCTAAGATGATAAAGTGGAAAACTGGAAATAAATAGAAGTATTTCATAACTATATAAGAGAAAATAACAACATGTGATTTAACCAAGATCTTCAAGTGCATTTGTATAAGGAATAGACTTCTGTGGTAAAATTTACTTAAAATAGTATAAAGATATATTATTTGGTTAAAAGCAACAGATGTTAACCCCACAATGGCATCCTCTATTAAGGTATTTCTTCCCCTGTTCACCTTCTCTGTCCTTCCTCCAATTCAACCTTACTGATCCTCATGAGAGAGGTTGGATATATAACCAAAGGAGTCAAGACCATGTTCAGGAAACTCACAGAAACAGCAGACCAGAGCAAGGAGGAACTCGCTGACTCCAGACTGAAGCTGAGGAACCTGCTTGGAATTGAACTGAGTCCTCTGAATGTGGGTGACAGGTGTGGAGTTTACGGGGCTGCTGGCCATGAAACAAGCATTTATCACTAATGTGTGAACTGGCTTTTTGGAGCCCATTTCCTATGTAGGGATAACTTGCTCAGCCTGGATCCAGCAGGGAGGCCTTGGTACTGCTTGCTTCAAATTATGTGACAGATTTTGATACTGCTTCAAATTATGTGACAGATTTTGATGATTCCCCATAGGAGGCAGGAGAGAATAAAGTTGACTTCCAAGGAAAGAGAGGAACTTAGGGTTAGAATCTAAGTGTATAGGAGGCAACAAAGAGACACTCAAAAGATTGGCTATATGGTACAGAGTAGAAGTAACTGAGTGGCAGAACATAGGTTAATAAAAGCAAGTTAATTAAGTTATAAGAGTGAGTGGAACAAGCCTAAGCTAATGGCCAACTTTCAAAATTAATAAGTCTCCATGGCATTAAAGCATTATTTGTGAACTGACAATCCAAAAGGAAAATCAAACAACTTCCAAAAACAAAACAAAACAAAAAAACTAGTAGAAATCTAATGGAACCCCAGACTGATAGTTGGGAAACCATAATTGGACCGACTCAGATCCCCTGAACATGGGTCTCAGTTAGAAGGCCTGGGCAGTTTATGGGACCTCTGATAGTGGAACCAGGATATATCCCTGGTGCAGGAAAGAACATGGGATCACATTCCCCATGGAGGGATACTCCCTTAACCTAGAGGCAGGAGGGAGGGCCTAGTCCCTACTCCAAAGGACTTGACAGACTTTGTTGATCCCTTCTGGAAAGCATCATCCTCCCTGTGGAGTTGGGAGGGAATGAGATGGGAGGGTAGGAAGGAGGGAGGGAGGGAGAGAGGAAGAGAGAGAGGGACAGAGGGTGAAAGAGGGAAGATATGTAAAATAAGAAAAAAGCCAAAAAAAGAAATATAATACCCAATCATCATCATTATCATCATCATCATTACTTGACTAGTATGTGAGAAAAATGGGTACTTAATATATAATAGTAGAGCACTGTCACTATGTCCATTGGTAGATTGTAGTTCAGTAGTCTTAAATGAGAGGATCAAACTTCTTACAGAAAGGAAAAATCACCTGTAGCCTTACAACAACTCTTATTTGTAGGAGGAACAGGAAACAGATAACAGATAACAATACCAGAGTCACGACAGAGCATTTTATATGTGGTATTGAGAGCAGCTTTGCATAAGGTACATGAAGACATGCAGGAGTGAGCATGTAGTGTGACACACTCATTGTGATGCCCTAACCTTGTACATAGCCCTAGCTATGCAAGCTGAAGTGTTTACTGCACTGATCCCACTCTCAGCAGGATGCCTAGGAGTCCTCTTAACACATAGCTTCATGGAAGGCTTGCGAGGACCTGATGGGATCAATGCCCAAATGCCCCTTCATCTCTCCCATGGAACTATAAAGACATTTTCCCACCTTCACCTCAGTCTCCTAGCCATGGATCCCAGGAAGAGAACACTAGGTCATAAAATCATATTGCTATAGTGTGGAACTGGCTTCTATGGAAATGATTCTATCATGTTTTCTGACATTAATATCTCACCCTGTTTTGGTGTGGGAGAAGGACAGCATGAGGCAGACACACTCAGCTAGTTATAATTTTTATGTATAAAAGTAATATATTTTCTCACTCTCAAAGGACTTCTCATGTCTGACCCCTGGAATTATTCAGTCTTTGGTCTTAGGTTTGCAGCATTGTATGCCTGACAGCAAGGATGGAAAGCAAATGTGAAGGTTGATGTGAGAATTTTAGTTCTGGGCTAAGGTAAGTAGCATGTTCTGTAGTCATGGTAGATTCATTCAGTATTTTAGACAGCTACTGATTTAAACTTTTTAATTAACACAGTTGAATATTTTAGAATGAATAACTATTATAAGCAGGATATTTATCAAACATTTTCATTTCAGGAATCCTTTAAGTGCCTAACAATCACTAAGGACCACAAACAGCTTCTATTTATGTTTTAGTTGATGTTCATAACTTTAAAGAGTAAGCTTAGAACATTTCAAACATACTTATGAATTACTAAAAATAATAAATCTGTTACAATTAACATTAATATCACACTTTATGGTATATTTAATTGTTTTGATAAAAATAGTAGGTTGAATGACTATACATTGTATGCATCTGTCAATCTTGCTAATATCTGGTCTGAGTTGGATTGGTTTATCTGCCTAGCCATTTAGTGTCTTTCTAAGTTAGAAAACTTTTAGCTTGGGGAAGATTCCAATAAACATTCATGTGAGAAGGACAAAGAAGAATACAAAATACATTTATATTTTTAGTGCAATGTTTTTGTGTTGGGGGACTATGGAAAAGGGCTCAGGTTCTCTGAGGTCACTGAACACTAAAATGTCTGGTTTTAGAGGTAATTACCCTGGTTGACCTGAGAAACTGGTAAGAACAATATGAGATCACAGTGCCATGAAAGCAGCAACTCCATTGCTGAAGACTACTTAAGATTACATTTTTAGTTTCTTTAGAAAGAATGAAGTAGATGAGTGGTCCATGAAAGCAAAGTGTGAGAAAGATCGAATGTCAGGGTCCAATGAAAAATTGCAACTTAATTTAACATAAAGTAGAGACTTGGAGTTCATAAGAAGACTTTTTTACTTTTTTTTAATAGTTGAATTTCCATCATAAAAAATCAAGGTTTACTAAATATCACATACTGGATTTGGAGAACTTCTCAAGAAAAATGATTTGAGATTTTAGCAAGAAAAAAACACAACTAGAAAATGTTCTGAGGGCATAAAAACAGGTGAGGGGCAATTACTCTGCTTAAATATATGAAACTACAATGTGGCTGTTGCTTCATATACCATAACTTTCTTAATATTTTGATTTTAGTAGTAATGAATTAAAATAGCAATTTTTAAATAAAAATCAAATTATCATAATGAGCTCACAGAACACCACACAGTTAAATTTGTTTGTATGACTACCTGAAAGACAGTTGTTAAAATTACTTCTTTACCAAAATTAAATGATAAATTGATTTGTTATTGAGATCCTATAGCAATAAAAAACAAACAAACATTTTTGAGGCATTACTATGTATACAACTGTGCCTGGAACTGACTACCTCTTTGTTCTAATGATATTTCTGACGACTTCCTCAAATGTTTACAGCAGAAGCGAACATGAATGGCACCATTTACAAGAAAATGTGAAAAGATTTACTACATTTATGTGGAGAATTCATGATGATTGAATCAGAAGAAACATAGTCATTTGTCTAGTGGTCTTTATCATAACTTTATGGGTTCTTTCTCCTTAAAATAATAAGCAAGTTTTGTTTTGCTTTATTTTCAGTGTATATTAACTCTTAGTTTTCTGTTTAACAGAAGTAAAATATGCACCCCAAGATACTGTGATCAGGTAAAGTTCTAATGAAATTAAGTATAAAATATGACCTTGTTTCTAATGCCCTCTCACAAAACATGTGCAGAAGGTTCTACCATTGATAATTAATGTAAGCTCATTTTTCATGTCAAATAGCATGCGGATATAGGAAAACACTTGTAATTAGTGTTCATCTGATCAGAGAAACATTTTCCAAAAGTGGTAGATAAGAGCTAGTCTTCTCTCCTCCCATGCTTTACTAACCATAGCCAGACTTCATTATGTCTACAGACCTCTGTGCTCTCTCCCCCCTCCTCTATTTTACTTTAGAATACTTGCTATTATAAATACCTTCTCAGCCTTTTTGACATATGAATTGCCCCAAACCCTTTGAGTATAACCATTATTTTTAAAAAAGACAGCACTCTCTGAAAGAGAAGCCTGAGTCCAATATGTGCCCATTATGAGATAAATGGCCTAATCATACCAATCACCATAGTTCAATATCTTCCAGGAGTTTTGGCTGGTTCACCACAGCACACAAAATCTTCCAGGCTTGTGGTTTCTGTGCAGTTGTGCTCTCTATCTTACTGTTAATAATGTACTTTACTCTAATGACAACAGTCTTAAATGAATATAATTATATAAACTGAATAATCTATTCAGTATAATTTTTAACAAGGTATGTTTTTCTTTATATTGTGCCAATGTAAAACAGGGGTGGATGTGATATACAAGCAATTTATTATAACTTATATTCAGTTTAGAAAAAGAAAATTAAATCAGGGACTTTTTTGTATGTTCAATATAAACTGATTTAATTCAGGAGAATGAGTTCTGCATTTTACAAATATATAAAACTTTATCAAGTTTTCAGCAGAGTAGGAGGACTAAGATTTGCACAAACTATATTTTATTCTTTGTCCTTTGTCTTGAGTAAAACCACACTAAAATTATTTTGAGAGTAGCTCAGCCCTTTGGTGAGATGAAATAAAAAAGGCACATTTGTGCAAAATGCATGCACATAACGGATCCAGTAATCCAATAGGAATGTGGGCAGAAGAGCAGTTGAATCCAGTTATGAGTATTGGTAAATTGTTCTAGCAAATGGCACAGTAGAATTTTGCATGAAACATTAAAACATACCTTCTTTCTTCTCATCCTTTTTAGCTGCTAAGGAAATAATAGAAAGAAAGCATTGTTAAAATATTAGCTCAACATTCCTTAAGATATATTCATAATATGAAAAGGCATCCCAGGTACTGATAAACCCAGTGATCACCTATGAACTACTTACGGCATCAAAACTTATATGATTGTAATGCAGAGATGTGTGTGATGACTTTTTAATACTCATAAATGGAAATAAATATGTGTGTGTTTGTGTATGTATGTATTAGCTTTTGCAAATGATTCTCAACAAAATATATACCCTTAGCTTCTGAAGAATTGGATGTTGGTGTTAAGTCTACTTTTCATTTGCAGTAAGAATATACTAAATATAGCATTTATGAATTTTTTAAAAAAAGAAAGTCTCTAAAATTTAAGTTAGTTCAAGAATTTGCAAGAATCTATGCTTAGAGCAAATCGATCCTCTCTAAAATAATCTAGAAACAAATTCTATAATGTTACTAATAAAAACAAGAATCACATAAGTAAACATTCAGATATAATTTAGTTTTGTATCACATTTGGGGGTTCATTTCCAAATTGTACTATGACCTTATTTCACTTATGTACAAACTATGTGTAAAAACATCAGTTACTTCTTTGTTTCTGTATATAGTTTAATTATTTACCTGCTATATGAACGGCCTATGGAAATTCTGCAATGCTGAGAGTGATTACCCCATCATGCTGTTTCTTATTTTAATGTGTCACTGTCATTTCTCTAAATCCATTCATTCCACATTGTTTGCTGTGCTAAATCAACACTGGCAACTGCCTTCCTACTCTGAAACAATAGTCAACAATAAAGTCAACTAGAATACTTTATTTGAAAATAATAATAATTCAACAAGAATACAATATTTGAAAACTAAAATTTCAAATACCACCTTGCCTAAAATGTTATTTAATGTGAAAACACTGAGCCCACACTCTTGAGCTGAAATTTGAAGTGAATATCCACACCTTTGCATCCCTTTCTGTTTCAACTCCATTAACCTTAGGCTGAAGCAAATTTAAGTCCTGATTCAAGGTATTCTTCAAACATTGCGTGGTCATCAGAACTTCCAGGCAAAATAGAAGGGCCTAAAATCCTTACACACACACACACACACACACACACACACACACACAAATACACGTGTATGAACACAATACAAACTCCTTTTACAAAAAGTTTTTGGCCTGTGGAGTTTACCTTGACATATATTTTCATGTGGACTCCCTCTGTTTTTCTAGCTCAAGTAATATTTATTACATTCCTTATCAAAACTTTCATAAAGAAGAAGCAATTTTATTGAATTTATAATCAGCAAGAAAACTTTAAAGTGGCTCCCTCGCCCTTAAGCATGCTAGAATAAACTGCTCATAAATAAGATTTTGGTCAGATGCAATACATTCGGTAGTATCTCACATCACACACTCTATGCTAATGAGTCTGCTGTGAGACCCTTCTACCCAGAAACAATCATGCCACTGTCTAAATGCATCTCTTTTATTGTTAAACACTGCAGGACTGCATAATCTAGTGTAGAAAAGAAAACGGAGATCCTATCCAATCATTATTTTCCCTGTCTTCTCAAACTGATCTCCCAAATATTTATAGGTGACAATGGCAAAATACTTGTGTCTCCCTTTTGTGTTTTGTCAAATTACTACTGGTTTGAGAATGCAACTACTTCTACGTTTTAAGCCCCAAGGGTATCAGTGAGAGATGCGACTCATTTTCTCGCATAGTTTATAAAGTAAAAGTAATTATTTTAGTAGTATATCTGGAAGCCAACTTTTGCAATGAGAGCTTTTAGACAAGAATATTGATTTTCTAACATTTCAATATACTCTTTTAATATGAAAGAAATTATAAAATGTGACCAATTTAACCAACCAATTATAAAGTGTTATGGTAATAGTTAAGCTGTGTATTTTTATGTTTTATTTGAGGTTAATTTTTTTAGAGCTATGTATTAAAGCATCTTGAATGATGCTTGGAGGCAACAGACTGATTGTTATTCCTTCAGGCATGTAAATCCAGCATCATTCTTGATAGAACTTGTTCAAATGACTAAAGAAATACTTGCCTTAGTGACTATTGTTCATGGTACTGGAAGGTACTCTACAAGCCATCAAAGTGGAAAGGTAAACAATAACCCAGCTACAAATGCTTTGATCTACAATTGTGACCTGCCTACAAGATTTTCTGATGCAATTGTGGCACAAAGCTATTAGAATATCCAACCAATATTTGCTTCTATTTAAGGCCAACCCATGAAATGGAAACTATCTCTGACACTCTTGGGTAGTCAATAATCTGACACAAGATATGCCAGGAACCTAGGGGAAAGCCACATAATACTGTTTTGCTAAAGCAATGTATCAACAAAATTTCTCCTTACAACCTTTTGCCGTAGCCATAGATCAGTGCCTTGCTCAGACATCATTAAAGATGGCTGTAGATGTGAATAAATTCAGAAATCCACAGCTGACAATGCACACATCCTGAAACACCGTGGAACACTTAGTCAAAAATGTGATGTCACCAATAACCCCACCCCAATCATGAAACTTAGGGAATCTGAAGAAGAGGTGGAATGCCTGTGACAGCCAGAGAGGATGGGGGACACCAAGGAAACAAGGCCAAGGGAAACACAGCAGGATCTATGAACATATAAACTCACAGAGACTGTGGCAGCATGCACATGGTCTAGACAGGACTGGAGACAAGCCCCCGTCTCTAACCCAGAAGCTATCTCCAATTTGCAACTACTTGCAAATTAAAATTTAGTTTTCATTAACACAGTCTCACTGAGTACATAAACTACTCTTAGGCCAGGCCCCATCCACAGCAGTAGATGGGCAAAACAAATCAACTCAATGATATCTCTGGGAGTAATTTTGTCTCACGGTGCTCTGACTATGCATTCTTTTCTTTTTTCTAACAGGTCCTCTGCTCATATATTATGGTTTTTGAGTTTGTGTTGTTGGGGGATATCTATGTGTTCCAATGTGTGTATCTCTATGTCTATATTTGTGTTTTTTGCTTTTTATTTGAATCTTTGTTTTCCTGTTGATTTGTTTGTTTTGTCCCATTCAGGTATGCGTGTTTTGTTTTATATTATTTTATTTCTATTTCCTAGAGTCCTCGTTGTTTGCTAATGAAAGAGAGTAAAAAAATGATGTGGATTTTGGGTAGATATGGAGTTGGAAAGGATCTTGGGAGAGTTGGGAGAATGGAACCATAATCAGAATATACTGTATGAAAGAAAATCTATTTTTAATTTTAAAAATTATTGCAAATTTGTTTATTGAAGAAGAGCAACCAGCAGGTGGCGCTCTTGTGCAATAAACAGCTTTTCCTTTGTCAATAAAAAACTAGGAACTGGAGAGAAGGCAGTAGTTTCTTTAAAGTGTTGATTAGTTACCTTGTCCCGTGACTTTAGTGGTTGCTTGTTTGTCTTCAGGAGATTTGCTTGGCTCTAAAAGAAAAAAAAAAAAGACAAGTTATAGCAAATAAATGGTACAGAACAATATATATAGGAAAAATTATGCTTATAAACTTTATAAACAATAAAGTTTATAAGATTTACACACGTAAATATATATATATATATATATTTGTTTGTTTGTTTTGTCCCATTCAGGTATGCTCATTTTGTTTTATATTATTTTATTTCTATTTCCTGGATTCCTCCTTGTTTGTTAATGAAAGAGAGCAAGAATATATACATTTGTGTGTGTGTGTGTGAATATGTACAAACACAAATACTCTCCTTCCTTCCTCTTTCTGCCCATGTATACCTCCCACACAATAATAATCGTAATAATGATAGCCGTGCAGTGGTGGCACACACCTTTAATCCCAGCACTGGGGAGGCAGAGACAGGCAGATCTCTTTAAGTTGACGGACAGCCTGGTCTACACAGTGAATTCTAGAACAGCCAAGACTGCTTCACAGAGAAACCCTGTCTCAATAAATACATAGATAGATGATAGATAGATAGATAGATAGATAGATAGATAGATAGATAGATAGGTAGGTAGGTAGATAGATAATATTCGATTTCTTGAAAAAACAAAAAACATTTTATCTTTTGTTGCAGTGGCAATTTTTCATTTATATCACAACTGTAATTACAAAAGTACATAAAAAATTAGATTTTTATGTGAAAGGAGTATCTATTGTTTAATCTATTACTATTATCACCATAGGTATTTATTCAAAACCTGGCTAATGACTGTTCAGGGTTCATTTGAATGACCTCTCTCTCTCTCTCTGCAAGGTCAGTTGCATGTGGATGGGCGTATTTCAAGGCTCATTCTCCATTATCTCATTATCTCTTCTTTTTGCTGTGATCCAGTTCTCTCTCTGACACTTGCCTACAACTGTTCCCTCACCATGAAAACACACTGGTTTACCATGCAAAGGGATGTGTTGTCAATACTGTTATTGGATAAAAGTTCATTTCTTTTCAGATTTAGTTATTTTATTGTTGGAGTGTTTTTACACGTGTGTATGTTTGTGTCTTACATGCATGTCTGATGCTCTCTGAGGCCAGAAGAGGGTGTTCAGTTCCTTGGAAATAGGCATTACATACAGATGTGAGTTAACATGTGCATGCTAGGACCTTACTGAGGCCCTTGACCTTACTGAGGCCCTTTGTGTGAACATTAAGTGCTTTTAAAAAAATGAATTTTCTAATTTGTTATTAGCCTATATTTGGTGATTTTATTGATATATCTTTGCATCAAAGGATATAATTTTAGATGAAAGTGAATGATCAGAACATCATTCAAATACTATAATAGTCTGAAATTGATGAATAATATTTTTACCACAAAGTCATGGCCTGGAATATATATTGTAATGTATACATACATACAGTATAATAAAGCAATGGGAGTGATTAAAATTTGAATTAAAAAATATTGTTCCAATTAAAAATGTCAACATAATTCCTTTATCATGCTTTAGTAGAAAATTATTAAACAAATCACTATTCCAATCATCACAAAATATACTATTACAAATAAATTGTCATGGATGATATAAGCCAAATATTTCAACCTCTTGAATCCATAGGAATAGAAAGGTTTCATTAGCAGAACTGAAAAAATATTAGGAAACTATACACTTAATTAAAGAATCACTTTTTGCTACAGATTCAAATATTAAAAATGACAAGCTTGTCACTCATGGCTCACCATTTGTATTTTGACTTGAATTAGTCTTAGATATAAATTCTGCAAGCAGCAATGAGAGTCTACAATCGAGTCCTTTATATTTGCCTCTGGCTATTAGACAGTAGGTGATTATAGTATTATTTGAGAAATATGTTTGCATCTGAAAATTATTTTAAGAGTTTCTCTACCTCTGAAAAAATATCACTGCATTTATTATAGCTATTTTTTTGAATAAGAGAGATGAATTACCATTTCAAAAGTGGTAACAAGAAATACTTGAATAATGTATTAGATCCTTCACTTTAGCAAATGACAGTAAAATAAATAATAAAAAGTCTATTAAACAAAGGAACACCTGACAAGGGAAATGGAATGAGTAGAAATAAGTGCTAAGGCAGGAAGTGTAGTATTGATGCTACAGTCTACACATGCATGGTTCCTTCATCCCAGTCCACTAGGTAGGGCAGTGAAGATTTCAATCTCAGAGTAGTCATACTTTAAAATTACTTGCACAGATGTGTCTTCTCACTAGTCTACAAATCTGCTACGGCTACTAATTCTTGCCTACTCATCTCCATAACTCTAGAACCAAGAGAACTATTGAGAAAATAATCTCTAATAAACCCAAAAGAAATTGCACAGAAAATCTAATGATAATAGTAAAAAGTTCAACTGACCAGATTGACAGTCAAAAAAAAAATTGCACAACTGAAGTCCCTTGCTCCTCATAATTGATCATATATTAAGCACAAAGCCTCTTCATTTTAAAGTTCTGAACTTGATTTTCAATAGATTATATTGGAACCAGATAACGTTTGTAAAGTGGAACTATTAACATCTTACTAGAGCAAGAAGAAAGCAGTTCCTCCTTAGGCAAATCATGAATCAAATTCCTTTGACTGGTTTTCAAGAAAAGAAAGTTCCAAGTGTAGCCTCTTGTAAGTTTTGCAGTACACCAGACATGTACATTAGTATGAGTACTAAATACAGAGGCTTGCAGAAGGTGAGTCGTGGTGGTCTTCTGTTGCTTCTCCTCCCGCCAACCTGATCCATCACCACAACCTGCTACAACTGTATAAGTGCATGGTGTATCACCTCCAGTCATGGTGAGTCCTCAGGGACACATACTGGTACTTTGCTTGTTTGTTGAGTGCCCAGTTTGAAGAACTTAAGGATGAACAGGTGGAGGCAACACAGTTGCTGAGGGTGGCAGAAGAATTCTGGCAAAATCAGCTTCTTCAGTTGTATCTCGTCCCTGACTTTCCCTGGGGGGGTGCCTCCTATGAGACATATGAGTGTTCCAAGGTTCTGGAATGATGCTTAGATTATTAACATCCTTCTGAGAAAGCAATGTATCATGGTTACTTTTCCAAGAGATACCACTGACAGAAACTTGGGTTGGAAAGCTGGGAATGGGAGGTTAGACAGATACAGGAGGAAACACTACCTGTTGGTACAATGAATAAAGCTTTGCTTTTTGCCAGAATGGAAGGTGACTTGCCTCCCTTGTGGTGGCATGTTGTGACCAGACCTTGGGAGGGACTAGTGTGGATACAAGCACCATAATGTTTATGTTTTCAAGTGAAATAAACTACATACTTGACCTAATAAAAATAACTAAATGTTGAGGAGGAAATAAAGATAGGCTTACAGTGTCTTTTATATAAACAATAAGAGAAATCTATCATCATTAATTCAACAGTTAGTTTGGATCAGCAGGGTGATAACATGCAAACCACCCAAGAGTACACACCCTTTTTAAATAAGATACTAGAAACTGATAACAATTTATCCCTAACTCCAATGAGTTGATCAATGAAGGTCTGAATTATTGTTCTCTAGACGTACAAAACTATATTCACATATAGATACTACCCAAATAAAGAAAGATTAAAAATTAAACTAAGAATTTATGGGCTTACAAGTTCTTAGGTTAAGCCTCTTGTACTTACTGCTCCAGGAAAGCATATTTCTGGGATAATACTTCATTTTAGTATGATAATCACCCTATTGAGGTGAAATTAATAATGAAACAGCCTTTGGCTATTCTGTCTGACCAAGGGTGCTGCAGTCTGAATGAACAGCCCATGTGCTGCCAGATATGCAAATTGTAAGATGGTGCAGAGTACAGACATATGAATAATTTATCAAAATAATCTGTTATTGCTAAAGGTTTAGAAAATCTAAATAGTCTGGCAGCATTGTTTACAAAAGGTGATTCAACTGAGCCATAACTCTCTCTGCTCCCAGAGAATCTTCATCTCGCCATTGTATGGTTTCTAGTCTAATCTCTCTGAATAGGTTAATAGTAAACAACTGAAGCCATCTGTCTAAGTAGTTCCTTTTGTTTGTCTTAGGAACCTTTAAGACACTAGAATTAATATTTTTGTCATTGAGATCATCCTAAACATTTCTCATCTTGAGAACTTTGAAGCTTGCATTTAGCATTAAGTTAAGAAGTCTACCCATAGATTGTGTAGACACTTCAGCTGGTCCCAGCAGCACTGGAGTCAACTAAGCATAGGATGACAGTTGATTTGAGAGCATCAGTCAGAACCCTGTGCACAAGCCAATCAACTTGCTGTCTCAATAGAACGCGTGGGAGTGATGCATTTTTTTAACCAATTAAAATTTAAAATTAACTATATTTAAAGAATCAAACAAAGAAAGTATCATAATTAAATAGGAAGTTAAGAATGAGACAGAGATCATTCAGATTTCTAATATTTAAAACATTTCACACATGTAAGGAGAGAGAGAAAAAAAGTTCATTGAGATCAAGAAAAGGCAGATGCCATGAAAGTAACAGAACAGATCATGATTGTATGAGAAACATAGGCTGCACTGCTCTTGAGGGTACCAGACAGAAGAATAGCTCTCTTGCGGAGCAATAGATTTAGATATACTGCCTTAGTCAAAGACACAGTACCAACTAATCATTAATGTCCTATTCTATCCTCAGTAGCAACTCTGTAAAATCACTATGTATATACATAAGAATATTTGAAGGATTTACCCTTCAAATGTTGTTTTGTTGGCAATTTATTTTTACTATTGAAACTTACTTTAATAATTATTTCATTTTCTTTTACAATATTTTAATTGCATGTATTTGCAAGCTACACTGATTTTCTTAGGAAATACATATGCTTTTACAATAGTATATGAACTAACTAGAAGTTTAAATTGTCCTCAGTTTCCAGTAGAGATTTGACAATAAAAATTATATACTGTTTGGAAAAACGAAGCATTCCCATATGCTAGATTTGTCTACTTAGCTTGGACTTTAGAAATATTTATATTATTGAAAAATTTCATTACTTATTTAGTGTGTATGTCTATGTGTGTAGGAGTGTGGCCACACATGTGCTATGCCACTTATACAGAGCTAAGATAACAACTTCCTCCATTATATGTGTTCAAGGGATGGAACTCGGGTTCCCAGCCTTGGAGGCAAGAATGATAGCCCCCTGAGACACATCACACCTTCTGATTTTGGTTAATTAAGAACCTAAGTCAATAGCTTTTTTTTTTTAATGCCAATTTGTCATAGATAAATGTGAATATATACATATATTACAGGATTTCTGATCTTTTAATGACTTTTCCAAGTAAAATATCAATAAATGATCTTCTGTAGGCAGAGGCTAACTTCCAGCTTACACATGGCATAAAAAAAATGTTTTTCTCATTGTGTATTAGAAAAACATGATCTAAAGGAGATCACAGACACTGGACCAACATCTAAGGAGCCCACATAGGACCAACATCTACATATGTGTGACAGTCATATAGCTTGGTCTACTTGTGGGACTCCTAGCAGTCAGAGAGGGTCCTATTTCTGACAATTTGGCAGGCTTTTTGGAACCTATTCCTCATAGGACTACCTCAGCTTGATATGCAATGCTTTGTTGACACACATGGGAGGCCTATCCTTTTCTGAACAGAAACAAGGGAGGAGTGGATTGGGAGTGGGGCACAGGGGAGGTGGGGGGAGGGAATTGGAGGAAAGGAGGGAGGAGAAACTGGTCAGGATGTAAAATAAATGAACACATTTAATTTAAAAAAGGAAAAGGGAAGGAAAAAGAGCTCTCTGTGTTCTACATTAGAAACCAGCACATCTGACTATCATTACCCTGCTTTTTAGCCCATAGAGAAAACAGAAAACAGAACTCTTTTGTCACTACTCCTTTTAGGAGAGTTATAAAACCAAGCAGGGCCATGGTGAGGCATGCTTTTAATTCCAGCAGAGGCAGAGGCAGAGGCAGAGGCAGAGGCAGAGGCAGAGGCAGAGGCAGAGGCAGAGGCAGAGGCAGAGGCAGAGGCAGAGGCAGAGGCAGAGGCAGAGGCAGAGGCAGAGGCAGAGGCAGAGGCAGGCAAGTCTCTGAGTTTGAGGCCTGGTCTCCAGTGTGAATTCAAGGACTGCTAAGGCTACACAGAAAGACCCTGTGTAGGAAATAAAAGAGGAAGGAAAGAAAGGAAGAAAGAAAGAAAGAAAGAAAGAAAGAAAGAAAGAGAGAGAGAGAGAGAGAGAAGGAGGAGGAGGAGGAGGAAAGGAGGAAGGGAGGGAGAGGAGGAATAAAGGAAGGAAGAGAAAGTTTGTAAACCAATAGAATTTAACTTTTTTATGAAACTACCAAATTAGTGAAGATAGTTAAAAAAAAATCCAAAGGAAACATGATTTATTGTTACCTGTATCCTCACGTCTCTAGCACAATTTGTGCCACTAAGCAAACCTGGTAAAAGTTCTTTTGTGAATAAAGTAACGTTGATAAAAAGGCAAGGTGCTAAAAAAGATCAGTGTTAGATGTGTGACATCCCAACTGAGAAGCAATTATCCTCACAAATTACCCAGCCTGGCTAAAGTTTCCCTTTTACCTCTGCATTTCTGAAGATGCCAAAAATGTGAAATATATAATCAGATTCAAAGAGAATCTCAGCCTCCTGTAAAAGTCTTTATATTTATAAAATGCAGATATGCTATAGTATTGAGTTAAAACAGTTCCAAAGTAAAGGAACACAGAGGTGTAACTCAAGTATTTTACAGAAGAATTTAGAGATGTAAGCACTACATACTCTCCTTAGTCCTTGGGATAAGCAAAATATTTAGGAAATAAACAACACACGTTTTATTTGGCCTGAATAGTTTCTACTATGGTCTATTACTCTTTCCTCAGTTTTTTCTGCACTAAAGCTTATTGATGTTGTATTTTTAAAATTAGATAATTAGTTCTACCCATTGTTGCATTGGGAGCATGTCATAAAAAAATGAGTTTTGGAGACTGGCTATTATAAACAAACAAAAAAGAAAACTATGTAAGTCAGATTTGATATAGACACAATGCAAAGGTTCACAAAGGGACAAGGGAAAGGACTCTGTTAAGTAAATGAATGACCTTGCATTCTCTCTGAAACATGGATCAACTGGCAGGGGCAGAAGAGTCTTTGTCATTTTAAGAAAGAAAAATTATTGAACTAAATAAGCCAATATACTGACCCAAGATTGTCTTATGGCCTGTGTCTTCCCATTCCTGTATAATGAGATACAACCTATATCTTCTCTATAAACAGTTTGAATGTAACTTGGGAATAAGTATTTTAAAAGAGTCTAGGCTGTTGACAGTTGCAAAAGGTGCGTGTGTGTGTGTGTGTGTGTGTGTGTGTGTGTGTGTGTGTGTGTGTGTAGGTATATGTGTGTGTGTGTGTGTGTGTATGTGTGTGTATGTGTGTGTCTATTTGCTTAAGTATGGCTGGCCTGGCAACACTGCATAGATTATGCTGTGTGTAATACTGTAGGGATACCCTGCTTCGGCTCTAGAATCTTGAGATTGCAGATGTGGGTCACCATGTCTGTCTAGCTATTTTTCTTAGGGCACTTAGAACTATTACATTTTTTTTTAAATCAGTGTTTATTAAAGATAAAACCCCATGGTTGTTGAGTGTGAAGGGTTTTCTCATCAGCACAAAAGACATAAAACATCACAGAAATACCCTATCTGTATACTGATAATGCCTTATTAATACAAATGTTCAAGGTTACTGAAAGAAAACACTGCTAATTATTTAGAAGGAGAAATTATACAAAATTGAGTTGTCTTTCCAATGCACATAGGAATAAAAGATCTTTATTCACATAAAACAAGTTGTAAACCTAGTAAATAGGGACAGTTTCAACATAATGTAATTAAAGTTTATAATTTATATTAGTTTGGGAAAACTGTAAAGCTTCAAGTAAAATATTGAGCAGATATTTAGGGAAAATCATTGAAGAAATAACAAGATTCTAACATCACCCACACAGAGGTGTAAATTAAAATTATGAAAGTGAATAATTTTTTCCCAAGAAACAAATACACTGGTCTCTGATTTCCACCCCATCAAGAAATATATTGGTTAGTTATGTATAAGAACAATCCAAGTCTTACTTTCAACAAGGTCAGAGCAAGAAGGTTTTGAGAACTAAAGAATAACCACAGGTTTTAAATATAAACAAAAACAAATTTGTTTTAATAGGGAGAACAGTAGGGTCAGTCTACCCTATGATAGCTGCTGTCAGCCTATGCATAGCTTGGAATGTTTTAGCTGTGAGTGACTCCATATTGAATAGAAATCCCAGGAAGACAAGCCCCATACCTTGTCTACACATATACACAACCACCATCTTCCAGCAAGCCTGGAGGCCCAAGCTGATAATTTGTATCAGTAGACCATGACATCTGAAAATATATTAAATTATATCAAAAAACACAAGGGATCCCGCAGAAAGGGTTTTGTGGCCTCCAAAGGTGTATCTATCCATGTGCTGAGAACCACTGACTTAGGAGAAAATTTCATGAACATCACTTACATTTCCTATATAACACAGGAATAGGAAAAGATCATCATTTGAATGTTCTGTGGATATGAATAAACTAGAGGCAGAGAGGACAACCCCTTGTAAATCAAGGGCATAAAGAACACAATCTACAGTTGTTGGAAAGTAGGGCAAAGGTCAAGTCAAAGCTTACCTCCAACATAAGCAATCCATACTTTGTTTTAAGAAAGTGAAAAAATATCTCACCTAGCAATGAAGGGACTCTGATATGGGAAGACAGTCAAAAACCATGATCCCCGGAGACCAGACAGGGGGAGACATCTGCCTTGAAAAAGTGCAGCTTGGCATCTGGAAGACTAAATACCACTAGTGAGATGTCAGAAAGGCATCTATATCCCTCTAGGATGGTGTCCTGAGCCACAGTAACATAGGGTAAAGAGCACATGGATTGTGTCCTAATGAATACTATCTTGAGTACAGCCAAAGGTGGAATTTTTCTACAGTACCTAACTGAGGCAAGGAAAGAAATAAAGTGAAAAGTTACTGGAGATAAAATAATTGAAAAAATTATATGTACACAAGCAGACAGAAAAGGTAAGGTGAATGATGGCAATTAATCATGGCAAAAAGTTGAATATTCAAATTTTAATTGAAGTGTTTCAGGATTTATAATGTGTAAATGTCTTCACATGCATTATCTGTGTGTGCAGATATAGTAACTTGATATTGTAGCAAGGTTAGAGGGAAATCCATGTTCCTCAAACTGAAGCGAACCTTTTATCAGCCAGTTAACAGAACTCTAAGAACTTCATTAAAAGCAGGGTGGCGGTGGCACACACCTTTAATCCCAGAACTCGGGAGGCAGAGGCAGGCAGATCTCTGTGAGTTCAAGGCCAGCCTGGTCTTCAGGGCAAGTCCAGGACAGGCTCCAATTCAATACAGAGAACACCCTGTCTCAAAAAACAAACAAACAAATCTTCAGAAAAGAGCATTTAACTGTGTTTGGGTATTAGAATCTATTTATTTCTTTGGCTTTTTCATGTCAACACACTAAAAACTCTATTGTGGGATGCCATAATTAAATTTAGAGGGTGGCTTTTTACTATCACTTAGCATAAAGTGCAAATCTTGATTACTGAGAAGGCACCCAAATATACATATAGAAAATGATAATTCACATTTTAGTGTGGCATAAATAACTAACCTGTTATTCCAGCATTGGAGATGCAAAGTTGGCTGGATTTTCACAACTTTAAAGCCAGCAGGTCTACATACTGAGTTTTTAGTCATCCTGGATTATGAAATCACACCTGCCCTAATCAATAATAATAACAACAATGATAGTTGTATTTTCTCTTTTAGTTCTTTTTCTACTTACAACTAAAGAAAGAACTTTGCATGCCTTTTCAAATTAAAATTTGGATTTTATGATAAATAATCTAAAAATCCCTAATAATAGACAAAAATGATACTTCATCTTATTATTCCAGTAAGGTGGTTATAAATGGACAGATAACCAATCTCTCTTACAACCAATGGTTTGTTAGAATTGTGGAGTAACACATTCATACTGTTGTAATTAAAACAAAAAACAAAATACAACAACAACAACAAAAACCACCATGTATCAGAGTTCAAGTGGAGGAGGAGGTTGGTTTTTGTTTGTTTGTTTATTTTGTTTGTTTTTAATTAGGAAAAGGCACCATAAAAAGGGGAAAGGGGAGTGGGAAGACCAACCTCCAGGGACAGGAACAGTGGGAGAGAGGGAAGAGAGAGAGAGAGAGAGACAGAGACAGAGACAGGGACAGAGAGAGACAGAGAGAGACAGAGAGAGAGAGAAAGACAAAGAGAGGGAGAGAAAGAGGAGAATGGGAGGCAGGCAGGGCTCTTTAAAAGGGGAATGTAGTGAATGTGCACAGGTGGTTCTCTTAGTGGCTGCAGCTGAGGGTGTATCCTGTCAGAACCCCAAGGACAGGCCAATACAGATGCCTGAATACTAACATATACCATATCTTGATTAATAAAGTGTATATTTTTTCATTTGTTAAAGAAAGATTTGAATGTGAAATGATTTAATTTTTAGCATAATTTTCAATAATAAAGAAATTAGTTCAAAATTTATATTTGATGTTAAATGAAACAAAGAACAGAGAAGTTTTCATTATAAAGTTTGTGTTTAAAAGTCATTCATTATTTCCCAATTTTAATCTAGTGGACAGATGGTGATTTGCAGATTTGTCAATTAAAAGGCTTAAGTTTATATCTGAGGTAATGTCATTATTTTCCTAGATAAAATTATGAAGTTAAATCATTTTACAAAATGGTATGACTTGCTATAAAGAACTAAATCACTATATAGAGTATGTTTTTATAAGAACTAACACATGAGACACTAGATACATATTTTAAATAACTAACTTGTAAGCAAAACTAACTGTAGACACTGAAGTCACAGTGCGTAGACAGGTTACTTTTTAAGGTGGATACACTATAGACAGATTAGTTTTTAAGATATATCCATTGGAGAAACGGACAACCATCCTCACTAGACACAAGGGTGTCAGGCTCTTAATCTTGGAGTACCCAATCTCCCAAGAAACAAGTAATTTATAGTTTCATTCATAAATGTAGAGCATGTGGAATTTGTTATGCCAACACAGAAAAATACCACTGAAACAACACATCCGTTTGGAATCGTTACTGGGATAGAAACTCTGCACACTTTCCAGAGAATGATAGACAGGGAGGAGACATGGAGGGGTCATGGAAGATGGACTTCTATTACTGTCAGTCAAAGTGTATGCCTGAAAAACTCTGCATACACCACTGGAATAAGATGGGATGCTGTTTTCTGCTATAGCACCTGTTGCACACCTAGAAATGTTGAAGGTGAGAGGTTCCATAGCCACAAGGAAAAGATGTAAAAGTAGTGGTATTCAAACCACTCTGATCAAGCCAAAGGGTTCGTCGGTAACTTCTGTGTTCACACAATGAAGAAATGACAGTCACTTGTCTCCAGCAGAAGGAGTTTAAAAATGTCTTAAGTATTTGTATCACAAGAGAAAGGAGCCATTTGGTCCTTTTATGTAGACATATACCATTAACTGGTTATTGCTAAACCAAGAGATATAATCGTTCTTGTCTTTTCTCTCTCCTTCTTCCACTCTGTTGAGAAAGGAGGAGAAAGGAGAGAGAGCACTTCCACATGTAGACTGCAAGGTTTGTGCAACTGAGAGAATTAAAGTTAAGAAGGGATTTTTTAATTTAGGTAAAAACTAAGGCACTTGATAATACTGACTGGATGACTTTGATGTTCCTGTTAGCTGAGTTGAATAATAACAGTGACACTGCAAGAAGCTCTTTCTGAGTTCACCAAGGGGCATGAGAAAGGCAAGGATGGGAAGCAGATTTGCTCAGCGTACCACACACACACACACACACACACACACACACACACACACACACACACACACACGTACTTTATAGAGGTACCATGAGATATTCCAATGGATATATTTACTATGAAATCTTAAAGGCAGCTAAAAAGTATCTCATCTATTACTTATTCACAGTGAAGATATTCAATACCATCTAGATATTTTTCAGATATTGTGTAAATGTTATCTATAACCACCCTCCTGTAACAAACAGTAATAGAGTTTATTGCCTTTAACACTCTCTAATTTTGTACCCATTAATCAGCCTTTCCTTATGTTTGTCTGGAACACATTTTATTATTAGACCCTTTTTATTGTTGTTATTTTAAATTATATGTGTGGGTGTTTCTGTGTGGGTTTGTGAGTATAAGTATCCATGTAGGCCAAAGATATGGGGTTCCTGGGAGCTTGAATAAAAGGCATTGTGTGCCATCTGATGTGAGTGAAAGGAGCTGAACTCTTGTTCTCTGTAAGGACACTGCACACTCTTAGACATCTTCCAGTGTCCCTTAGACATCTTCCATCAGTATTCACCGGCTGCCTTTTGAATCCATGCTATATGATTTTAGAACCTATATTCTTAGTCATTATGCAATATTGTCACTTCTTAGGTAGTTTCTTATGGTGAAAAAATAAGATTCTTCATTACAAAAAGGTTTCTTATTTTGCTCTAATTTCTCATCAATTCTGAATGAAGCAATTAAAGTGCATTGTAGCCATACTTAATCTTTCTTAGATTCATTTTATAGCAAGCAATTGTGTCTTGCCATGCTTTTGTATAGTCTCCTTTCAACATGATTAAAATAGTTTGGCCAATAAATTTTATTTTTAACTCATAATTTATAGAGAATAGTAGAAACATGAATTTTGCAAAGCCATAGAGTGGACAATGCAAAGTGAAAATCTCGTCCCTGTTCGTCTTCCAAATACCAATTACTATAATAGTATCCCGTATGTTTTTACTTTTCATTGAATTAATGTAAACTGGGTATAGGTCAACCACTCTTAGGGAACATTTACAATTTATAAGCTTTTGTTATACATATTCTTTGATTTAGCTGACAAGGTGTATGATAGCCAGCAATGAAGCTCTCATAGACTCTCAAAGGAAGTAGTGTGGATGGGGAAAAAAAAGAGCATACATATTGAATTCAAAGGTTAAGCTTTGAATCTGGGCTTTGCCATTTACCATTTCATATCCTCAATAGTGCTTCAGTTTTCAAAGGCTCAGATTGATGAGAGGACTAAATGAGGTGACATATGTAAAGCACCAAGCATAATACTCTAATATAATAGGCACTTCACAGATGTACACTTTCTCCCACTTGCTTTAGAATGGTGGAACAAACTCTGCTATGTACATATAGCTTTTATTAATTCACTTGAATTTTAAAAGGGGCAATACATAAACTTTACATTGTGCCTAGATGTGTCAGGTGAAGCACAGAATATATGATTTAAGTATAATGATACAGCACTATAAAAACTCTAAATAGAGCAAGAGATGATTAAGTTCTCAATGTCTCCTGTGTCCTACTGTAGAGGACAGAAACTCATAACTCATGACACAGACTTGTGAACATTCATAGGAGCCGTTGAAAGATAAGATCGTATGGAAACAACACCTGGACACTCTACTACGATAACAGTCACACGAAAAATAAAAGGAGATGGAGGGTTAAAGGCAGGAGTTTGAAGGAAGAGTCTGGGATAGACTAATCAGAATCGGGGGGATTGGGATGCCTCTAAACTAAATGGGTAAAGACTTGTATGAAATGTGGAAAGGGTCACTAAGATATTAAATACAATGCAGATTTAAAAAGCACTGGGATTCTTAAATTCAATTTCATCCAGAGTAAAAGTTAAAATTTGCAAGTTTAAGAGGCAAGTATAATATTAAATATATACAAATTACAATACAAAAACAGATGTGATGGATGTTTTTTTTTTAATGAAACAGTTATATTGAATATGTTGCAAACACAGACTGCGGAGCACCGGATCAGAGGGGCACAACACTGTCCCAGCCTGGAGTAGTAATAAGTGTGTGAACTATAACAGACTGGGGCCATGAGCCATTTGGCACTTACAAGAGATTTATTAAGTCATGACTGTGGCCATACACATAGCACAAAATAACATAGCATCTATTCTGTTCTTTTGCAAGTTCCTCATAAGCCGGCAAAATATTGATCGCTGAACTCACAAAAACCACCAGGTAAATTCATAACAAATTCTAAATGTAGGGTCAATAGTAAAACAAAATGAGGCAGCTGGGGAGATGGCCCAGCTAGAAAAGCTCTTTGATATATAATTATGAGGGCCTGAGTTTGATTTCCGAAACCCATATAATAAATGCTATGTATGGTGAGACAGGTTTTAATCAAACTGCAAGGGTAGCAGAGATCAACAGCTCTGTGTGGTCATGGGCCAGGCAGCCCAGTGTACAGTATGAATTCAGATCACTAACAGACCAGGTCCCATCTCAAAAATAACATAGTGTTTCCTGAGGAACAACACCACAGCATCCGAGTTTGTCTTTTCCCCTACACCTGTATGCGTACTCACAAATATATGTGCAACACACACACACCATACACGTGCAAGTGCATTAATCCTCTTCCTCCCTGACACCAATGTAAGTAGAAATATATCATTAACCTACCCTATAATACTTGTTATATATTTCATTTTCATTTGTTAGAATTGAAAGTATAAATAAAATATATGTATTTACTGCGTATTCGTCACATGCCATAAGCATCTGGAGATTTTATGTCAGTATCAAAGATATACTCAGGTGTTACGGCAGGTTTCCCCGCCGGCTGCCGCTGGTTCTGCCGCCATTGTCCTGCAACCACGTGTGCCCCAAATAACACTCAGGAGACTCTATATTTGATATAATCCTGTCGGCCAATTACCATTACTGTTTATGGGCTAGCTCTGTCTTAATTATTAACCCATTTCTACTTATCTAAGTATTTCCACGTGGTCGTCTTATCGGGGAGCTGCGTGGCAGGCGTCCTGCGTCTTCCCTGGGCTACATCTCGACTCCACCTACTACTTCCTCTTCCTCCTCCTAGTCTCCTAGCCCCACCTATCTAGTTTTCTATTGGCCACAGGGCTTTATTAACAGTATGAGAAACATATATACAGAATCACATCTCCCATCATCTCCTCTTTTCTGTCTAAAAAGAAGAGGTTTAACCTTAACATAGCAAAATATACCATACAACAGTTATCAAATAAGAATCACAGTTAACAATATTTAGTCCATTAACATTTTGTAAGACTTAAAGAAAATATCATCTATCCTATCTTTGTCAGTCTAAAGACCTATATGTAACTTATTTTTAATCCTAACTAAGAAAAACTATAATCATAACTATCTGTCTTCAACTCCTTCAAAGACCACAGAAGGATAATATATAAACTCTAGAAATGACAGAGACAACTCATTGCCTGGTCAGTCACCCGAAGTTCTTTTGTAATGTTCCATCTTCAGCCCATAGGCCATAGTGTGTGTCCAGACTCCTCAACAAAGTAGAAAACTTTTCTCTGTGTCCTGTAGACTGTCTGGCTGTCTGGCAGCCTCTTCCATGAAGCAAGAATCCTGTAGCAATGTCCATCTTGCATCAGCAGTCACCTTTTTGTGGGTCCTGCATGTCCAGTTTCTACAACATAAAGTCAAACAGTCTAGACAAGAATAGTATCTTGTCTATATGGCTAGTCTTGCCATGATGGAAGCAAACTCCATAATGTGTTTCTTCGATGTCCATCTTCCTTTCTTCTGTAGGTGGTGTTACCAGGAGCAGTTGTGCCTCACTGTCAAGAAAAACCCTAAACCATTTTAAATGCCATATTCTGTAGGTCTTTGAAAGGTTTGAAGAATGCCTATCCATCTCAAATACATCTCTATATATCTAGAAATCCTAATTAACTTAACTCCAAGTTTTGACTAACATAAGTAACTCTCTATAATCTGTACTAAATTATACATTACATTTTCCAATGAGCTATAAAAACACAATACCTAAACAAGAGGAGAAATATACATATCATAAAATTGACCTTAAATTGTATCAATAAAAGAAAATCCATTCCAAAGCAAAGTATTCATATCTATACCTTAATTCCCTTTTTTACCTTTACAAGGATTGCTTGTGTCATTAACCATTTATAACCAAGCCCATATAAATGAAAACAAACATTTATAAACAATATTTGGGAATTTGGGCGTCGTTCTTTCCAAACTACTTCCTGCTGGTATAGGGTGCTGTCATGGGGTTCCAAAGAAGACACAGAAATCTTGGCAGTAGTCTGCAAGGCTTTGTCTCAACTGCTTTGAATGTTGGATCACCTGGGGAGCTGTTTCAGGGGGTCTGGCTTGATCAAACCATATAAGTCTGTAAAGAATCTGTAGCTTTTCATTTTCTGTGGAAACAAAAATAGAAATCCTTTTCCCCAGTAACTTGTCCTTATGCTTAAATTTTGGAGTCAAAGCATTTTTAAAATATATAAATTGAATTAATCCAGCAGTATTTCTTTTATCAGCAGTTGTTATTTTCTCAGCAATCAAATAATTTAAAGACAACAGAAGCGCGTATAATATCCAAAATATCTCTGTGTTTCCCATCTTTACGTGGCTTTTTTATTACTCTATTTATTCTACTTCTATTTTTACATATTTTGAGACAGGGTTTCTCTGTGTAACTTTTATCTGTCCTGGAATTCACTCCATACCAGGTTTACTTTGAAATCACAGAGATCTGCTTGCCTCTGTCTCCCGAGTACTAGGATTAATTCTACTTCCTTTTTCTTTTTTTAAACCATTGTATCCTGTTTCTTTTTATCTCCCAAGCCAGCGTATTTTTTAAAACACAGTGTAAACCTTCATTGCAGCTCTCGTACACACCAATGAATTGTTAGCAGAGCTCTTTAAAAGCCAGGCGGCTTTTTGCCGCTTATGCTAATTTTGGAAACTTCCCTTAAAGGAGCAGTGCAAATCTCTGTCTACAGCAAAACAAATCCAATCAAGAAAATGCTGCTACCAAGAAGTCTCTGTTCCCTTGTTTCTAAAAACTATTTTTTAAGATTTTGTTAAGTTTTAAGTGAAAGTTCTCAATCCCAGTTCTGACACCATTATGTTACAGCAGGTCTCCACGCTGGCTGCCGCTGGTTCTGCTGCCATTGTCCTGCAACCACGTGTGCCCCAAATAACACTCAGAGACTCTGTATTTGATACAATCCTGTTGGCCAATTACCATTACTGTTAATGGGCTAGCTCTGCCATAATTATTAACCCATTTCTACTTATCTAAGTATTTTCACGTGGTCGTCTTATCGGGGAGCTGCGACTGGCGTCCTCCTTCCTCCCTGAGCTACATGTCTTCCTCCCTGACACCAATGTAAGTAGAAATATATCATTAACCTACCCTATAATACTTGTTATATATTTCATTTTCATTTGTTAGAATTGAAAGTATAAATAAAATATATGTATTTACTGCGTATTCGTCCCATGCCATATGCATCTGGAGATTTTATGTCAGTATCAAAGATATACTCAGGGTCAATGAAATAATGTGCTTACATTATATTAATTAAAAGTGCTGATTTATTCATGATCTTGTTAAAATGATAAAATGTGGGTTACATCATTTATGTAAAAGACATAAATATCAATATGAAAAGGCAGTTTTAAGGGTGAAATATGATTTGCAATTAAAACAAACTTGGGATGACTTGTTTAGTCTTTCTGAAGTTTGCAGACTTTATATCTTTCTCTTATCGTGTTAATGTATTTCTAAATTTTGCTTCAAAACCATACATTATGATACGTATTGCCAACATACTTCATCTCTGTAGCAAATGTTTTCATAATCATTATACTAAATACCAATGTTATAGAGGTCCAAATGACATTTACAATCATCTGCATCTGGGGTCTAGTTAATAATCAATATATAATGATGAGTTTATGAACAACTACCTTTTAAGCAAGTTTGATTATGATGCAGAGCACTTTATAAATTTTAATAACTTCAGCATTCAAAGAAGAATTGAGGCTATTATTTCAGACTGTTGAGAAACTAATTTGCTTGAATGACAGAGTGTGAAACATGGAATTCCATGGGGCCTTGTTCAGTAAGGAATAAGGACAATTGACAGAGGACAAAGGCAACATAGTGTTAGTGATGGCAAACATCTGGAGGTCACCTGAAGAAGGGCAGTAGAATACAACCAGAGGTCACTAGAATATGATATTCATCAATTCATGTGTGCTCACCTTTATTGTCATGCAGTAAACTCACCCACACATGCCCTTTACTTCATAGAGTTCTATTTTTAAAATTCATCTTTTGTGCATGTGATTTGTGTGGAATCATTTCTTGGAAATTTAAGAGAGGTGTGTGAAAAAAAAAACAAAAGAACAGTAGTAAGAGGATTAACAGCAATTTCAAACCAAGTCAATGATATAAGCAGCACTCACAATCAACACAGCGTTGGGCATAAATATTCCTGTGACATTGGAAAGAACATGAGAAAGAGCTGGATTTTCATAGGATGTAGGAGAAAGCCAGTTTGTAATAAGTTATGAGACTACATACTTTAGTTTCCGAAAATGTTTTTGAACATAAGCTCTTTCTGGTGAGACAGAGTTGATGACTTCACAACATGACAGAAATGGATTCTACAGGCTGAAGCGAGACCATTTAGAGGAAAGAACCCAACAACAGGACATCTGATATTTGATTTAACCAGTCGGCGAGTGTGTATGGTTCCCAGCAAGTACTCTTAAATGTGGTTTTCTACATAAAGCCACAGTATTATTGACTTTGAAAGTGTGCTTGCCTATTACAGTAGTAAATGTGTCAAAAAAAAATATTGACAAACCCTGAATGAGCTCATTCAGTAGTGCCAATTGGAAACTATTTTCAAAGAGTGACCAAATCTGAGGACTCTACAGAGATGATGAAACTCACTACACAGTTCTCTGCCTGGTTAAGAAATGCAACAGTTATCCCTTTAATTTAGCCTGCTCTCTTTCAAATATATATCAATAGGCATCTTTTCAAAAGCTTTGTTACATCTTTAGTCAGTGCACACACAGTATCCATCGCCTTCCATTTCACTATCTCATAAAGGGCTAAGTTTAAAATTCACCTGACAGTTTTGATTTTCATGAAACATTCTGGGTCCCTGAGATTAGTATCTTTTGTGGGTCCCAATAAAACCTCTTTAACAATACTCTATGAAATATTGACCAAGGTTAATCTTAAGGTTACAGCAATGCTTTTATTTTTAAGATTAGAGTATGCCAAAAAACAGAGTATGACTGTTGGGTATAATAAAATAATGCTTACTACAAAATTCAGTCACATTTGTATTGAGTAGTCAGAACACATTATAAACACAAAATAACAATTACTTCATGTTTATTAAGAATTAATTTCAAAGAAACTGAAGAAGTATGAGATTTAGAGAGCAGGACTTATATTTTCCATATATTCCCAAGTCCTTTGTTAATACAGGTTCACTTTTGTGAGCATGCATTGAATACTAGTAGTCAACAATTCCTATGAGTTCATTTGATGTGTAGTAAATGCTTATATATGAATTTTAGATTTCCTTATGTCAAGAAAATTAAAATTTTGTCTATGTTGTATGCGTGAGTGGGTGTTGAACAGGAAATACAGAAAAATACACACATATACACTCATACCCATACAAACATCCATAAATAAATATATATTTATATTCACATATATTTGTTGCTAAATAAAATAACTACCCAATCAAGAACATCAAAATAAAAAATGTAGTTACTAGTCTTGAGACTTTGAGACTTAACATTTCCACACATACTTCATACAAGGGGAAAGCCAGTATATATAAACAGTGATCAGCAATAATTATGCTCAAATTCTTCCCCTTATAGCTCCTGCTTCAATCTATGAAACACTTTTCTGATGATAACTAGCCAATGACTGGCCCCCAAAGATGATTATTATTTGTTTAATTCTTGCAGGTGAAAACAAAATCCCATATACATAAAAATTAATTCAAGGCCATATATGTCACAAATCTTTCCTGGAAATAAGATTATTAAGCATGCAGATGGTTTCCTCTTCTTAGATTTATGTTCTTCATAGTTGTATGACTGTTGGGTATACTAAAATAATGCTTACTACAAAATTCAGTCATATTTGTATTGAGTAGTCAGAAAAACTATCTCTAGAAACTAAATATGTTACATCTGTTTATTTCTGTAAGACATGTTTTATCATTCTTGTTGAGTACATATTAACTGGTTATATCAGTTACCTGTCTTTAGCTCTCATTGAATCTTCAATTATATAAAATTATAATTATTAATGTTTTTACAAGTGAAAAAGCCAAGACACAAAGCTAGACAATCTAAGTCTAAAGTCATTGATATAAAGTATTGTATATTAACATATAGTTATTCCTATCCTGTATATTTAGACGAGATAGACACCATAAAATAATTCAGTGTGCTGGTCATATAAGTAACAATTATTAACATAGCATGGGCCGGCTGTATTCTCTCTGGATTCAGGGTGTGCCCTAGTTGTATACTTAAGTAAGGCATATTGTACCACAGTCAATAACAGGTATACATGGAATTCATTTCAACAGCGTGAAATGTTTTATTGTCTACTACACAAGTGCATTGCACACGTAGAGAAAAAAATGTTTGATGGACTAAAGTCAAAGATCATTCAAAGCACAGCACAGCCTCATGCATCATTCTTGTAGAGCTTCCAAGTTCATTACAACTGATTCTGCATACAATAGATATATTTACCTAACAATATGATTGCTACTGAAAACTTCATAGGCATTCAGATCAAGGCTTTGGCATTTGCAAACAATAGAAAAGTTCATGAATCTGGCCACCAGATGGCACCAGTCCCCCCCTTTTTTTTCCTCAAAAGAATTTCATAGACAAACTTCAGTGACTACAATGTCATTAGGAATAAAGAAACAGAGCAAAGAGGAACTGTTTTTACATAATGTATATAGACAACATAGCACATCAGAGATATCTGTATTATTCCTATATGTTTTACTTTCGAAAGTGCTTACATTGGTCTGTTCCCAGACCCTTTGAATCTCACTCAGAACTTCACAGTCCTAACTTCTCTTCAGCATGCTCTCCTAACTCAAGCTGTTCTATTCCATTATTGTCCCTTTATATGAAGTGACAGGACTTTGTGTTTAGAGTGGCTTGAACTAGTATATCATCTGTTTTGAACTATTCCCATAGGTGCATAGCTCACTCAGGCTTTCTAAGTCTATTCAGGTAGCGCTTCTTCAGAAAGACATCCCAGAGAGCTACATAAAGCTTCACCCTGCTTAATCTCTATCACGGTAGTCTCCATCCTATGACTTGCTACTCCTACTGGGGGTCATGTGTCAGATATCCTGAATTTCAGCTATTTACATAACAATTCATAACAGTAGCAAACACTACAGCATGCAGTTAGCAACCAAACAATTTTATGGTTTGGGGGTCACAACGTGAGGAGCTGTATTAAAGTGACCTGCATTAGGGAGGTTGAGAACCAATGCTCTACTTATCCCCTTGCCCTGATGATTCTCCATTACATACATCAGTGTGGGATATTTTGTCTTTGTTGTCTGCTTGCTTCACTAGCCAATTAAATTCCACAAATGCTAGGGCTTTTATATTGTCACCATCACTCTGTAACACCTAAAAGTTCTTTCTCACACTGGAACTCATTAGGTGAACAAATGAATGAATAAATAATCAGACATTTAGAAAGGAGAGAATAATTAAATTAGCTCAAATCATCAGTCTTGGAGAAAAAAAAATGTTCATACCTCTAAGCAGCATTCTTAATTTTGAAGCTTTTTGTATCTTTTTCCTGAGGTTATTATATTAGGGTCTCTTCAAATTAGACATATCCTAAACTAAGTTTGGGCAAGCATGTTAGATATACTTTTCAGATTCAAGTATTGCTGGTCTAAATTCCTCTATATAAAACTGTGTATTTTTTAAGTGTATTTCCTGAATACAAACTTTTTTTATGATGTCTGTCATAAAAATCATAGAGGCAATTTGGTTGGACTTCACTCTGAGATGTTTGGAATGTTGTTCAAGACTCAGACCTATAAGTTCTTTTACATTCTCATGCATGCATACTAAGAACAATGGATATAAACAAGATTGCCTGAGTATTGTTTTGTGTATGATTGTTTTGAGGATTGAAAATATGGTCCTAGGGCTCTTAATGTCTATATAAAGCAAAACCGAAAGGTCAACCAATAAAAAGAGAGAATTTTTTTTTCCTTAGTCCCCTATGCATCTTTGCCCTTCTGTATTGTAAATTGCACTGGCTGGCATTTCAATGCACAATGTCAAAAGCAAAGCCCTTGAATTCAACCCACTCAAGAGACAGCTGGCACCGGGCTAAAAGAGGAGAACACTGCCCAGCTGTCTTCAATGCTAAGCTGCCAATGGCATGCCCCATCTCCCTGCTTCTTTATATCACAGTATTTGCCCTATAGAGAGAGACAAAGTAGCCAAAGGGACAGCTTTTCCCAGCAGACCAACAGCTGCTCTCCACTACTGGGACCAATAACCCTCACTAGCTGCCTTGTTTAGCTAAGACATCAGGGATGAAGTCCTGAGCCATTCGTGTCAGTCCCTTAAATCGTGTTTTCAACAGCCACTACTTTTCTTCCCAGCTAATACCACACTTTGTATGTCTGGCTCCCCAAAGTGGAATTACTCATCAAGAACTGAGTAGGTGTGATGCACAAAGAAAAGCATTAGTCAGAAACTATTAAGAGCACATTGTAACAATTGCAACTAGAGGCAGCATGTCATAATAGGTAAGGTGGGTGTGACAGCTGTTTCCTTGCAAGCCAGCCAGCAAGGAAGGGTTCATGTTCACAGTATTGTCCTCCAGCAATTCAGGAAGAGAGAGGTTTAAAATGTGTGCTTGTGTTCACATTATCCAATAGTAAGCTGAGAGAGAGAGAGAGAGAGAGAGAGAGAGAGAGAGAGAGAGAGAGAGAGAGAGAGAGAGAGAGAGAGAGAGAGAGAGAGAGAGAGAGAGAGAGAGAGAGAGAGAGAGAGAGAGAGAGAGAGAGAGAGAGAGAGATTTATATATGCAGGCAGAGAGACAGTAGAAAAGAAAGGTTATTCAATCACAGAGTTGCTAAATCTGGTAACTTTTAAAAAATGTTCAGTTTTAGAACGAGAAAGTAAACCTGCCCAACTTTCTATCCTGTCCCTACTCCAACACAGGGAATAATTAGGACATATTTCTGGTACCAACATACTAGCTCTTACAAAGATGATGACAGCAACATTTCCTGCATGTTAGAAGAGGGTCTTTGAAATTGGTTTTGATCAAAGCATAGACCCCTACTTGAACCCAAAAGGTAACTAAAAGCTGCAAGAATGGTAGCTATCTTTGCTTTCATTTTGTATCTGTATCCTTTGCTTTGGATTAGCTACTTACTGTTGCTAGTAGAGATAGTGATGGCTTCCCTCTTGACTGGTGTATAGGGACAGGCGGCTGAGCCTAGACTCTTATAGATGCAGAAGCCTGGACATTTCCCATATAATTACAGTTACAGATCTTCAAATTCTCCTTCAGGCAGGGCCTTTTTCTCTAATGGTCAAGCCTAATCCACAATAGTAAATTACTACCTATTCTAGCCTCTTCCTTCCTTAAGTGAGCACAGAAACTGAAGAACTAAAGAACAACTACCATTATACAGCAATGGCAGAATTGATTCCTGTGTTCAAGTTCTAAGCTCCTAGGAGGCTGAAGTCCCTGATCATGGCCACATTCTTCTTGGGTTTCAATGAGTGTTCTGTTTTTTGTTTTTGGGGTTTTTTTTTGTTTGTTTGTTGTTTGTTTTTTTTTGGTTTTGTTTTGTTTTGTTTTGGCAGCACAAAATCAATTAAAGACCCAACTGAATGAAAATATCAAGAGAGAGATAGATTCTGATACTTGGTCCACTAGACTCTCTAGACCAGCACAAGTTATGAACATGCCTCCCGGGATTGGAAACATCCACTCTAGTCATGGTTGATAATGCAAGGTAATAGGATTGATGATTAATTACATCAGTGCCTCTGAATCAAAACTCTGTGTGTTCCAGCTTGATGCTAGAGTAAGCCATAGTAGCTTGGCCCCTAGTGACCAATCATCACTAAAGACTGCACCTGGGTTTTGAAGTCGTCCCAAAATTCAAGTCCAGGGTTTTTTTACCCTTGAATCTGTGATCTGTGTGTTCTTCTATGATATGTGACTGACAGTATTTATCACTTTTTTTTTTTTCAATGCCTAACTGTGAGGCTGGAACAAATGACTGTTGACAGGTATGGTTAAACCTCAATTAAAAAGGAACCTTGAAATGCTAAAGAGATAATGCAAGCAAAATGTTTGGAATACAATAGGCAAACTCTAAATGTTAGTGCCTTTTCCTCTTCAGGCTTTAGTCAACAAAATTACAATTGCCTCAAGTGACCTAATTATTGTTTTGCTACTTTGGGATAGAACCAATTTATAAAAGTTGACTTTGTAGTCATAAGAAAACAAATGCCCTCTCTGAAATTCTAAAGTAACTCTCCTGTCATAAAATAAGGGCACAAGCTGGGAGCTTAAATGCAAGCATTCTTTTTAGCTTCTTCCCTACTTCTGCTGTTTTCCTGGAAGGGGTAGAATGACTTTTTAAAGCAACAAAACTGTCTATTATTCTCTCAAAACAATTAACACAAAAACTTTTGAATTCAGTGAAGGTCAGAGGATTAATAGGTTTTATCTGCAATGTGTTTGAAAAGCTAATTAAGACTCTGCATTCAGCAGAGGAGACTGGGGATACAATATTTAGCTTCTCTCTACATGACTGCAGCGAGCAAAAGTGGATAGACAAAGACAACATGAATGTGAAACTTCACAGACAGGAGGCCAATCCCTTGTAAAGGCCTTAAAATTGAAGGTGCGCTTTCTGTGATGGAAGATACTGCCTTTATTTATTTAAAAAAATGCATTCAGCCTGTACTTTATCCAGACATTATATACAGAGCTGGAGACAAAATAAGTTACCCCCTCTCTCCTCTTCTTCTTTCTTTTTATATGTACAATTAACCTAATTAACAAAGAAACCACATTAAAAACCAAATAAAAAAATTAAAGAAAAAAATTTTAGTTTCTGTTAGGTGAGAGAATAGCCCTATCTTTGGGTTCCCCTCAGTATGGCTTAACAGTATGAACTTGTATGTTACTGTGTGGGTGGATAGACGGACACATTCATGTGAGGGCCATAGGTAAACCTCAGATGTTGTTGCTCAGGAGCATTCGCTTTGTGTTTTTGAGGCAGTGGTTACTATGTAGTTAAGTTGGCCAGGCTCAGAGCCCTATGAGCTATCATTCTTTGCCTGCCCCAGTGCTGGTGTCTTTGTCCATTTCTTTTGGCTCTTGGCCTAGAACTCTTGTTTTCATGCTTGGTCCGTTGTGCAATAATCAATCTATAAAAACAAACTGGCAAGGACTGGAGAAATGGCTCAGCTGGTAAGAGCACCTGCTACTCTTGCAAGAGGAGTGGTGTTCAGCATTTAATATCCACACCAGGTTGCGCAATGCTACCTGTAACTCACTTCCAGAAAATCTGACATGCTCAGGCAATCGTAGGCTTATGCGCACAAGCAGTGCATATATATAGATAGATTCACACAGGCACTGTCTTCCTTTCTTCCTTACGGTTTTCATTGCTATGATTAAATAAATAATAAATAAATAAATAAATAAATAAATAATCGTGATCAAAAGTGACTTGGGGAAGAAGCTGCTTTTTTTTTTTTTTTTTTTTACCTTCAGTTTGTAAGTCCATCACTGGGGGAAGCCGAGGCGGGAACTCAGAGATGCTACCTGGAGGCAGAAGCCTAGGCAGAATCAATGGGACAGCCCTGCTTACTGACTTGTTCCCCATGTCGTGCTCAGTGCTTTCTCACAGTAATCAGGGGCACCAGCCCAGGGCAAGAACCCTCCACAGGAAGGTGGGCTCTCCCACACCAATCACCAATCAAGAACATGCACCACCATGTTCGACAGCCAATCCGGTGAGGGTATTTTCTCAATTGAAGTGCTGTCCTTCCAAAGGAGTGGTTTGTGTCTGTATGATACTAATTAGCCAGGAGAGCCACACATGCACATAAACAAAAGTAAATCTTAGGGGGAAAGAAAAGAACACATTATGATTCTCTTAGTTCTTGTTTTTGTTTGTTTGTTTGTTTGCTTGCTTGCTTGCTAACCTCTCAGTTACATGTAAAGAAGCAGCAAAGCAAGGTCTCAGAAATCTCCGAAATTCTTTATTTAATAAAATACACATTTTCTTCCCCTTCCTCTGAACCTGAGTTGTCAAATACTGTGAAAACACATATCTCTACTGCTTTACACAATTGTTCCTTTCTTCCATATTGCATGCTGGGTGTGTCTTTTCTGTCTTTCTGTCTCTCCTTCCCTCCCTCCCTCTCTCTTTGTCTCCTTCCCTCCCTCCCTTCCTCCTCCCCTCTCTCTGTTATTTTAGCACACTCAAATACTATACTATCCATAGAAAGATTTCTCACTATTATTTCTCTTGTTCTGACAGACATGGCTCTACAAGAGTGGCTTCTACCTGCCCTCCACTCTTATCACATTAGTGACTCATAGTCTCACCAGGATCAGGAACTGAGAGTCAAATTTCATTCACCAGAGACCAGGGCTTCTCTCTCCATACCACCCTTAGGCAGTGCCTTCCCCATGCCAGGGGTCCAGAATTGTGTAAGAAAGCAAGCTAAACAAGCCACGTGGATCAATACAATACAAAATAGCCCTCTAGAGCAGCAGATCTCAAACTTTCTAAGGCTAAGGACCTTTGAAACAGTTCCTCATGCTATGGGGACTTCCAACCACAAAAGTATTTCATTGCCACATCATATCTGTAATTTTGCTACTGTTGTAAATCTTAACATAAATGTCTGTGTTTTCCAATAGTCTTAAATGACCCCTATGAAAGGGTCATGACCCAAAGGCTGAAAAAATCTGCTCTACAGTCTCTTCTTCAGTTCCTGCCCTTAGTTCCTGTTGTGGGCTCCTGCTCTGACTTCCCTTCATTATTGCCAATAAACTATACGATTAAGCAAAAACCCTTTTATTATGGTTTAATAAGGGTCAGGATAAACAAATACACAGAAAGATGTTTATTTAGGGAGAAACAACTCACAACACAGACAGATGAACAAAGCAGTTGGAACCGGATGCTCCTCTCTCCACCTACTGCCAGAAAAATCACTTTCCCAGCCTCCACTCAGACCTGGTTCCATAGGTCACTTCTGCCCCTGGCTCCACCCCTCAATGGGTGTGATCACTGCCACAGAAGCAGACAAAGTGAATATCCCACTACACCCTTTCCTCCCCAAGTAGCTTTTGGTCATAGTGTTTATCACAGCAAGTCGGTTCTATTTTATAGATACATATTACAAAGGGAGATTGGATATTTTCAAAGGCTTTCAGAAAAAAATGTTTAAAATCAAACAAACAAACAAAAGCTTAGCACTGGAACCAGGCATTATGGCCTCTGTCCTTAATTTCACCCACCTATGTCCTTCTCTCTAGTCTGTGCATAGTGTAACATGCCAGTAATACAGTTTTGTAAACTAATCAGTAGGTACAAGTAGTCTCTGTTTTTTCTGAGAGTCATGGTATGACAACTCATCTGTTACTGAAGATATTAAGAACATGTATGTGTATCATTGGCCACAAACCTAGAAACTTCATCCGCAGTGAGAACACTTTCTCCAGTCCTAAAATCCTTTCTACTGACATCAGCAGCCCTAAATTAGCTTCCTTCAAGATAAAATTTGGAAAAGATTCCTCCATCTCTTTAGTTATAAAAGTAAAATAAAATCGCTTTTCTTTCCTGGACATATTGTCTTTAGATTTAATTGGCCCTTTGTTTGGCAAGAAGATGAACTTGAGCCCAGTAACAGCAGAAAGAAACTGTTGATCAGTGTGTAGTGGGAAAGTGAGTGGGCTCTTTCTAGCCATAATTAGGAGCAAAGCTAAAAAAGGTAATAGAAGTGTGAGATGTTATGTTATGTCTAATTTGTCTTGGGCTGTCTCACTGTGTTTATTAATAGTTTGGAGAGATAAACATGCCATTAATTTTATACTCCACTTATAAAGTATCATCTTTTAACAGTAAAACCAAAAAAAGAAGAGCAAAATATTTCAAAATTCATTTCAGCTTAATATTTCTGCTTTTATGAAAAATGTTAAAAATGGAAGTTATTGCTAGTTTTGCTTATTTAAATTATGCAAGTGCTTTCTGGCAACTAAGGGGTATGTTGAAAGTATATATTTTTGTTTCTATGTCTGTCTAAGTTAATAGATATCTATTCTATAAGACAGAGTAGAAAATAAAAGGCATCATATACACAAATATGAGAGAAAATTTATCTTCCTCCCCCCACAAGAAACTAGGTAGTACTTGAATGTCTTCAAATATAAAATCATTAATAGTTTTTCTCATTTCCTTTCATACTATTAAATAGTTCTAGTAATTATGTTTATACATAATTGTTATATACTTTGATAGAGGTTTATTTGAGTAAGGCTTGCTTAGTTTGGATATTATAAAATCTAAACATTAAAACATTAAGCAAACAGGAAATTTTTAAAAATCATGTAGTATAATGTTCTGAAGTCATTGAGAAGTTTGTAGGTTTCCCTGAATCACAGTAGGCTTGACATAACTTTCAAATTCTACCTTCCTTTCTTATATTCCTCCCGATTCTTTTATGTGACAGCATTGTTTTCAAATGGGCTATCACAAGAGTGTGTATGTGATAAGTCACATTTTCAAATGCTTGCATCCAATTTCATCACTGAGAAAGAAATCCCATCTTTTTTCTTTTTATTCTTTGTAAAGAGCTGACCAGACCAGCCTCTGGTCAATCTGAGGTCAGGTGCCCACAACCAGGACAGAGTGATATGTAAATAAATGATGTTAATTTCACTCCATTTGAGCCAAATGGAGTTTAGGGGAAAATCCATTGATCAAACGTATAAGACAAGAAGACAAGAAAGTTGAAGAGGAATAATGATAACTGTCCATTGACAAATTCTATTTACTCTTCTTCTGGTTTTAGTTATTAGCGTTTCCTTAAGCTAGGACCATTAATCTATGCTATGCTCTATCTGTCTCAAATAAAAGACACCACAGTCTCTTTCTTCTTATTGTGGAAAAGCTGGTTTTCAGTATGGCTCCTTCTACTCTAGCTTTTCTTTCAATTACAAAGTGAGTATTCTGCCCTTCTTTCAGACTATTGTCAATACCCTTATGCCTTCACCTTTTCATTGAGACCATTTTAGAACAAAGTTGAAAGCATGCTCCATTTTTTTAAAACATATTCATCATATTTTTCACAAACACTATAAAAACCAAGAAAATGTAACTCATGCATTATCTTTCTGTCTGTAGTTTCTTAGAAATGACTTGTTAGCTAGAGAGTTCACATGTTGATTATACCTGTCATTTTGATAGCATTTGAATGAAGCTAAAATTTGGTTAAAATTGCAAATAAAAACTTGCACATACTTGTGAAATCTAAGTGCTGAAATGGAAGGTTCTGCTATAAATCAAAGCAATTTGGTCAAGTGACAAATGCTTAGAAATGCCAAGGATGTGTGATTAGAACCTCTGCTGATGGCCTGGTTTCAGGAAGGCTGTCCTGCTGTAATCTGCAGCAGTCTGCTCCATCAGTTCCTGAATAGCCTTTTATATGAGTGTGGGGAGTAGATTTCACTTTGAGAGAAATGGGACATTTCTGTAAAGGGAGGAGTGAGAGTAGAGAGGTGGGGGTGGAGAAGGGCATTGGGGGTGGGGCTCTCTTAACCTCAGTGCATCAATAATAAGTAGACAAGAAACACACACAAAAGAAGATGTGAAAGTAGGAAGGGACTTTGGGGAAGACGGGTTATGGCAGGACAGGAAGTGTGATGAGAAAGAATTGGGAGGGGTGACTGAAATCCATATTGAAGAAATAAGCTCTGTTGTGTTTGAAGCTACTTGAAATTCAAGGGAGCAGATATGGCTAAATGTAGATGTAGATATGGCCAGGCTGTGGAGTCTAATTTTGATAGTGCCCGACCAAGGTGATAATCAGCAACTGTAGAAAGATGACTGCTATATATATATTGCATTTTTTAAAGATGAATGTGAGAGGGTTTAAAAAAGCATTAATGAAGTGAAAACATGGGACCTGTAGGTAACAATAAAAAAAGTGAGAATCTACTGCTGTAAAGAAAAGAGACTTATGTAGTTGTGTGTGTGTCTGTGTGTGTGTGTGTGTGTGTGTGTGTGTGTGCTTGAATGGTTTTTAAAATCTGTGAGCTTTGTATATGATAAGCATTTAAATAGAGACGGTAATTAGCCAATTGGAAATACAATATGACATACATTTGTGCGTTATTATCATAAAGATGGCTCTAAACATGGGATAATATGAAGTTACCAAGGAATGGGACATAGAGAACGAAGATCCACTAGTGGAATTAAGTAACAATGGCATGGAAATACATAGCATATTACATGATTCAGGGCAAAAACAGGAAATGGTCAGAGGGAGTGTGCAAAAGATTATGCACATAAGAAAACAAATCAAGGATATTGGTGGATTTGGGGGGTCAGAGCTTATGGAAGCACTTTTTAATTTTTAAATAGAGGGATTTTTTAAGACCATGGAATTTAGAAAACAGGGGCACAGATTGAACCTAGTAGTATCAGGAAAGTGACAGTAACCTAATGGTATTTCATTATTTCACTGCTAATGAGTACTGAATCACAGGCAGAACCATCTCACAAATGTCTTCAGGATTTTCTGCATAGGTGTCACTTGTGATGTACAGTGGAGTAGTTTCCATTCTATAGAACTTTGGGTGTACATGCATACTTTTAGAAACAGAAGGCTCTTGGGTCTGGAGAGATGGTTCAAAGAAAAACAAACAAACAAACAAACAAACAAAAAACCAAAACAAGAAACACTTGTTGCTTTCCCAGAGGGCCTGGGTCTAGTTCTCAGCACCCATGAGGTAGCTCACAAACATCTGAAACTCCAGTTTAAGAGGTTCTGGTGCCTTTTCCTGACTTCATGGACACCAGGTGTGCATATATGCATGTATACAGACAAATAAAACTCTCCTGCATAAAGAAAAAGTAAATACAACTTTAAAAGAAAAGAAAGAAAAAGCTCAAATATTTCACTGTATTTCATGGATAGCCTTGCTTACCACAGTCCCTATTGCCCTGACTGTCTCTCTGTTTTCTGATTCACAGAACTTGAAAATTAGTATTTCAACACCAGAACAGTCTTTGAGGACATGTTCTTCTATGTACTTTTTATTCAAATGGATTTAATGACTAACTTTTTCTCATGTGCATAGTTTTGACTTCACATCATAAAATTAATACAACTAAGAGAATATGAGTCATGACCAATGTAACAGATACATTTTACATATTATTTTGACAAAAGGAAAGACTTCACTTAATAACAGAAATACATACATACCTCAAAATTACTTTCAAATGATTTAAAAAGTCAAAATTAGAAAACCAATTACACTCCCTTTTTTCCATCCAGAAACTTTTGTTTTTCTGTAGTATTTTTTCATTGTCCTTTATTTCATAACTAATTACCAACTGTTTCTTGATGTTAACTTTACAGTCACTGGGGTTTCTCCATTGACTGAGATGCATCAAAATAATTCTTCATCCTGAGGACCATTAGTCCTAATGCTATTGCTCTATTCAGACATCAGTAGTGCCCGCTATGACTATGTTCAGAGGAATGTCTAATGCTGGAGCACACATCAGGAGTGACAGTGAACTCTGATAGAGGCTATGAATACTCACCATGGCTTCTCTTTCAGGAATCCATTCTTTTTTAATGAAAACATATTTTTTTTCATACACTATATTGCTATTATGGTTCCCCCTTCCCAACACCTTCCAGTTCCTCCCTACCTCCCTTCCCTTCCTGATCCAAAAACCTTTCTGTCTCTTCTTAGTAAACTAAAAGGCATCAAAGGGTTAATAATAAAATGAAATATTACAAAACAAAAAAGTCAGAATAGGACAAACAGAAGAAAAAGAACAAAAGAAAAGGCACGAGAGGAAGACACGCATGTTCACACCAACACAAGAATCCCGTGAATACATGAAACAAGAAGCTACAATATATGTGCATAAGACATGGAATATATAACATAAGACAGGGAATCTTCAAGATGCCGTTGAGTTCTTTTCTTTTGGCTATCAACAGCTGGGCATTTGACCTACCTACACTTAAGAGCAGTTTGTTTCCCTGTGAGACTCCATTGAAGAAAATAAAATTTCATTTGAAAGTCATTCTCAATTGGAGAAAGCTTCTGGGTTAGGTATGGGGGCATGTGTTTACTCATACTTTTGCCTCTAGGACCCTGCCTAGTGCAGACCCACACAGGCCCTGTGTAGGTTGCCTCTGTCTCTGTGGACTTCAGACGTGCATTTTCTTTGGTGACCTCCTCTTCTCTTGGTCTTACATTCTTTCAGTTTCCTCTTCTGCAGAGTTCCCTGATCCTGATGGGAGGGATTTGATAAAGACATACACTCAGGGCTGAGTGTTCTAAGATGTTTCCTTCTCTGTGCATTGTCTGGTCTCTGCATTTTTTCCCATCTGCTGAAGGAGGAAGCTGATAAGAGATGATGGCTGAGAAAGACACTGGCCATATCTTTCTGAGTCTACATTACCTCACTCAAGATGAATTTTCTACTTTCATCCATTTATCTGTGAATTTAATTTCTACACTAAATATCCACATTTCTCATGTTTTATATAGTGTCATATGGCATTTAAACTCGTGATGCAATTAATTTCATTTTGGTGCTCACTTTACATTATTCTATTTCAAGTAGCAACAACTAAAGCACTTCTTTTCTGTAAGTTAACATGGTGAAGTTGATCATCCATATTCCTTCTATGTAGAAATAACTTCTTAAAGAGAATTGCTGTATTTGTTCTCTATCCTAGAAACTATTTTACTTTGGCCTTATTACCTTAATTTAGAGATTCACTCTCAAACCTGGTTTCAGCTCATATGTAGGACAAAGTTCATGTACTCATTCTGCTACAGGACCAAGACCTCATCACAAAAGTCAGAACAGAAATAAACCTAAAGGGTTTATTTATAAATCAATGTTTCTTTTTTCTTCCTAAGTATCTTAAATGAAAGGGGAGGTTCTGTGATTGGCATGTGGATCCAGACCAACAATGAAGAATCCAAAAACAGTAAAGAATCTCATCCTGATATGATATGACTCTATGCCAAAAATAAGAACCACTTTAAAGATATAGCTGGATAAAGTAATAAATTCTCCTATTACTTATTCCTTATTATTGCATTTGCCTTTATGTGACCACATATAATTTAACTGTTGCCCCAAGTTTCTCTTTCTACAAAATGGTTATTATAATTCTTAATTTATAGAGCTGTTATAACACTTAAATAAGAACATGGGCTAAGTTTCCGAGCTATTATCATCTTAATATATGTTGGTATAATGTGTGTATATAGGCAGGGTTTTCAGAATCATGTTGGAAATCTGCTTAAACTTCACTTTTTAAAAGATTATTTATTTACTATATCTATATGTGTAGGTGTTTTGCTTGCATGTATATCTATGCACTATGTGGGTGTCTGATGATGAAGGATACAAGGAGCTGGCTGCAAGGGTTTTGAGATAAGCTGCTGTGTTGATGTGGGGAATTAAACTTGTGTACTCCAGAAAAGAAGCAAGTGCTCTTAGTTATTGAGCCATCATTTTAACACCCATTCTTTTTAAAACAAATATTTTATGACACTTTTACTAAGTGTCCAAACATAACATTTGTATTGTTCAAAGCAGAAACACGTATAAAAGTTGCCTCACAGTCCCACAGAAAGACACCCATTCAAGTAGTAAATCAAAGACTTCCCTATATTATTCCATTACAAATACTTCTGCCCTTGAGGAAATTAACAGATATTATCTTACATGTGTTCTGTGACTATAAAATGCTTAAAAATAAATTCTCTTGCCTCCAAATAAATTCAAGCATGGTACATGTCACATTGGAATTTGAATTAGATCTTTAAATATTATCTATTTAGGAGCAAACAGCTATCTTGAAAGGAATCTACTATTGGTAATTAATTATGGAATGCCAATAAACCAGACTAAGAAATACTAGCTGGATCAGGACTTATTTGTGCTGCTTTTCTGATTATTTAACTTTTTGATTAAACATTTTAGAGAAGTTAATCTATAATACACACTAATGTGGCTTTTTAAAATTTCATTCAAAAGTATGTGAATTACCCATGTTTAATAACTTGATAGTAATTGCTAGATTACAACAAAACATCCTAGAAAAGATTTGTCTAGAGTCCAATGTACTTAGTCATACAATACTTTTAAATTCTTCTAAAAACATAGTTGTAAATATGAAAGTCAAATAAAATGCAAGTTTTAAAATTGAGTGCTTTTCACTTAACAGGTCACAGGTACACTGTGAAAAGCTGCCCTCCTTTCAAATAAGGAAAAGTGATTTTTTTTTTTACTTTACATGGGTACATATGCAAGATGTTAGGACTTTCTGGTATGTATAAAATATTATGGAAGTTTCTTTTAATTACAAATAAATGTAAAAATATTGGGGGCTCTGATGTCTTTTAATTCAAATATCTTGAAAAAAATCCTCTTATAAAGGTTCAAAAGCTGATGATACTGTAATGTCTGCGATACAGAAACTTTAATTGTCATTCTAAGCAGTACATATCTGCAAAGAATTCTTTGCATTTTCTCAAGGACATAAGCAGACCTTAAATAAAAAGTCAAATAGAATTTTTTTTATATTGTGCAAAATTAAATAATTTACCCCAGAAAGAAATTTAAAATATGTCATGGAAATGCATTTCTTAAAATAGCACAGACACTAGGAGCACTTTACTAGATTGATTTTCCATCATCAATTCAATACCACAAAGCTTCTTTTTGTACTATTTAAAGTAGTTCTTTTTTCATACAAAATATTCTGGCAATGATTCCCCTCCCCCCTACTCTTCCCATCTTCCACACTTCCTCCCCATCCAAATCCACACCCTCTCTTTAACTAAAGAAAAAAAACCCAAATATCTAAAATAATAATAAGACAAAATGAAAACAAACCAGAATAGGCAAAACAAACAGGAAAAAAAAAAACAAGACAAAGAAAAAGCCAAGAAACACGTACAGATACTAAGACACATGCATTTGCACACATAGAAAACCCATAAAAACAAAGTCAGAAACCATAATACATGAACAAAAGATCTGTCAGGTTAGAAACATGTCCCTGACAAAGCATTATGAGACAAAAAGTTACAAAAAAAAAAAAAAAACCCAAAACAAACAAACTAACAAACCATTGAGATCATTTTATGGTGGCCATCTACTGATGTACCAGGGGCCTGCCCTTAAATGTGGTATGCATACCCTGTGAGACATTCTTGAAAAAAAAAACCAAACAACTGTGTGAATGGTTATCAATTGAAGATTGCTTCTTTGAAGGTGTAGGAGATTATGTCCAATCCCCTTCTCAGCACTGGGACTCCATCTGGCTTAGACCTGCACAGGTCCTGTCTGTGTATGATGGCACAGTCTCTGTGAATTCATGTAAGCTTCAGTTTTGTTGTTTTGAGGCCTCCTTCTTTGGGTGTTTTTCATTCCCCACTGGCTCATATAGGGTTAATGCCTCCTCTTCAGAGCTCTCTGAGCCATGCTTGGAGGGATTTGATGGAGGTATTTCACTGAGAACTGAACCTTCCAAAGTCTCTCACTCCTTGTGCAACCCTTTCTGGAATATCTCTAAAGCTGTACACTTGGCTTGTCTTTTCATCTTTCTACTTGTTTGTTCTGACTTGTCTTGCTTTAATTCTCACTGTTATGACCTAGATGTTTAGAAGTCCAGGGCTTCATTCTAGATCTCATCTCGTTATTATTCTGGATAATCTTACCTATCCCCAAGGCATTGATATAAGCTAAATTGATTACTGTATTTTAAGACAGCATTCATAACCTTACATTTTACTTCTAATGAAATTTTAAAACATACATATATATCTGACTATTTTGACTGTTCATGCAAACCACATCATATATAAACACCATAGTCACGTGTCATTCACGGATGCACATATTAATGGCTAGATCATTTTAGCATCAGATCCCAATTTAAAGGTCTCTCAGGATATAGTTCAGTGGTGGACCTCAAATTCATACATGCATGAGGCTCTGTATCTGAACCTCACAACCATAAAAAGCAAAGTAAATTAAATAAACTCAATCACTCCTTACAGGAGATGCTCTAACAGCCCCATTTGATTTGTCTCCATAACTCCATCAGTATTTTCTACCACCATCCCAACTTAGTTCCTCTACCATCCTCACTAGGTTGTATTAATAGACATGTGTCATCTGACTATGTGTCCTATAAAAACATGCTCTGCTAGGAAGGGTCCTAGTTCTGCTCACACTGTTCTACATGCAAAAAAAATCTATCTCTGTAAGAAAGGACATGTATGTGGCTGACATTTACTTATACTTTTCTAACAGCTTATTTCAGAAACCCATATGTTTTTCTAAAAGCTTATTTCAGAAAAAAATCATTAGGGCTTTTTAGTATTTCCCTTCCAATGTCAACTTCTGTCAGGTAATTCAAATAACATATCTATATCTATATCTTTATCAGTATGTATGTATGTAAGTATATATATGTGTGTGTATATATATCATATATATATCACTTTATACAACTAATATCTATCAGCTATTTTATTAAAATTATATCACAACTAATGAGTTTATAGATATAGGTAGTGACAATAAGCTTAGTCGCAACATATTTATAACATACAACATGAAAAGCAGCCCACCCTAGACAAGTGGGTATAATCATGAGACTACAAGCTAGAATCAAGTCAGGCTGTTTAAGAAGAGGGACCTTGATTCAAGTCATTGGCCAGATGTCAGCAATGTCCTTGGTTCTGTCCTAGCAAAAGGCCAGAAAAGTCCGTGATAGTGGGGAGTCTGGTTTAATGTTAAGTTTCTTCTTTCACAAAAAAGCACAATTACCCAGAAGTTATACATAAAGGTATGAATGAAACCCCAATGCAGATGCTCTGAATGGGAAGGTACATTGGCATTTAAGTGTTGTGACAACCACATTGACCAGATCATACCCCATACATCAAATCAGAAAAGGTTTATTAACCCTTAGACAATGACCCTTGATGGAGACTAGGTTTTAAACTATTATTAAGATCTATTCATTTTATTGTATGTACATAAGTGTTTGTCTTCACACATGTGTGTACACTACATGCTTGCCTGTTGGCAATCAGAAAAAAGGTGTCAAATTCCCTGGAACTGGAGTTATGGATGGTTGTGAGCCACCATTAAGATGCTGGGAACTGAACCTTGGTCCTCTGAAAGAACTGTAAGTGTTTTTAACCACTGGGCCAGTGTCCATTCCTGACAACACATTTATCGGAACCCTCTCTTACTATATGGGTGCTCTGCCTACTTCTTACATATAAACCTGTTATAAACTGTAATCTATTCTCCCACTGCCTGTGAAATTCATTATGTGAGTTCACATGACAAAGTTTTAGAGCAACATAAACTGCATTAAGATCTCTCTTGTGAGCATTTGGATTACCACATTTGATCATATTCATGGACTAAGTTACAGTTTCAGTTCAGAGAGAACAAAATGACTCACGGTCACTCTACAAGCCAGGCCTTCAGAAAACATTCCAGGACAGGGACTTTGATTCTTTCCTTGGCTAGAAACTAGAAATGTTCTTGCCTTTACATGAATTTTTAGCTCCTCAACCATTTCTGAAAATGTCTTTGGGCAGCCTCTTATACCTGCATTCTACCCTACTAAGATGTGGGGGAAAAATTGTTACAAACAAATTGGGGACCCATTTGCAGCTATGCTTAATAGTAGAGTCTTACCGTATCCAGCTAACTGAATGCATGAAAAAAAAAAATGGCCCCTCTGTGAGTGTACAGTTCATGTGTTCATGTTTTGTGTGTTTTTGTTGCATTCTGAGTCCAATCTGAAAGCTGTGGTTTAATAAAATACAAGCAAATGAGAACACATCAATCAATTAAGGAGAAACAGAGCCATAGGTAACCAGATAAATGATTTAGCATGTGAAAGCATCAGTAAGTCTCTGTCTTTCTCTAATATTCTAGTCTCTAGCCTGGGCAGTGGTTAAGAGTAAGTTGTGATTACCCAAGCTGTTTTCCTGACCTATTATCTGACAAATCAGTAACAAACTCTTGATTCAAATTCTTTGTATCATCCTGACAATCCTATACAGAGCCAATCCTTCTGCTTGATTGTATGGAGTAATGTGAATGTGTAACAAAACCCACCCGGAGCTTAGGAAAAGGGTTTTATTAATTTTAATTTCCTATCTTGTTTTTTTCTTTTATTTCATTTCTTTTCTTTTTTCACAGTATTTCTTCAAGTGGGATTGTATCTTCTAATCATTAAAATATATCCTGTCTTGTTTTATTTTTGATGGAGAAGCTTTAAATATGTAATGTAAAGTATTTGCTATTCCACCACTTACAATACCCCAACACAGACTACTGGTAAGTTGTACAGAATTTGTGTTGCTTTTGTCTGCATAATAAAAGAAAAACAACAAAGTATACTAGTGCAAAACAAAAAAAATTGTATGTTATATAGTCATGGAAATCATGTAAAAGTTAAATGAATTTATATTTGTAAAACATCATAATAAACATGTGTACAATAAGCCTAAGCCTAGCTTCTGTCTTGTTAATTTGCTACTCATTTTAGCTAAAATGGTTATATTGCTTTCCATATTTCCTTCACTATTTTTGGAATAAAAGACATATGTACTTAGAATTACTATGGTGGATTTTCAACTTAATTAGTTTGAGAAGCACCTGGGAAATTAATGTGTGTCTGGCTGTTTCTGCTATAGTATTTCCAGAAAAGATTAACCAAGAAAGTAAAACTTGCCATGAATGTGGGTGGCACTATTCCACAGGGCTAGACAGATAAAAGAGAAGGAAGCTAGCTGCCACACTCATTTTCTCTTAGTGCTTCTTAGTCTCAGTGGGTTATTCAGCTCTAGTCTGTCTGGCCTCACTCCATGATGGACTGAAACCTCTGGAAACATAAACCAAAACAAAACCTTCCTTTATTCTTTATGTCAGATGTTCATCACAGGTGTAAGAAAATAAAAAAAAAAGGCAAGAGTGTAAGCTATTTAACAATTCAAGTTCTTCATTTTATTAGCTTGATAATAGTTCTACCATGCTAAGAAACCTAGCACTAAATGTTGCAAAACTATGCTCAAATTATGAAATTCTTGAAGTATTATCAAATTGTAAAGAGAAATATTAATCTAGAAAGTAATTGAACTCTCTCTCTCCCTCTTTTTATCCTTTCTCTTTCTCTCTACACACATACACGCTCCCATACTTACCATAAAAATTTAGTATTTGAGTGTTAAGAATTTTTAGATATAATATTAAATAATAAACATTTCCATCAAAGTTGGATTAATTTATAAGACTTGATGATACATTGAGTGGTAAAAATAAAAACTGAAAGTCTTAAACAGAAAAAATGGTTTCAAAAAAAGCAAACGTGTTTCCCCATCCCATTGAATAGCCCTTCCTACATGTGCTGAGTGGTGCCCCAGTTTTATTTCTGCATCAGCGGTCTTTGCCTTGCAGAAAGAGAATTTGCCACAACATTTTTACCCAGTAATTAACAACTTCACGTTGATATGCCTGTGACACTAAAGTCATAGGTCATCACATCATGGAGTTTTAGATTTTCTCATGATTCAGTGTACATACAAATATTTTGACTTTCAGCTCCAAAGTTTAAATAAAGACACACACAATAAGATTTCTCTCTCCCTCTCTGTATCTCTGTCTCTTTGTCTCTGTCTCTGTTTTACACACACACACACACACACACACACACACACACACACACACACACACACAGGGAAAGGGAAAGGAAGAGGGAATGGGAGAGAGAAAAAAGACAGATGGAGAGAGTCAGTCAGACAGACAGACAGACAGAGGGAAAAAGGGAGAGAGAGAGAGAGAGAGAGAGAGAGAGAGAGAGAGAGAGAGAGAGAGAGAGAGAGAGAGACTCACTTTCCAAAACTGAACCCTTGATTTTTGCCTGATTTTCCTGGACAAATTCTTTTAGGATTGCAGCCCAAGAGTTCATTCAAAACTGATGACCAAGGCAACAGTTCCTCATCTATCTATACCATCCAACCCTACATAGGTCCACCGACATAATCAGTTTTTGGTACCATCATATAATCAAAACTTCACCTCATTTTTTATGCTAAATAACATGCCACCAGAAAAAAATAAGTTTAAACTCAAAATTAAGGCGAATCAAACATTACAATCAACTCTGTAACAGTGCTCCCTTAGTAAAGGTATTCATATTGCCGTCATTGGCAGTCAACTCCCAGACTCATTGAAGACCTGCCTTCCCTTCCTGCTTCTTTTCTAAGCCATATGCAACCCTTGGTGTTATATATTTCACCCTGTTCATACCATGGTAGGAAGAAGGCCCTGCCATTCCTATTTTCCATTCACAATCATCATTACTTGGTTTGTCATATTAGTCCCCTTTTAGGTTCCTTCACCACCATTCCCTCTCACATGAGCTATTATTTCTATTTTCCCCTAAGACTGGATTGGTTTTACTACTGTCATCCAATCCAGTCTGCCCTCTCTTAATTATCCCATCTTGAAGCTTTCTTTGTCTGCCTCCTGATTTAGGCTTAACTATTGGCTACATTTTAATTGCTTTAAATGTACTGTTATCCCAGGAAGATGTGGAAATTTTATTTAGTTTCCATTATTAATAGCTGAGAAGAATTTGGTTTTTTTTACTCCACTGCATAGGCTCTGGAATGTTTGCATTTTAATGCAGCGTGATTCCTACATAACTCAACAGAATGGAGTAGTTCTCAGCAGAGTTTCAACCATCACTGACACAGGTAGAGGACTTGTTTGGAACAAAAACATTTATCACTATACCATAATCCTTTAGATGTCAACATTCCACGTATATGTATGCCCTACACGAATAGAAGCCAGCACTTAAGTTTGTACCAACATAAAATCAAAACTAAAGCTTTACTCTTTCTCAGCCTCATGCTTTTGCACAGAAATACTGTTGTCCTTAAGTTGATCCTGTGGCTTTCCCATCTTCACCGTGATCGTGAGCCACTTGACTGGCTTTGGACAGATCCTGCTGATCTTAGCTGCTCATTTTCATTTACCTTGCACTTTTCCTTCACAGACAGGCATTATGTATTATCCATCTGTCCCTGTTGAGTGTGAATCTTTTTAAAGCCCACTTCAATGGTTACCCACCCAGGGCTGCCCTCTTCTCACGGACCTGGGAGTGACCTCTTTGAAATATAAGCAAAAAGAAAGATAGTGCTGATGTCTTCCACCTTGCTTCAACTTGTTAATTGTTGCTTTCAATGAACATGCAATAAAGCTTATTTTTCTTTGAGTGAGGCCGGTGTATAAGCATGGAAATCAGTCCTCTATTTCAGTGCTTATCCACTCTCCTGCTTTCCTTTTCAGCAGAGGTAAATTTCGAATAGAGTTTTGACCACACCCACATAATGCAGTAGCCTTGAATAATGTGCTTCATGTGTGTTTAACTTTCCAGGACATTGTGCATTGGCCGGCTTCACATGGGTTGATGTGAGCACCTAAATCTGAACTGCAAATGGATGCACCGAGGTTGTTCATGGACTAAATCCCCGAAGGCAATAAAAAGAAACAGAGGAAGAATAATACCTTTGCTTTTCACATCAATGGCGGCTTCCTTCTCACCTCTCTTATTGGCTTCTCCTTTTTCTGCTGTAAAATAAGCAAGTTATAAGTCTTTAACTAACTCATTCCTAGATGTTTCAAGTACACATGACTGGCATTAAGGCACCAGTTCACTTTGCAGAGAGAATTGTAACTCCAAGCCATAAGTCTTTACTTAAATGGGCACCTTCCAAATACACTCATAGCTCAGGTGTGCCGCCTATCTGTGACGGAGCATAATTTGAGAAGGGAAACAAATCTTTAGCAAAGTTAAAATCATTAAATGAATCACTAATGACTATAGGTAATATCAGATAAATATTAGCTGGCAAGTTTAAACAAAAGGAAGGAATAGCCTAGCAACTATTCCAAGAATTCTTCCAACTACATAAAATAATTTTACCTCTTAATGGCTACTTTTAGTAAAATTCAATAACTGAATAATAATAATTACTCTCTCTCTCTCTCTCAAGAGAGAGAGAGAGAGGTCACTCCAAAAATTAAAAAAAAAAATACCACATCTTTATCTTTAACAAATGTGTTTAGGACCAGGTGATGTGGTATAGCCATGGATTTCAGGTCTCTGAGGCAGAAGGTTCATGAGTTCCAGAGTAACCTGAGCTAAACAGAGAAAGCTTATCATTAAATGAATATGCAGATAAAGAATTTTAAATGTTTTCATCAATTCCAAGTTTTTGGAATATTAAAAAAAAATCCTGAGTGTTTTCAATGATGACAATCAAGTGACTCTCTTTCTTGGGAATCAATAGCTTTGCCAGCAACACACAAATTACGACCATTTGATTTAGGTTTTAGATAGCCGTTCCGTTGCTTACCTCTCTTTTTTGTTTCAGAAGCAATTTTCTTCTCTGCTTTCTTCGTCTCCTCTTCTTTTTCTAGAGAAGAAATTGAAAACAACCCCATGAAGGAAAATCGGTAATTAAGGATGCCAGGTGAAATGATTGCTCCTGAGCTGGTTCTGCCTCTGGGTACCCTGTGATTCCTCAACAAGCCTCAAGAAGATACCACTTCTTACCCATTTCAAAAATAATAGTATCCCCCTCAAAGCCAGACAGTGCCATCAGGAACTCTGCACAGTGTCTTGCTCACCTCTGTAAATTTCTTGTTCTCTTCATATACTTATTTTATTAAAAATACTGTTTTTGAGCAGTGATTCTCAGCTAGTCTTGACCCTTTGGGAATAAATGACCCTTTCTCAGGGCTTGCCTAAGAGCATCAAAACCCACAGATATTCACATTACAATTCATAAAAGTAGATAGTTTGTATTTATGAAGCAGCAACGAAAATAATTTTACGGTTGAAGGGTCACCACATCATGAGGAACTGCATTAAAGAGTTGCATCATTAGGAAGGTTGAGAACACTGTTAGGGCATTCTGAGAGTTTTTCCAGCTCTGGCTCTTGTCAGCAGATATTTAGAGCTGGTGACATTTGTGTGGCAGTGTGGCAGTGTGGCAGGGATGTTACCTTCACTGCCCTTTCTGAGCAATTGCATGAAGCAAAGTGCTGTCTATATCTAGGCTGTAGTAAGTCTGAATGCTATGCAAAATTTTGTGTGTTTCCACTATGTTTCCTGGAAGAAACCTTTTTCAGATATCTGAAGATATCTTGACTGGGCCAAGAGGAAATATCAAGGGCTGCCCAGCTACAAGCTCGGACTTCCCTGGGCACTTCTCTGGTAAGTCTAGTTATTTCAAATAGCAAGTGCTTGTCTCCAGTTGCTGAAATATAGTGGTCTGTGATTTTCAGACTTGAAGACTGTTTAACATTAGAAAGTGATATTTACCTTCATTTGGTCAAATTATTTATCCTATATTTGAAATACTTTTCTCTTTTTTTATTTTTGGGAACCAAAGTATTCTAAGTTTTTTTTTTTATTAGCCAGAACTATTACAGGATTTTTACCATGCTAAATGAGGATATCAAATATGCAATTCTAAGATGACTGCTTAAGTTGTCTAAGAACTGCATCTCATTAAATACAGGAATTAATTCATCCCCTTAGGTATAGAGTTTTGTTACCTACAAGATCAAAGCTAACACTTTGTTTTAGTGCTGGAATCACAATTTATAAAGAGCTCCTTCCCACCAGTCCGTGAGAGAATCCAGCATTATAAGGAGACCCATTCTCACTCTGTCTAAATGTGTCTACAGAGTACTTCAGCAGCTTGCTCACTCCGAAGGAGAGACTTGAGAAGGTAAATTTTTATCATTCCAGAATTAGAGATAGGACAATTGAAATTCGCTTTGCCTTCTCCACAAGGTTTTGTCTTAAGCAAAGCATCTTTAAAATTTTGAATGAAGACATTTTAAAGTATTATTACATTTGGTTTCTTCTCTGGAAGAAATATGCAGCAGGACATTTTCCATCTTGCTAAGGTAATAAAAATGCCAGGTAATCAAAAAGGTGTTTGACAAATATCATCATCTGATATCATAAGTTGGGAAAGGAGCTAATTAAATCTGAGTACTTAAAATATTTCTAAGAACATACTAATAATGCCACAGTTACCATATGATCACAAGTCAGTACTGAATCTATGTTTCTTGCTGCTGAAGAATAAATATTTCATTAGAAAGTCTGCACCAATTAGTCAGCAATGCTCTGAACTTCACAGAAAAAGAAGGTACTTGAGGCCATGAGTTGTAAGCTGTTCTTTGCAAGTTTTTAAAAGAGAATGTTCTTGGGAAATGAATCCCATGCTTTGAATTAATATAGTTGAGATTTTATTATGGCAATACAATCTAAGTTCAGATTGAATTAATGTTTCCATTATATACCCTCCCTCCAATTACAACCATATACAGTGAGACTCATGAATAAGAGCCAAAGTCCACAAAAAAGGTAGGTATAAATAATGTACTTTAATAATGTTTTTATGAATTAGGCCTTTAAGCTGTCATTATAGGACTATTCGTGGGGAATTTCATTTAAAATGCCAGTTTCTAAAGATTCTGCATTTCTCAAACACTGTTGTCTGTGTTTCATAGATGATCAGTAGCAAAGAAATTACATGTTTCATTTATAAAAGACTGAGGAATTTAATTATGTCTTACTTGGGCATAAAAATAATCCATGATTCTTTTATGAAGACTCTCCTTACTCAGACATTTTCTTCCTCAAAATTCAGCAATTCCCTTCCTGTGTGACTATGCATTCACACAGACATTTATCCTAGATTTGTCTTCTAATGTGTTTGCTGTTCTGTTCGCAACAGCTATCGAAGGGTAGTAGTATTTAATGATGTTAGTTTTCAAATAGCAATTAAACATGTGTGTAGGAGATGGACTTATCAGCATATTGTCTTTCTCTTGACAAAATGATTCTGAAGCCCTGAAATGATGACTCTCTCTAACCAAGATCATGGGAAAGGCTGTTGTTGGTGTGAGAAATCCTTGCTACAGCTTGAAGCTCAGAGTCAACAAAAATATTATTAACTTCTGCGTACAATATCAGAAGAAAGCATCAGAAGAAAGAAAAATTAAGAGACTTAGTTTTTACTTCCTAAGCCCTTACAATAGGTTTTTCTCTTCCCCTTAGATGTTTATATGCCTTCCCCAAGCCAGAAAACACACAACAGTTAATCATAGTTGCAAACTTTTCTAATACTCTGATTTCTAGCAACGCAAAGAAATGAATGCAAAGAGTTTAGATTGTGTTTTATGTTTTGTTATTCTTCCCCAAGTCTTTTTGGTACAGATATTATATGAACTCTGCACAGCAGACGAATGTTTTTCAATAATGCAGGGCCAGGATTGGTATATTTTTACTTCCAGTCAAATCAGGTCCCATTCCTTCCATGCCACCCCATTCCAGCATTTCTTGTCACTGTCACCTTGTTTCTCTGGAGTGGTAGAGATTAGCCTGCAACCCAGTTCATGGAATGACCATGGAAAAGAGCATAAAAGGAGATGAGCTGAATTATATGAGCAGTTATTAGACTTTCCCATTGTTATCTCCAGGGTGTAGGATAAGAAAGAATGCACTGTGTCCTTGGTTTTAATTCTGTTCTTGACCTTTTCTAGTTGTATAGTGTTCCAAGACTATACAACTGCTTTGACTAAATTTCAGGTAACTAACAAGCCACACCATGTTGTTTTGCTGCACAAAATGGTGATAATTGAATTAAAATGTCTGGAATAAAGTAGCTATTAAAAGTACAATGAAAATAATGATCAGCATTTGACAAATAATAAAAATGTGAGTACATACAATTTCTAGAATTTTTATACATGTGAGTTTTATTGATTTCTGTACATGTAAATTACTATCTTTCTGCGTCCAAGGAGTATGTGCCTAGAACATACTGAGAAACCTCAGTGTTCCAGTGATGAAGTAAGCTTCTGGCTGTCATTTGGTTGTGGTTTGTTAGCACTTACAAAATTCACCCTTCGTGAACTGAAATTTAGTATCTCAAAGCAGATGCTCAACATCACACAATAAGAAGATGTCAAGAACAGATTCAGTCAAGGGCTCCCATACTTTCCTATCCCACAACCTGTAGATAGCAATTTGGAAAGTCTAATGATTGCTCATTGTCTAATGCACCTATTGAGGGCATTGTAGACCCTCTGTCTTCAATCATAAATTATAGGGAAATTACTGGAGTATATTTAAATTTATCATTACTTGGTTTCTAAATTCAAACGAAGTCACATAATCTTTCACGTATTAGCCAATGTTAGTGGGAACAGATTACTTTAAAAATCACTAGAGTTGCAAGTAGCCATTATATATTGTCTATATTTCACAAAGGTTTAAGGCAAGAGACATGCCTAAGATAAATAATGCTCACCAGGCAGTGGTGGTTCATGTCTCTAATTGTAGCACTTGGGAGGAAGAGGCAGGTGGATCTTTGTGAATTCAAGGCCAGCCTGGTCTACAGAATGAGTTCCAGAATAACTAGAGATACACACAGAGAAATCCTGTCTACAAAAACAAAAAAATATGTGATGTTAAATGGTGATAATTATTAGGAAAAAGGACACATAATACCCTACTTTGCTTTCGTGTTGCTGTGATAAAAGCCACATCAACAGATAAATTGGGGAAGGAAAGGATTCATTTGCCTTACAAGTTGCACGCCATCATTGAGGGAAGAAACAATCCAGGAACCTGGAGACAGGATCATAAACAGGGACCATGGAAAACTTCTTATTAGTCTGTTGCCAGGTTCATGTTCACCTATTTCATTTTTCCACAACCCAGGCTCACTTGCATAGGGATCATAACACCTATATTGTGTGGGACCCTCCTATATCAATCAGTAATCCAAAAAAAAAAAAAGAAAGAAAGAAAGAAAAAGAAAAAGAAAAAGAAAGAAAGCAAGAAAGAAAAGAAAAATACCCCACAGATTATACAGACATGCTACAGGCCATTTGATTGGGCTAATACTTCAGTTGAAGGTACCACTTCCAAGATGTATCAACCTAACAACTGAAACTCACTATTGACATATTTTAGCTCATTAGGGAATCTGAAAGTGTGACAAAGCATTTTCATTAGGGTTGACCATGGCTAAACCCTTAGAAAAAAATGGGGGTGTTCTGGGGCTACTTTTGCAAGAAGAAGAAAGATGCCTGCCAAGGCTTTGAAACAGGAGCATGGTAGGTATATGGAAAACATTCTGGAGTAGTGAATGAAGACAGAGCGCAAGACTGGGGGCAGGGTTCTACTGTGGCCAATCATGTGGAATATTGTGTCTTACGCTGAGATATTTTTATTTCCAAGGTAACACAGGAGACTACTAGGGCACATTAAGCAGATATATTCCATGTTTCTAGGTGGTGGTAAGGAGGCGACTTTGCTGATGGGTCATGGCAAGTATCCCATTGGATTCTGTGATGAGACAGTAAGGACAAATTAAAAAACAATCTGTGAAAGTGTTCCTTTGTTGTTGTTGACCAGTGAATTTTCCTTTGATTTTTGTCTGGGGATCTTCAAAGAAGGGAACCCATGACATAATGAAAGACATTACTTTGCAATGCAATTGTTACTAAGACAGCAAGGGTCTTTAGATTGAGGACTTCACTCGAATTATCTGCCGTAACTAAGCTGACCTTTTTGAACCCAAATCCATTTTGTTTGCCTTCAATTTTCATTAGTAATGGATTAGTTATCCATGAAAGCAGTGCTCATTATTAACTATTAGCAGATAACAGTTTGGTAACTGCAATTCCTTAACAGTTTTCATAGGCTATTCAGAGACTTGTAGCTATGCAATTTAGTCATTAAATTTAATAAATGAAGCCTCAGGAGGCAGAGGCAGGTGGATCTCTGTGAGTTCAAGAGCAGCCTGGTCTACAAGAGATAGTTCGAGGACAGGCTCCAAATCAACACAGAGAACCCCTGTCTCAAACAACAACAACAACAACAAAAGAAATTAATAAATGCTTATTTAATTTTATGCTAATCCAGCTGGAAGGATCAAGAATTTTTAGAAAGCACTGGCTCCTGATGTGAGAAGAAAAAGTTCACAATGACATTAAGGACTTTGAGAGAAAAGGGCAGAGGTTCAGCCCAGGAAAGCTGAGTGAGGAAAACCAGCCAGACTAAGGGAAACACTCAGCCTGAGGCTAGATGCTGGGAACCCCAGCTCCTGTGAACTAAATATCCTAGAGAAATTCTTGTTCTTTGTAATTTAAATTTAGTTTTGCTCATGGTATCATATTGTGTTTCTTCTGTGAGGCTCAAGTGTACTGAGATAATGGGGGTCTCAATTAATTACTTATTTTATGATTAAAAAATTTAAAACCTTATAGTTTGTGTTAGAACCAATATAAGCTCAAGATGACAAGAAACTTCACTGATACAAAAAGCACATGACCTTGGATACATTAAATATACTTAATTCATAGGTAAATATGTGCACACCTGTAGCTAGTGAGAATATGGGCTCAAAGGAGGTTACATAGAATTTACAATTTTATGTAAATGACAGAACAGGGATATAAATCTAACAATGAATGAAAAATGCTTCTGTACCCTGTAATATAGAAAATGAAAAATTTCACTCCCCTTGCACTCTTACTGAGGCAAAGACAGGAAACATGTTTTCTTACACTTCCTTCATTGTCTAACTTGTATTTTTTTATAGTATCCAAACGAAAATTCTTTGGCCAAATAACTTGTGTTTTGTATAACTGAGTTATTAGTACAAAAACCAAATTCGAAGGAAAGAATAATTTAATACATTTTAAGTCACCAAATGTCTTTATCAATTAAACTTAATGTTTAAAGTGAAGAGAATTTCCCCTAAATCTTTCATAAAGTAAAGAGGACTTTAAGATAACCGGCTGACTGTATTAATATTGGGTGTGTCACAAAGATGAAACGCCTCATCTGTTTTCTTGTTTTGTCTCGTCTTCATTTTCTAATTATAAACCAGTGAAAGGAACTGGATAAAGCACAGTGTGTTTTACTTTGCCTCTAAGGTTTTTAAATGTTGAAAGAAAAATGCTCAGTTGAAGTTTGGTTGACTTATTCTGAAGCAAGTTGCTGGCAATCCACTTGCATTTATCTTACCAAGCAACTCTATAAAGTACAGTTGTCCTTTGTTACTGTTTTTTGCTGCCATTATTCTGAGATTCTCTTTTAAACAATTTAGTTTTATGAAGATTCATCACTTCTTCAAGTTGTTGTGTTGTAAACACTGACATAGTATTTTCTTTATTTCATGGGCACAGGATAATATAAATACAGGATGCCTTTCTAATAGCTTTTCCTTTTCAGCATCATATATTCTAAATGAGATTACTTTTTCTGTATTTTTCTGATTTTCTATGTTTGCCTGTAATTGGAAGTGTGCTGTGAATGTCCTTCATTATGTTTGAAATGTCAAGAATGCTTTAATGCATTAAAAATCAAGCTTTTCCTTCTCATCACTAAAGTATTGGTATTCAGGGTGAAAGTTGGTTATAACTAACAGTCAAAATTCATACTAGAATACCATTCCATAGATATAGTCATTTTTACAGTAGACCTCTGAGAAATTTGAATTTTATTTATTAAAATATATCAGCGAGACTCAGTCATTATTTTCCAATATGACATGACTTTATATTACAAAAAGACACCATTATGCTGGCCATACTTATAAGAATGGTTTAGGGTTTAATGGAAACCTTTCAATTTTTAAATATATGCTTAATGGATATTAATTCTTAAAGTGAAATTAAATGCCTTTTATAAGAACTCAATTTTCATATCTCAATGATCTCAGTATGACAAATTCAATATCATTTTGACTTATGAACTACCTAGATTTTACCATTTTCTATAGAGTATACTAAAGGAGGATTATATATTTATATTTTTACCTTAAGTTTCATTCCTATATCATCAAATACCCCACTAAATTGAAATGTCCCATATTTTTCACTGTGTATACAGCTCTAAGATACTTTATTCCATTTGGCCTGAGCAGAAGTAGTTTCAAAGGTGTGGCCACCTTTCCCATGGACCATTAAAGAAGAATGACATTTACCATCAACTTGCATAATAGGAAGAACCATTTATATTAAACCAATACAAGTAGCAAACACATGCCCTAGCTTTCTATTTTACATATAAACAAGACCTTTAAAGGAATCCACTTCTTTATTTAAAAAAAAATGAGCTAAACTTGTCAGCCCAAAAATTCTAATCTGAATTCTACAGTGAGAAACTTCTATCTAGAAAATCACATTTGTATCATAACTACATGTCCCATTTTTAATTTTTTTATTTTTTGCTATGGCAAACACTAACCAAAATTAAGTTAGGGAGAAAATTATTTATTTCATCTTATAACTTCCCAGTCACAGTCTATCCTGAGGGAAGTCAGGCCAGGAACTCAAGCCATCAACCTGGAGGAGAGGCCATGGAAGAACACTGTTACTAGCTTGTTCATTTTGCCTTAATCAGTTATTATTTTATGGCCCAGGCCCCATGCACTACCCACAATGGTATGGATCCTCACACATCCATCATCAATGTCTTAAGAAAAATATCTAAAGCCTCTTGATGTAGGAGTTTTATTACCACACTCCTTTACACTCAGTGCTTTAACAGGGTTCCATGAATACCTAATATGCCTACAAGTGCTGTGACCTTTGAACTTGCAATATTTTCAAGAAGCAACTCTTTACAATTAATCTGTCTCAAGACAGATAGCTACATAGGTTGATGATAGATAGATAGATAGATAGATAGATAGATAGATAGATAGATAGATCTAAAACTCTATAGATACATTTCTGGTAAGATTCTTGGTTTTGCTTCTACCTCTCTGGAGAATCCAGATGAAGTCAACAGTTATACTTACATTTCCACACCTTTCTCTTGTATAATCTATGCTCAAAGGACTCATATCTATGATTGACCTACTTTGTAGGTTCACTTGCAATTAAGCTTTATATGAGGGTTTTGGTGGTAATTTGTCCCATGGGTGATTGATAAATGTTCTTTGAAATGCACATCTATCTAAAGAAATAGAGAATAACTACACTAAGATATTAATGCATTCTTAAAAACAAACAAAGCAAAAATAAAGGCCAGTGGGGACTTGATCATGTGAGGCTGCAGGACAACAATATAACATATTCTCCTAAAGCATTTCTTCATAATATTTGATCCACCAATACTGACATAGATGTGAATTCTTCATAGCATTCTTCGAGAAATGTTGTGGTAGCATTAAGTTGATAACACACTATCTGTACCATCTTTCTTCAAATTCCTATATATGCCATTTCCCATTGGAGGGGTTCACTTGTGTAAACAAAGCTCAACTTCCTGCCAATTAGCAAAGACTTCAAGCACTTTCCAGATCCTGTCTTAACAGTGACTTTTATATAGGTGATGTCAATCAATGCCCAAGTCCTCTACACACTGGGAGTTCACTCCGGGCAAAGTATCAGGAGGTCATAGGAAAGGCCAGGTATGTTAGTGTACACCTTTAATCCCAGCACTGTAGAGGCAGAGCCAGATGGATTTCTGTGAGTTGAGGCCAGCCTGGTCTACACAGTGAGTTTTAGGACAGCCAGGATAATGTAGTGAGGCCCTGTCTCAAAAACCAGAGTGGGGGCCACTCATATTTTTTAAAAAATAACTGGACATCTATTTCTTATGTGATTTTCAGAAATTAGTACATGTACCATTTGCAGTGTTGACAGTCATGTTCCCTTACTGAAGTTCATTAGATGCAGGTGTTCAAATTAAATCTCTTTTCTAGTCATAATCTTTTCTGGTATTGTAAATATCTCTGTTCCTCTGCCTTTTCAGGCTAAAGGCTGATATGAGTTTCCCCATCTGAGCTATGCCTAGAATGCTCCACCATAACTCTGCTTGGATGTTCATAAATATTTCATTCTTCAAGCTCATGAATTCACATATTTTAGTGACCGGGGCACCAAGATGCACTGAGACAGATCAAAATTGATTCTACTACCCCTCAAAACCTATTCTCATTCCTAATGTCATTCATTTGCCCAAGTTGGATCAGAGTTTTAGCAATTATGTGGAGCCCTAACACTTAATTGCCATTCAGAGATAATGGGAAAAGCACCGAGCCTTGTGAAGAGACACCTGGTCTCAAATTACAAATACGCCATTTTTAGATCTGTGATATCATAGGCAATTTCCTTAATCTCTTTGATTTTCTCTATAAAATTATTGCATCATATTCAGTTCCTGAACTTCTTTTGCTGTAAATGTAACCATTTAGAATAAAAGACACATTTTCCTCCTAAGGCAATATCCTTCTAAATGTGTCATATCTTTTAAACCTTCAAAAGCATTTGTCATCAATTCATCTTTCCTAAAGCATACTGGCTTAAAAGTAGAACACACCCCAAGTATAATAAAAATTAATGGATTAAAACAGACTAAGTTCTTGTTTTTTAGTTTATGGTTAGTACTTCACAAGATATATGTCACACAAAACCTGAGGTGACCAACTTCTTAGGTTAGTGGAATTGTGAGTAAAGCATTGGTAGTTTCTATAGAACTTTGTCCTACAATGCATCCTATGGTAAACATATTAATTTTTGTCTGATGCTCTGCATCTAAGTAAATCTAACTACTTATTCTTTCTAACCCAGAATAGATCATGCAGCACTAAATAATATGCTTCATTCATAGCATACATCCTTCCAACAAATGCAGCCTTTGTGGTATAATCAACTCATTTCTCTTTTTTACATATAATGGTTTATCGTTGTTCTGACAATATTGACATCTCTGTAGACACCGTTAACTGTGGTTTCATATCTACAGTGGACATTATCACAGAGTAAAGCCATCTAGAATTAAATTTGTATTTAAGACAGCTTATTACCAATCTGTCTTCCTGGAAAAAACAAACAAGACAGAGATACATGGGTAGAAATACCAAAACCTACTCCAGGTTCCTCTTAAGTCCAGCTTCCACAGTTCCTAAGTGAAGAGATTAATTGTTCTATCAAGATCATGCAAGTGATTAATGCTAGAGCTGAGACTGAGTTGTATGATTCTCGACTTTTCTCTAGAGTTTGCAATCTACATAAAAGTTATAAATTAAAATAATTTGCATATCAAGGGATAATGTAAACCTGTTGCAGTTAATATTCAAATTGTGACCTTATAATGAGCGACTTAAAATTAATTCTAGTATAATTTAACTTCTGCCTTCCACAAACATGCCACAATATAAGTGTCCTTGTGATTTAACTATTTAGTGATCAATGCTAAAAACTAGGGGTTTCAGAGAACTCTCTTGATTTAGGTAAAAGAAAAAAACACAGTTATTTATTTATAAGTGAATGAGATCACATCTTGTAAATTTGCTTATTCAAGGACTTCGGGAAACAATTTTTCTACCATTGTTAGTGACTGCAGAGATGGAAACACGTTGACTGAAGTTATCCTGTGGGTTAATCATTAAGACAGAGCTAGCCCATAAACAATGATAGAAACTGGCTAACAGCATTGTATCAAATACAGAGTCTCTGCCTGTTATTTGGGGCTGGTGTGAAGGCCAGCAGGGAGGAACAAAGAGTGTGACCAGGCTGCCTGTGGGGGGAAAAACCTGCACCTAACAATCCTGTTTAATTGGTGAGGACTCTGGTAAACTAGAGAAAGCTTGAGTCTTCAGAAAAAAAAAAGTCTTCCTTGGAGAAGGTGTGTACAGAAATGCTCACCATTGCTTTAGAATAAATTTTTTTCCTGCTAAGCTGCAATACCACCTGGAATGCAATATTACAGAGTTGATTCTCAGTGAGGAAAACTAATCATGCTGATGTCTCTCTATATATTCTGGACAACTACAGTGACCCTTTAAATCTATGGGCCTGTCTGCCCCTTCCAGAGCAAAAGTTGATACACTTTAGAAGATTATGAAAATTAGTAATATACTTAGGTCCATTTGAAAATGAGTGCTAGTTGAGAATGTCAAGATTTAAGTACAAATTGATAATAGTACCAAATGATTTATTTAACTGATTACTATGTAAGATTTTTTAAAGCTATTGTAACTAATATTTTCAAGACCAATGTTTTCTAACCAATGAGCACATATAATTTAATATGCAATTAGTTCCCTTTGCAATCAACTATTCAAAACAATAAAAACTTTATTACAGTATACAAATCATGTGCCAGAGAGAACACAGTAATAAAGGGAGGGAGGGTAGGTAGGACTTCAAGACTCTAAATGAGTGACCTGAGATAGGAAATACAATGATCTCCCTCTCATGTAAAATCTACCTGCTGTAAGAATCTCATTGTCCAGGTGCTATGAAAGCACCAAGGCTTTTTTTTTTTTCCATTAAAACTCTATAGCTCTATGTAGAGTTTTATCTACAAGGTTGGCAAGCTTTTAGGTTTCTATTGAAAAATTTCTAAGTTGTTTCCAAACTCCTTGAGCAAATGTAATAATCTAGTCTCTATATAAAAAGCACTACTTTAAAAACATTAAAATTGTAACATGTTTACACTTCTACAATTTACCCACATTCTGTAAAACAAATTGTATCCTTCAGTGTCATATGCAAGTTTTTCTTTTTTCACATAAAGCCGTTTTCCTGCAAGTTATCCTAAGGAAGCTCCAGACCAAAATAGTGCATCAAAGGACTGGCATAATCAGCTTCACTAAAAACAGCTTGATTAATACTAAATATGTCCTAATTCCTAATCAATTATGTTAATGTAGTCATAGGCAGCACATCTGAAATTCTTGACAAAGCAACTGAGCTTAGCCTGTCTGGATACAGTCTGCATCTTGGGAGTTATTTAACACTAGAAGCCTCAATAAGAGGAACCTGCCTTTCTGCACACAAGCTGTTCTGATTTGCAAAAGGCCCATGGTCTTTTGCAAACATAATATGGAATCCAGGGATGAATTGACAAATTAATCATCTTCTAATTGTGACAAAGATCTGCAGAATCCCATTGTAAAAGTGATACATCATTTCTCATGTGTGAGGTTGAAAGGCAAAGCATATTTCTTCTTGGCTGTCTTATGAACTTCTGCCAGGAGATCAATTAGAGCCAAGTATTTGAAGAATCTTATTATCAAACAGTGCCTAGAGTTACACTATTTGAATTACTTGATTCATGTTCAACTCTTTAGAATCCAATGATGATTATGATGACACTAATACTTTTTATATATATTTATTATTTTTTCTTATTTTACATATTGATCCCACTTCCCTCTCCCTCCTTCACTCCCATGCTCCCCAACCCTCCTCTCATCCCCCACCCACTCCATAGGGAGGGTGATGCCTTCCAGGAGGGATCATCAAAATCTGTAAGGTCTAGGCCTTCCCTTCTACCTCTAGGTTAACGGAGTATCCCTCCATGGGGAATGTACTCCCAAAGTCTATTCCTGCACCAGGGATATATCATGGTTCCACTGTCAGAAGTCCCTTAGACTGCCCAGGCCTTCTAACTGAGACCCACGTTCAGGGAGTCTGAATCCGTATAAATGCTGAGTCCACCAGCTATCAGTCTGACAGTTCATGAGCTCCCCCTTGTTCAGGTCAGCTGTCTCTGTGGGTTTCTGTAGCCTCATCTTGACTACTTTTCTTATTAGTCCTCCCTCTCTGCAACTGAATTCCAGGAGTTTGGGTCAGTGTTTAGCTGTGGGTGTCTGCTTCTGTTTCCACCAGCTACTAGATGAGGGCTCTAGGATGGCATATAAGTTAGTTATCAATCTCATTATCAGGGAAGGGCATATAAGGTAGCATTTCCACTGTTGCTCAGATTGTTAGTTGGGGTCATCTTTGTAGGTCTCTGGACATTTCTCTAGAGTCAGTTTTCTCTTTAAACCTATAATGGCTCCCTCTATTATGCTATTTGTCTCCACTCATTTCCCCCCTACCCACTCCCAGTATGCTCAGGACATATTATTTCGTTTGTTCCTTTTCCATTCTGTGAGGGTCTTTGTATGAATCTCTTAGGTTCCTCCTTGTATCCTAGTTCCTCTGGTGATGTGAATTATAGGCTGGTGATCCTTTGATCTATGGCTAAATCCATATATGATAGTGAGTACATACCATGTTTCTCTTTTTGTGACTAGGTTACCTCACTCAGAATGGTTTCTTCAAGTTCCATCCATTTGCCTGAGAACTTCAAGATTCCATTGTTTTTTTCCCTATAGCATTCCATTGTGTAAATGTGCCGCATCTTCTTTATCCACTCTTCACTTGTGGGGCAACTAGGTTGCTTCCAGGTTTTTGATATTACAAATAATGCTGCTATGAACATAGTTCAGCACATGTCTTTGTTGCATGGATGTGGATCATTTGGGAATATGCCTAAGAGGGGGATTACTGCGTCCTGTGGTACACTGATTCCCTTTTTCCTGAGGAACCGCCATACTGATATCCAAAATGGCAGTACAAATTTGAACTCACACCAGCAGTGTAGGAGTGTTCCCCTTTCTCCACATCCTCTCCAACATAAGCGGATGACACTAATATTTATAAGCAGTGGCTTCTTCTGTTAACAGTGGGCATTGAGATGGCCACTTGACAATTTATGTAAATTATCCAAGTCACTTGAGCTACTAAAGTCCCCATGCAATAAAGAATGTGCATGTTATTTTTCTCCTGTGGAGTTTGTGTTTCTGAGTTCTAGAATATTTGTTCTATGTCCCTTATTTTCATTTTATTTAAAGATACATGATCATACTAGAGATTTTCAAAGTTTTGTTGTTATTTAACTTCAATATAAACTCTTAAATTATACCAAATGAAAAGTAAATACAGAAAATGATAAAGTCTGGAATGTATGTTGTTTCTTGAACAAAACCCAAAAAAACAAAGCAAAACAACAAAAGACGATTAAGCAATTGTCTCCTCAAAACCATTTAAGCAACTCTAATTGCACGAGACAGACGTTTATATAGCTTTAACTAAGCTTAAAGCTTACCAAGGATTGAAAACTGAATTTGTCATCATTTGATGTAAAGATTTTCATGGTGAGTTACTGAGTCACAATGTAACTATTAACTATGGAGGCTTTTGAGAAGATTATGGTCGAATGAGTTTATGTTGGCATAATTTGTATAGACCTGCCTCCACTATAGGAAGAGGTACATTAGAGCCTGACTTCTCCACATTTGGGAACAAGTAATGAGAAAGATGTTTCAAAACTATCCTATGAATCTATCAGGGCTGGAACCCTAATCTTAGCCTTCAAGCATCCAGAATTATAAGAAAATAAGTTCTTATCCTGTAAGCTTCCCAGTCTACTGTACCTTGTCAAGGCTTGTCCTTCTATCTCAGACAACGTGGTTAGTCATACATCAATTTATACATCAATATGACTTAATTTTAACACATTTTTCACTCACAAAGAAGAAATGTCTGGAGACAAGTTGAGGAATGGGTGATTTAAAATATGGGAGTTAGTGGAGATCATAATATCTTATTCTAGCCAAAGGATTCCCATTAATAAAATAAGTATGAGGTCAGCTGTCTTTATGTGTTTCTGCAACCTGGTCTTGTCCTCCCTCTCTGCATCTCATGTTGGAGTCCCAGCTATCAGTCTAGGGAGCCCATTAGCTCCTCCTTGTTCAGGTCAGCTGTCTTTATGTGTTTCTGCAACCTGGTCTTGTCCTTTCTCTCTCTCTGCATCTGGATTCTAGTTCGACTCACTGTTTAGTTGTGGGTGTATGCTTCTGTTTCCAACAGGTACTAGATGAGGGCTCCGTGATGGTGGATAAGTTAGTTGTTGATCTCACTATCAGGGAAGGGCATTTATGGTAGCCTTTCCATGGTTGCTCAAATTGTTAGTTGGAGTTAGTCTTGTATAGATTCAGTTTTCTGCTCAAACCAATAATGGCTCCCTCTTTTGTATTCTCTCTCTCTCCCCCCCCATCTCTCTGAAAAAGGAGGAGCTAATGGGCCCCCCAAACTGATAGCTGGGAATCCATCATGGGACTGACTCAGACCCCCTGAATATGGGCCTCAGCTAGATGGACTGAGCAGTCTAAGGGACCTCAGACAGTGGACAAGGATGTATTCCTGGTGCACAAAAGGACCTTGCAGACACATCTCCCATGGAGGGATACTCCCTTAACCTAGAGACAGGATAGAAGTCCTAGTCCCTACTTCAAATGACTTGACAGATTTACACGACTCCACCTGGATAGCATCACCCTACATGTGGAATGGGGGTGGGGAGATGGGTGGGGAGGGTGGTCAGGGTGCATGGGATGGGAGAGAGAGGTTAAGACGGAGGGAGGGGGAACTGGGATCAACATGTTAAAAAAAAGACAACAGCAAACATTATTAACCCAGTCTTACAGAAAAAATGTATGAAAGCAAAAATAAACACCTTGTAGCTGAAGCGAACCCGAAATAAGTATTCTACACCTTTGACTATATTTGTAGCATTCTCTAAATACTCCAGATGGTCTCTCAAGTGTGTGAGCAAGGTATTTATGTATTTATGTACTTTTCACTAAGACATGGATTCTAACAATCACATGAAAGTATGTTTTTGTTTCCTAGTTTGGGAATAATGTAGTGCTGACTTACAGTTTGCTTAAGGATTTTGTTCAAAATTTGAAACCCATTGTTCATCAGATTTCTTTAGCTAACCAAACAAAACTATTTAATTCTACATAACAGGTTGTTGTAATTCATAAAGGACATATGACTCCTTGCCTGCCTTCTATTGATATTTATCTGACTGTCTTATAAAAGAGGTAGATACTTAGCTTGAACTCTTTACTGTTTATTCAGAAGATGAGAAAGCAAAATGTCTACAAAAGTGACATTCTAGTCACTCTGAATGCAATCTTTAGTCAAGGATTTCAAGGCACTCAATTACATTAATAGCATTCTTATAAATGCACAGCAGTTCACAACAGACAGGAATTTAACACTCAAAAGTGTTCCTGGAATAGCAGCATCAGTCACACTTGATAGTTTGATAAAAATGCTGAAATTCAGGACCCAGCCTGGACTTGCTGAATTAGAAGTCATGTTTTCACATGAGCATAAATTTATGTGTATGCACCTTCAGTGCTGAGAATTACTGCTAGGGTAGTCTGGAGTACCACCAAAATACACTGCTGTCATCAGAAAACTGCACAAAACTCAACATGAAAACTAAAGCAATAAACCTGTGCTCTTAATATTTCCTTCCCTCTGTGTACAGAGGCTACTCCTTTGATGACACCTTACTAGTATGAGCCCGTCATGACCATGTGTGGAAACGAGAAGCAATGGGCAGCTATTGGTAAGAGTGGGAAGAATGTGCATAAGGAGGGGGGCGTGTCCGTGCGTAAACAAAGTCTCTTTCAGTAGTGAGGAAATGAGGATGATTTGCATTGGTAGTCTCAAAACACATTAGTTGTACATTCACTCTGGTTATTTGGGCTTTTACATTGCTCAAGTGAATTAGAACGGCAGGAGCAACATTTTCAATTTATTTTCAATAATTAGTGAAATATCTTACATGATCTCCTCGTTGGGATTTACTTTGAAAATAGTAAAAATAACAAATGGATAAGACTTGATGACCAAGTTTCCAGCAAGACTGATTACAGTGATTATTTTGCTGAGAGGGTTTGTTTGTTTTGTTTTTGTGTTTTGTTATTTTTTGCTGTTGTTTTTGCTGCTGATGCTGTTTTGTCCTTCAAAGGTCTTATTTTGAAGAATTATTGTTGATTGTAACTACTAATTGCATACAGCTCATATAATCTAAATACAATTGTATCTGTTTCATTAATGTAGTCTGACCATGAATTTTTAATAACATCTACAAGGCATGAGTGCTCATGAGTAGTCAATAACTCCCTAGTTTGGATAATTCATAACATGTGAAACTCAAATTCAGACCCTGTCACGAGAGTCTTTAAATACCAATTATCCAAGTGATGGTAAAAGTGCAGAATGGCAAGCCATATTTATGCCCATTTGTGCTGATTGTTTCTTACTTTAATTTCAAGGCAGGACACTGGCCTTCCTCCAAGAAGACAGAGTTCTAAGAAGAAACTTTTATTCTCTAAAAAGTTATCAATTGAAATTTCAAGAAAACAAAATTTTGCCTGATGAATAGTAAATTTATGTAAGAAAATACTGGACCTTGTGTTAATTTTGTTATTTTATTTTTGTCTTTGTATATTAATTCTTTATCTACAGTCGAACTATTTATGTGGTGGGGAAAACACTACAAAACTTGGCACTTGCCTTCACGAGCTGGTGTTGACAGAGCAGCAGGTCTAGAAGCTGGTGCTGCCAGTGACGACGGTGGCAAGGCTGGGCTTTGTCCTGTGCGTGACAAGCAGGAGAAGATAAAAAAATATTAATACATTTAACATTCATAACTAAAATAGCTAGATATATCCCCTCCATGCATAATTCATAATTTTGAGTTATAAATTAATATTCTTATGCAGCAAGGAAACTGTTATGAAGTGACATCTTTAGATGATGAGCTCACAGATTCCTTTATCTTCAGTGCTGTTCCTGGACACATTTATTTTTCACAGATGTATATCCAGTGTCAGACACCTCTACTGGATTGCATGATGGAAAATCTACATGTGATCAAATACAGCAATTTATTTTTGAGGTGCTCTTGAAATATGGAAACTAAAATCGTAGAAGGTGAGGGGGATCCCAATCTGCAGAGAAGTATCATTTTGTTTTCATTTATAAAATCTCTTCAATGACATAGTTGGGCCATAAAAGAAGGTTGAAAATCATAGGCCTTTTGATAGTGAACTGGTACATTTCCCATGCCAAAATAAATGACCTGGAGTTAAGTAAAAAATGAACCGAAGGAAAATATATTCAGCTGTATAGAAACTTGAAAGGTCCTCTTGAGTCTCTGAGCTCATTATCAAATGAACAAACAATCATGATTGTGGAATCATGAAGTTCCACAATCATTTCCAAGTCCTTTCCCATCCTGAGCAATGTCTTTAAATAACCATTACCATTAAAGCCACAAACTATAATAGTAACTATCACATGATGCCATTTGAACTACTTGCATAAAGTTTTATTATTAATTGCCAACTCATAAGCTCTTGCTGTGTGTTTTGATGTAGGAACTGACACGGGCATGGGTCCTTTGAAAATCTCACTGGCAACTAGATATTATCAAATGTCAGCAGACATGCCTGCTTACTGGGAGCTTTTCAGTTTTAGAACTCTTGAAAATTAGTTCTCTGTGGCAAATTACAGTGTAGCAAATGGAACAATCAGAGTTTTATACATACTGCCTCCCAGGCCTAAGTCCTCATATCAAGCAGAATTCAGCCTTCATTTATTACAACATTTTCTTTTACTTGTTACCCTCAGACAGACTGATTCAGGAGTATGTTCAAGTACCGAAAAAGCCAAACAGATCAGTGTATAGCACTTATGTTGTTTACAAAGTAAATAAAGCCTATATTTTCTTATTTTTTCCTCCTGGGAACAAGACTTGATAGGTAACATATAAATTCCTTTCTCAGGGATCCAAAAGAAAGTAGGACTTGAGAAGACCAAAACAGATCTTGACACATCTAATCTCTCCATGGCATTTATATATGCTTACAACATACCAGAAATTATATGTGTTGCATATTTCATGAATTAAAGCTTTTAATATTCACAAAATGCTCAGGGATAACTGTGATACTCTCTGGAATTTTGAAAAACTAGTCAAATGTAATCATGACATTTAGTTCCTAAGGAATGGACCTGGATATCAATGCAGTCTCAGAATTGCAGTAAAATATGTTTGCTTACCAGTGCCCCGAGGCCAGTACAATCAGTTAATAAGAATAAGAAAAAACAGGGCATGACAGATGGCTCTTTTCCCCCATAGGAATAAGTGCAGCTAGTCTTGAGAGGGGAATTTTAGCCTAGGATACACTTGTTATAATGCATCAAAATTAATCAGCAAAATTAATACAGACTGGAACTTTAGTAAATACTTACCGAAAGACTTTTTCTATGCTCAAATACTACGACAGAATATTGGAACCATGCCCTTTTGCTACACACACAAATATGTTTATTATACATATTTAAGTGTATTACAATATTATATGTATGATGTAATTTTAAAATGAAAGTAAACACTTTAGTATAAAGACAGCATGCTAAAGACTGGAATGAATGAAATGAATGAAGATGAGACTTGAACTCTATCACTTGCAGGCAGTGCAAACTTGACAGTCTCAAGACTTTGCCAAGCCTCAGTTTGGGACTTTGTAAGTGTGAATAGCCTTTAAGGGTGTTAAGAGGATTAAATGATAAAGTGCCCAATGCACCCAAGATACTCAAAATATTACTGTTTTCTGTCATAATGTATTTACAATTTAAATCCCATCTAATTACACAGGGGTATTTGAAGCCATATTTTTGAAGTAAGAAAACAAAAACAAAGATAAAATTGAATGTGACAGATACTGGAATTCATTTACAGGAAAAGGGCTTGTAATTTTGTTTGATATGTATTTCTTTGGAGTGCCTGAGACTTGTTACTCTCTGACGTTCTTGAAATGAACATTGTCACTCTAAAGGTGCCCTTCGTTTTACAAACTGTTACCTGGGAAATCTCTCTGGCGCTCAAACATGTTGAGTTTGCCTTCTTTCTACCCACTGAATGATTTTGGCTGGCTTATTTCCATAAGATCTCTATGGTCTGTTTGTAAGCTACCAGTATTTTAGAATTGCTTGCTTATTTTTTGTTCTTTGTTTTTTTGCTCCTCACAAGTCAATTTGAATTTGGGGGAAATTGATCAGATTCTATAGGCATCAGTAGGCAGGTAGAAGTCATGTAAGTGATTGACATTTTCTTTGTTAAAATGATGACTGGAATGATTCAGGGTATCAAGTAAAGTAGGGGCTGAATTCAGATTGCAGGACAGAGAACATAGTTCACTATATGAATATTTAGTCTGTCTGGTCCATTTCTAAAAAAAAAAGAAGTCAACTCCATATACACTCTACCAAAGATTTAAAAAAAATATCTCTCTAAGGTCTCGTAGTAGAGACTTAATATGGTAGGCTTTCATAACATTTTCCTTGAGTTACCGACTCAAGGAAGACTTTGGGAAGACTATCAGTCCTACAAACCATGGATGACTGGGGATTCTGGATGGAAACTTCCAATGATCACTGATAATTTCTCATTGAGTTAACTTTCATTTACATGTTTTAAAAATACAAGGGCTTATATTATACAATCCTACCCCAATCTGTTTTTTCCCCCTGTGGGGGGTTCTGGCTTGCTGAATGCATTTGTACATGCATAACTGAAAGCAAATGAAAATATACTAGCACATAAGAATATAACCATTTATTTAAAAAATAAATTATAATATAAATTTGCATAAAGTATCTAGAATTTTTGAAGCTTGTTAGAGAAGTTTCTGCAGTTTACTTTTAAAATAAATAGAATTAACTGAATACTGGGTTATATTTTCAGCTAGGGCATGCGGTTATAATAATAGCACATCCACCGGGCATTCCTTGACTTTCAGGTTTCCATACTGAGTATCTCAATCCTGTGCTTTGAATTTTTGCAGCACTTGCTTATGGAGGGAAGCTACTACACAGTATGTATTGGCAACCACTTTGTGCTTCATCACTTTTCAACCACCTGTGTACAGAAAAGTATAAAAGCAGACAAGAGAATAGGGTGTGGCGGAAAACCAGAGAGGAAGGGGCAGGGGAAGGGACAAGGAAAGGGGAAGAGAAATAATAAAAAGAAAGAAAGTTAAAGCATGTGGAGCTCAAAGGACAGAAGAGATACACAGGCAGATTCATTGGGAAAGTAAGAAGAAAACCGATATTTGGAGGAAAGTAAGGCTGCTCTCAACATGTAACTTTATCCTTGTCCCCTTTCAGAACAATGCGATTTCAGATTTATTTTCACCGACACATAGGTTGTTATAAGCAATAATTTACCGCTTCAGTCAGTTCTTCGGGGAAAGGTTCTTAGCATCAGAAATTCATTTTCAAGCTTGTAATATAAACCACATAACTTGTTTTGGACATGATGTATTGAATACTTTGTAGGTTTGGTACTTCTGCTGTCGTGAACTCATATACATTCACTTATGGGGTCTTTTTCTGTTGGTTTCATATAGCACACATAGGATTTGCACTGATTTATCAGTGGTATATTTAGTGGATGAGGCATACATATATTGAGATATAGAACGCATAATGGTGATGCTGGCCTGGCAGATAAGGTTACAATAGTGATCTAATTAATCATAAAATGCCTGGAATTGTCTTGAAGAGACTTCTTATGAAAGCTAGGCAATATTGGAAAAAAATCCCTTAACTTAGTGATAGGTAAATTAATTTTTTTTGAAGTATTGTGGTTGCAAATGAAGTCCAGTTAGGTTTTTGTGACTTTTTTATGAAGATAATAATATCAATTATCAACAACAACAAAAAAAACCACTCCACACAACCACTGAGATAGGAAGCTCTGTCATCATGATGCTTACACTAAAGATAGAACAATGACAGTGATGAACAAGAAAACACCAACTCATATCTCTTAAGTGCATGACAATCAAGAGTAATGAGGCTGAGAGTGCCTGGGGAATGCTTGAAACAAAATTGAGTGCAGAAGCTTGAGGTGACCACAAAACAGGCCTGTGAACCTTAACGGAGTTATGTGCTAATTAGACAAACGATGGGCAGGTGTATGATATGAAACTCTTCGAAAGTTTATCATGATAGCCAACTCCTTACGAAATTAACTAAAGGCTGCATGATCAAAAGTAAGTTGTTTAGGGAAATAATAATGAGGGGGAACGAAGTGTTGACTGGTGATACTGAAGGGAGCCAGCTCAGATGTGCTGCTAAGGGGAGTGGTGACCTACTGTGGAGGGTCTCACATTCATTCAACCAATAATCCCTTTGTGCCCGCTATTCAACAGTCACTTCACAAGAAACAAAAACAAAACTATAGCATTGAACAGTATAGAAAAATGCTCCCAGTTTAAACAGCTCAGATTCCAGTAAAGTTAAAAAAAAATTCAATAAGTAAAATGCAAATAATGGCCCTATTCTAAAATTCACTGTTACAAGAATTGTTATTCAGTTATTCAAATGTGATTCTATCCAAATATTATATTGGGTTGAAAATTTTGGCATCTGATTAATGGAAAACAAGTTGTAGAGAAGAGGGCAGTTCCAAATAGACCTAATGGGTCTGTCTACTAAATGCAATGTGATAAGTGAGAAAAATAAAGAAATGACATTCACAATTACATGTGAGCATTTGAGAACAAATTAAGGTAGTGATAGTGTAAGAAGAACAGCTTTTCTACTTTCCAGGCTACTTGTTTTTATTAATAAATGGTTTGGTCATTTATGACCACTTGCTATGGCCAGTGTATATGTACATAGATTCATTCAAAGTAGATCCAGATATAATTAATTGGGATATCCCAATGACATAGCTTATGAGCTACTTCGTTCTTTCTTTTCATACTTTTACATTTTTTTTGAGAAAGTGAGTATTGATCCTAAACTGACTATCCGACTCTACTTTCAGATATGTAAAACACAAAAAGCTTCAACTTCTTAAATAAAAGACAATCCCCTAAGCCATAATGTTTCTGGTAAAGTTTCTTTGACTCCTGATAAAGAAATCTTCTCTAATGTATCCATGCATTATTATATATTTGCGTATTCACTTTGATGAGAAGCAAGAAGTAGGAGGCAATGCATATTTCATACATTCTTTTGATTAAAAATGATAAAGGTAATATTAATTTTTTTCTTTCTCATATCAAATATATGAAGTAGAAATGACTGACTTCTAACTAGTGAAAGTGGGATTGAATCCAGATTTGATCATTGTTCCATTTATTTTATACCTTCTTACTGTCAGGATCCCTGATGCTCAGATATAGTAACACAGATGCTGAGAATTGTTATTGTGGAAGAACACTTTGAAGTTAGCCATTAACACCATAGATCTAGAAAGTGGTCTCTGGAAGCATGATTACCAAAACCAAGGGGATACATTGAATTCAAACCCAATTTTACTTTAAAGTTAGCCTTTTCTTTTTGTTATCCTTCTGTTCATTTAACATAATACTCAGAAAATCAGAATAAATGACAATTATTTTGTTGCAGAATGTGATTCACTATTTCTGAAGGGTCTGTAACTGTTTTGTTTGGGCTAACCTTAATAAAAGCTTGTAAGTAAACCACTGGGGAGGCTCAGCAGCCTTTTCAACTGATACCACATGACCTGACTCCATTTCCACAGCAAAAGGGTGTCAACTGGATTATTCTCAAAGCCCAGGATTATAACTTTGCATTGTGTGTGGTGGTGGGGGGTACAGAGGGTGCCTAGATATATGAATGTATGTATGTGCAGATCTGTGTGCATACTCATGTGGAAACCAGAGCTCAGCCTCAGCTTTGTTCCTTGTCTGCCAAGGAAAGAGAAATAAGATACAGGTAAGTGAGTATAATTTTCTTTCATTGTAAAGGCCAAATGTGAGCTATTAATGAGCCAAATTAGATTAATTGCTCTCTCAATTATAAAAATGACAACAGCCATGTGTTGTGTGCTCTTACATAATTTAAACTTAGGGTACATTGAGAACGAGGGTCATTTGAACCCTGGAGTTTGAATCCAATTTGGGCAACACAGTGAGAGCTATTTAAACACATACATGCAAAAATAAATTAATTTGATAATAACTTTCTCATATGTGCAGAACACATATGTCACATTTACTCTGTAATCATTCAATGCATATTTATATCTGAAGGATTACAACTTCTCAATGATAAACTGCTCATAACGTAGATAATTTAACCATTATTGAAAGATTCACTCTTCACAGAGTTTTTTTTAACTCCATCCTAATACACTTATTACAACACTTGACAACCACTAACATCAAGTATGCTTTATCCCTTGATTCCTCAGGCATCAATGAATTTATTCATTTCCAAGTTAATCTTAGTTGACAATAAACTACACCTATTGCAATCTTCAATGCCTATTAACTAAAACAATGAATATATCTATTAAAATGAAATGAATGATTAAATAAAGGTGTGAATAAATGAATGTTGCCAACTGCCAAGTTAGCATGCTCTACTTAGAATATTTTAACATGCAGAGACTCAATTTTAGGTTTTCAGTTCTTAATATGATGGCAAATACTTCCAAAAACATAAAAGAAAATATTTATTTTGATAGCCTGTAACTCTACAGTGTTCATTCAGTGTGGGAGGAAGCGTACTGATTTTTATTATTATAATATCCAGTAATTCAGAAAAATATTAACAAATTGGTCTATCATTTGTGAATACAACTAAGCTAAAGCTAAACAATTAATAAAGGTATTCCATACACAGTTCATTACAATACTTGAATGTTCTAAATAGCTAATACTTCCCCCAAGTGGCAATATTATATGATTGCTGTGTTTCAACCTAATTCCTTCTTCTAATGAAGAACGTTGAATGCTAGAAGATGCCTCAAAAGTCACTGACACCTTGAAAATCAAAGAACTTGGAGGATTTAGCAAATCTGCCTGATTTTCTTGTAGAAACGAATTGGAACAATATTACCTCTTTTTACAAACTTTTATTGCATTGTACACATGATTATTTCAAAATAGCTAAAGGACCAGGGAACAAACAAAGTATTTGAAACTATTAAACATAAGCTTAGAAGAGAGCAAAAATTTGTTCTTGTGCTAATTATCTGCCATTAGTGGAAGATACATATTACAGGACAGTTATGTGCAATTGTTTTTGAGAAATCTATGATTCAAATTATTTCACAGCAACTTAAGAAACCACATGTTAATGCTATATTCTATATTATAATTAGATTATATTATTAGTGGACACTTTGCATCCTATTCCCCATAAGGGTGATTTGAAATACAAATATAACATATTTTGATTACAGGTTTTGATAATTATTCAAAGATAGTAAATTCAAATTAAGAATCTAAAATGCTTTCAGTGAAAAACTATCACTCGTCAAATTGAGTGTGCCTATTCTCTATGGTATTAAATAGTAGGGTTATAGGATAAAAGTTCTGTCTTGAAACATTTGAACTTTATATGTACATTTGAAGTTTATATGTAAATTATGAACACAATTAAATTGAATTCCATATACATGGTTTCAAAGAAAACTCTACCACGAAGTGTATTTGAGATAAAATCTCAGATTTCATTTATATATTGAATCCCTCTTCTCAAGGCTAACATATTAACTAAAAGCTAACATATTAACTAAAAGTTACTCTTCATTTTGTTGAATTGATCATTGGTTACAATAAAATTACTTACTAATCAAGTAATTCTAATAATGCATAACTAACTGAATCAGCAAATATAACGTATATACTTCTCTAGCAAAAATATAATAGTTCACCTCAAAATTTAATATTTCATATTTTATATTTAATGTTACTATTCAGAGATCCAACACAATGATGTACTCAAAATTAAAACCCAAGTCTTGTTTAAACACTGATCATGAGAATGCAAGTGGTGACCAGAAAGATGAGAAAATAAGATGATAATGTTTCCCAGAGGCAAAGTCATTATGTTTAGAAATGCATTGTTAAGTGATTCACTGGTAGGATAGCAAATTTACTCCAAAAGACGTAAGGGGCTTGATATCCTTGTAAAGTTTAAAACCTGAAACATAAATAATGTCTCTTCAGTTTCCTATCACATTGAGTTGTTTGTCCTTAGAATTCTACCAAAGACATCATTGAAAGGGACCAGATGGCACCATTGATTGCTAAGCCAATTCCCACGCTACTACAATCTCTTGTTTTCATTTCCAGTAGCTTCAAGACCCATAAGCACCCCAACAGATGAATTTACTCCATGCTCTCTTTTATCATAATGTGTTGTCACTCTGGAAATTGCAAAAAAAAAAAAAAAAAAAAAACTTTAAAATCTAACCATGGTACAACATGATCTTTCATCAGATCTCATTGTTGGCTTGCTGGACATACACAAAAGGTAACAGCAAATAGTGCCACGTGAAGAGCCTGTCCACTCCCTTGCAATTTCTGTACCACATCCCTTAGCAAAATAACATAGTCAAATGTAAGCTACCGGCAAAAGGTGCATTTCCTTTAGCACCTATCTTGGTAAGATTTAGAAACACACATAACATTTTTATTATAGTAAATAAAAATTGTTCATTTGTCATAAATTATACCACTTAGAAAACTAAGTGAAGAAAAGGGAATGCATTGACATTCTTTCTAAAATAGACTTGTAATCCTGAGCCAATTCTACAGCTCCCTCTCAGCTTAGTTTTCACATGCCTGAGGTCTGCTCAGGAATGGGGAGAACGAGGAGCCCTAGCGTCTCTTACTCTACCCCCTGTAGCTGAGGTCAATCAATGGACCTGGAAATGGCACTGGTGGATTCTGTGCCTGTAGGTGCCCTTTCTTTGGCCTCACTCTCACATAGTAGCTGAGAGACGAGCCTATTAAAAGATCTGCCATACTGATAAATAACATCTAGCTAGCTTAATAATCCTTTCATTAAGCCTTAATTTCCCTTGCTTCTCACACAGTTATTCAAATTACTCTTTATTATTTGTTCCTTTACATACTATTTTAGAACTGGCTCTGAGTATTCTCAGTATGTTACCTGGGACCAGGCCCATGGCATTAATAGTAGCAAGGCTAACAGGTATCCCTATCAGTTTCTATGACTATATATCTATATCTATCTATATCATCTACGTCTGTATCATTTATCTGTGTCTATCAACACATCCTATTGGAAACTTCTCTTGAGGTAGTGGTTCTCAACCTTCTTAATGCTGTGACCCTTTAACCCAGTTCTTCATGTTGTGGTGACCCCCAATCATAAAATTATTTTTGTTGCTACTTTATAACTGTAATTTTTTCACTAGGGAATTATAATGTAAAAGCCTGTGTTTTCCGATGGTGTTAGGTGACTCCTGTTAAAGGATCATTTGAACCCCAAAGAGATTGCCACTCCAAGCTCGAGAGTCACTACCAGGAAACTGGAGAAACAGATGACTCTTTTGAAAATCTAGAAGATACAGCTTTGAGAAGATTTCCTCTCTTGGGCACAGATGGGAAATCTAAGGGGAAAGACGCCTCAGTAAATCCTGGTCTGCCTGTTACGACAAAGCTGACCTGACAATGGTAGAAATACCAATGCTACCATGCCAGCTGAGGACACTTGTGTATTTCCCTGTGTGAGCCCAGTAACTTACAGTGACACAATCTTCAATGAACCCAGACATGATGATCTAACTCAAAATAGAAAGTCACTCCCTCGCTGGTATAAAGAATCCAGGGATTAGACAACCTCACAACTAAGCATAGACACTCTCCCAACTTTCCTCTCATTTAATCTCCCTGTCTGATGACTGCAGTCTACTGATGAATGTGGTGAACCAGTCTTCGTTAATTCTGAGCTTCTGTCTTTAGAGGGACCAACAATACTCCTCAAGAAATCTTTACAGAGGTCTATTTACAGAACTTAGAAACCTGTCATAGTTTCAAGTAACAAGATTATTTCATTGGAAGAATAAAGAGGACTGCTTTGGAACATACTTTTTTTTCATTGAGATAAATAGTGTAAATCAATAATTCAATTCAGCAAACCTCACATTCTTGACTAGGTATGCAGTTAGGAGGAATTGAAGGCAAATTGTTTTCAAAGGTATATAAAAGGCAGTTAAAGAGAATGTATGTGCCAAGGGGAAAATGACAATGACAGGATAATTAAATCAAAAAGATAGAAGAAGCAGAGAGTGGAGGGTCTGTGGCTCTGATGAATGTCCTGAGCCGCTACAACTGGAGTTTTCAAGTGTAGGTTCTGACTGACCCATGTCTCACAGAACTGGTACTCGATACTCAGATACTCAGAGATACTCAGAGAACAAGTAACATGCATCCTGTATTCATTGGGATTGATTTTAAATAGTTTATTCTAAAGGCCATTCTTCTACTAGTTTCTTTCCACTTCTACCTAGATCATGGTGGTGGGTGGGAGGGGTGAGTCCTCTTCTGATATCATTCTGCTTTTCACTTGGTAGATTTTGAGTCATTAATAACTTGTGTGTTTTAGCCAAGTGAAGAATCCCAACCCCATCTTTGTTTCATAGTAGATGAAAATTTCTCTGTTTTAGATTCCAGAAAGTCAGAGAAAGAGTTTAAGACTTCTCCTGTCAAATGATTGGGAGATACAAGTAAAATTAATTATGTAGACATGAGACCTAACATAATTTAGTGACCTAAACTACAGTGAATGAAGCCAGGATTATGTAGGAAAGCTATCACTTTTGGATAAATCATGTGTGTCTAAACATTTCTGAATATTTTCCAGTCTTTAGATTGTGACTTGTTGCTTCAAAGCTGTTAGGTGTAGTATTATTTGAGGCAGCCTAATTGGAATTTTTCTTTCAGTTTGAACACATAATACATTTTATTCACACAAAATACAAACCTAATGATTATTATTTCACTGTGGATCTCACCTAATTAAAAAAATAAGCACATTCATAAATTGATACACTGAGCATCAATTACTCAAGATTTATACAGGAGGAAGACATTGTGGTATTGAACTCTTTTCATTGTAAAAAATGGCACCTTCAAAAAGCTAGAAAAAAAGATTTCTAAAGTTTTCAACACAAAGAAATGATGACTGAGAAGGAAGAGTAATTACCCTTACTTGGATATTGTATAAGTTATACATGTTTGTAAACGTACAGTACATCATAAGTCTGTACAATTATATCTATCAGTTATATATTTTAAATAACAAATCATAAAATTTAGTCTTGATAGGTGGTGAAAAATCATTGTATTATAAAATTAACATTTTACTGATTAGTTTGATTCAATAATATGAGACATGATTTTATACATTTGCCTTCTCCTATCTGCTATAATGAATTAATATTGTAAACATTACTTGGTATATGCCATATAATTTTACACTATCACAGAATCACATTTAAAGTATGTATAACCATCAGTGCATTTTATTACCATAATCCATAATCTTTTATAAAGAAAATTACTTAACATTAATAAAACATAAGCTGAACTACAACTGTAGGTATTGATCACATTATATTTCTTTTTCAATAATAACAGGAACTGAATGTTTTCTGAGTGTTTCTGATGGCTGGAAATATAACTTACATTAAGTCCATCTGAGCTTCACAGAGTAGATGTTTATTGCTGTTATCTTTAGAATCTAGCATTTATCTATAACTTAGAGACACTTAAACTGCATTATAAGTGTTTGCTATGCATAATGTATGATTCTTGTGCAACATTAAAATTGTATATTACAACTCAGATGCATAACCTAGAAGACGCCTGATGACCAACTTAGGTCTGAAATGCTGTTTGTTGGCATGATTCTGAAAATAGTGTTTTCTTCTCCACCAGAAATCCACTTGTATTGGTATATATTTACTAATAAAAAAGTCAACACTTGAATGCTACACATATGAAGTGCACTCTTTAGTGCACTCTTTGTGTCTGCCATTAATTCTACACTGATCCCTTTATTAATATTACAGAGGAAGAAATACAAACTTAACAAATCAAGAGATTTGTCAAGTTGTGTTTTAGGCCTGGATTTGAGCACATGAGTTCTACTTTGATGCCAACTGTGGGGCACTTCATGGCTCTTCAAATAATGTAAATAGGAGAAAATAAAATACAAATAAAAGTCACCCAGAGGAAAGAGGAAATGTGCCACTTAGTTAAATCATTAGCAGGAGTTGGAGAGATGACTCTGGGGTTAAGAACACTGGCTGCTTTCCCAGAGATCCTGAGTTCAATTTTCATCACCCATGATGACTCACGATCATCTATGATGAGATCTGGCACCCTCTTCTGAGGTTTTATTATATGATAAATAAATAAATCTTAAAAAAATAAATTATTAGTGGAATTAATTTAGCACATTCTGGCTGTGCTGTCAGTAGTACCTCTACCATGTGTGAACTTAGACTGTGGTGACAGTGTGTAGTGCTTGGTTTTACAATATCACTTGCCAAGTCACATGTGTGTATGATGTAAGGCCCACTAACACGGAAGCAATGACTCCCTAAACTTTGTCCTTCCTCATTGCAAACAAACACACTAACGTTATCAATATTTTTAGTTTCCCCTAATACAATTCCATAACAAAAGGTATTTCCTGATCTTGCTCTACATGATGTCACTTCCCCCATAACATTTCTGTTTAAATCTTTAAAAGAATTCACACCAAGCATCAGTTCTACATGATTAAACAATTGTCCTACATTTTGTCATTGAAATATATCCATTTACTTCCTGATGCTTTCCAATCCTGATTTATCAGCTTTTTAGTCAGATAATATCAAATTCACAGTCAGAGTTATGGCCTTGTTCATTTTCTCTTTCATTCATGAATAACCAGAGTTACCAGTATGTATTCATCAGCATTTAATCAAATGTCTCATTGGCCCTTCAATTTCTTCAAATGCACATCATCTTCCTGACAGCAGGAGAAAGTGATGCCTCTCATTTGAATTTGTGAAGTTTAGAATCTGTGCTATATAAATCATTCTAAGATTGAACTTTTCTATTATTTATCAGTTTACTCCCTCTTCCTACTCTACTTGATAATGATAGGCATAGTCTTTTAAAAGTGGGTTTTTATATTCAATATTTGAAAAATGTATCTGTTAATGTTAGAAGTCAAATGCAAGAGTTCGTTCTGTTCTGTACCATGTGAGCCTCGGGAATGAACAAATGGTTAGGTATCACACCAGGCACTTTCTGAGCTTTCTTTCCAAGACTTCTTTAGGATTCCTAAGTCCTTACTTATGTTAAGTCTGGGATTAATGAACAAACAAAACATACCCAACATTTTCTATTATGAATCATCCTATTCATTACTATACACTTCCACTTCACACATCACCTCCAAACTCCACACCACATCTAAGTGCTTATTGATATGAAAATTAAGTGTGGAAATAAATGACATATAGTATGTGTAAATACACACAATGCTCCTTGCAAATTGGAGAATTGTTACACAGTGTTTTATGGATTGGAATCTTCATGTGTTCCCTATGCTACTGGATGGTAAATGAGTTTATTCTTCTCCTCCAAATAAACTGGGATTATTCACTTCAGTGTCACCTTACTCTAGGGATTCATTGGGTTTTCAGGGCAACAACCCATAGACATTAATCTTCCCACCTCTGATAAATAAAGCCCCCAAATTCTTCTCTGTGTGTTTCCTAAAAGAATCCCCATTTTTTCCCACAGGACCTTTCCCCCTTCCTTGACTTCCTAATTGTTGTCTACAGTTTTCTCTTCAAATAATCCAGCACCCTGGTTCTGTGACATTTCCCATTTTAGACTTCATATGTCATGCAAAAGGGGCCCTTGCAGTCCCTGATCTAGATCAGGAAAACAGATCTGGTGCCAATCTCAGGTATCTAGCAAAAGTTCCATTCTGAGTCTGTCCCCCAAGTGTGTGTGTGTGTGTGTGTGTGTGTGTGTGTGTGTGTGTGTGTGTGTGTGATTTGAGCAAATCATTTGAATTCTATGTTTCATTCTTGTGACAAGAATGATCATACACATTTTGCAAGGTATTTCAGGAGCCCAGCAGAGAGAAAATGATCAAGAAAAACTAATGAAGAGAAAATGTCTTAATATTTTGTAAGGCTTTGCCTCAATACCTTTGTATTAATCTTTCAGTTTAATTCTAAAAAGACATACCAAAATTATGACTCAGGGCACATTTGAAGTTCTACATTTTGCTTAAGTTTTACTTTGATTATCCTAACTCTACTATCATTATCTAATAAGTTTCACTTCAAAAGTAGAGAAGAAAGAAAGAAGAGGGAGAATATGTACATGGATTATTTAATAACTTTAATAACTGTATCAGTGACAGGTTCTGGTTACTTATCTCATGTTGACCTTGAACTCATGTTCCTCTTGTTTTTTAGCTTTATAAAGATGAGCAACCATGCCTCAAGTTCATTTTAACAATCAAAGATGTTAAAATCAAAGATGATTTGTGTGATCTGCCAGTTTGTGGTCTGAATTAATTCTTAGTATGCTACTAAGCAAATTAAGTTCATTTTTATGCTATCATTTACTTATTCTAACTAGTTACAAAGACTAATAATTTTAATTTACTTTTTTTCCTTATAGGTCTTTTGAAGACAAATGAGAAGGTTTACTTATACTTCTAAAACAGAATAATATCCATTGTATTTTGGAATAACCATCTTAAAATTGTCACTGGGCAATTTCAAAATTCCAAAGCATACTATGAAATCTACATTGGTGTGATTTTCTGAACATTTTTTATTTTATCAGCTTAATAGTTATCTCATCATTATTCATATTTTTCCAATAATATATAAGACCATAATAAGAAGCAAACAGTAAGTGATTGAAGTGCCTAGGAATGCTGGCAATTGATAACATCATAAATAAAATATATCTAGCATATATTTACAAAAAATTTCACTCAATCACAAAAGAATATACCTTCTCAGTAGTTTATGACATATTCTCCAAAACTGACCACATACATTGACACAAAGTATGTCTCAAGATTCATAAGAACACTGAAATAACACCATGTGCCTTCTCTTACTACTATAGATTAAAGCTGAATATCAGAAACAACAGAAAGTGCACAAACTCCTCAAAACTGAATAACTAAATACTCAATGATAAATGTATCAAAACAGGTATCAAGAAAAAAATTTACTTATGCAATAAATCTTCAGGGCATTGAAGAAAGAAACTGAAGAAGATATGAGAAGATGGAAAGATCTTATGTTCATGGATCAGTAGGGTTAGTATATCAAAAATGGCCATCATACCCAAAAGCAAGCTACAGATTAAGGAAAGCATCATCAATATTTCAAAACAATTATTCATAGACATTTGAAGGTCAATTTTTAACTTTATATGGAAACACCAATATTGGTAGGAGAGCTAGAACAACCATGAATAATAAAAGAATTGCTGGAGGTAGCATCATTCTCAACCTCAAGTTGTACAACAAAACTACATTAATAAAAACAGCGTCGTATTGGCATAAAACAGACACATTGATCAATGAAATCAAGTTGCAAACCTAGTCATAAATCCACACACCCACGGACTCCTGATTTTTGACAATGAAGCTTGAAATACGCACTGAAAATAACAAAGATAGCATCTTTAAGAAATGGTGATGGTAATACTGGATGTCTGCATGCCGAAGATGAATATAGATTGGTATTTATCACCTTGAACTACATTTAACAACACATTAATAATAATTCAACATAAGGCAAGATACCCTGAATCTGATAGAAGAGAAAGTTGGGAATAGCTTTGAATCATTGGCAAAGAAGTGGGCTTCCTGAACTAAACACCAACAGCACATGCACAATAGCATGGCCACTAAGGTAAACAATTAATAAATGGATCCTCATGAAACTAAGTTACTGTACAGCAAAGGACACCATCTATTCAAATAAATGAACATGCTACGAGATAGAAAAAGCACTTTATCAATTCCTTATCTAATAGGGAGCTAATATCTAAAATGTGTAAAAACCTAAAAAACAAAACAAAAAACAACAATCTTGACATAAACAAATAACTCAATTATAAAATGGAGTACAGAATGAAACAGATAGTACATATTTGATAAAATGTAAATGGCTGAAAAACAAGGGAATATTTAACACTCTTAATCCTCAGGGAAATAAAAATCAAAACTACTCTGGGATTTTATCTTAACATCTGTTAGAATGGTCAAGACCAAAAAAACATATGACAGTTCATAGTGATGAGGATGTAGGGTCAGGAAACACTCACTGCTGGTGGGAGTGCTAAATTGTACAACCAACACTATGAGAATCAGGGTAGCTATTTGTCTGAAAGTTGAAAATAGACCCACCTAAACATCCAGCTATACCACTCTTGTAATAACCAGAATGTATCATCCCTCCACAGAGACACCTTCTAAACCATGTTCATTGCTGCTCTATTTATAATTGACAGAAATTAGAAACAGCCTAGATGTCCATCAACAGATTAGTCAATCAGGAAAATGTGGTACATTTACAGAGTGGGATATTACTCAGCTTTTAAAACAAATCCTGAAATTCATAGGTAATAGGGTGTATCTAGAAAAAGATTGTTCTGAGTGAGATAATCCAGACCCAAAAAGATAAATACTGTATTATTTGCTTACATTAGGTTTTAAACCTTAGATATGCATGTGACTATCTAAATAACCACAGGGTTTATATATAATGTAAGTAATTAAGAAAAGGCCCTCTAAAGAAACAGAAATATAAGGGCCATCTGAGCATCAAACAGAAACCTCCTAGACTGGAAACTTCCTAAGGTATATACATATCTGAAAGAAATCCAAACGAAATCATCAGATAACAGGGGAGAGAAACCCCCAAGTAGATATCTCTCACCACGAAATGAAGTCTAAAATGTCAGAAATGGATTACATTGAATTGAGTTGTTGATTAAATGGCCCCATGGAAACCTTCAAACAACCCAGGCTATTATTACCAAATCTATTAATTATTGAAGCCAAGTATATACCTCATTGAATAGAGAGAAATCAAGCTGGAGTAGAGACTGACTATGCTCATTGTACTAGCTAGTATTCTGTATGTTGCCAGAGGATGAACACCAACCCAGCTACAAACACTTCAATCTATAATGCGTGACATGCATGCAAGATATGCTAGTACAGTAGTGGCACAAAGATTGTAAGATTAATAAACCTAATTCTGAATAGAATTTAAGGCCCATTCTATGAGATAGCATCCATTTCTGATACTGTTTTCATGGCCAGGAATCTTAGACTAGACTGGGCAAGGGATTAGGTGAAAACCAAGTACTATAGTTCGGCTAAAGGAATATAGCAATAAAATGACTCCTCATGACATTCTGCTATACTCATAGACCAGATCATGCTCAAACATAACCAGAACACTTTCACCTGTAGTAGATGAAAAAGGCAGAGTGGGAGACCTTGAAGCACTCAGTCTTAAATGAATTATCTTCATCAAATTTCTCCCCTCAGAGCTCAGGGAACTATACATGTGATGAGGAAGAAAGTTTTGAAGCCAGAAGGGATGGCTGATACCAAGAAAACGCTTTCTTCTAGCACAATAGAATTGGTGAATGTAAGAACTCACAGATACTGAGGTACCATGAACATGACTGCCATGGGTTTGGACCAGATGGAGTCCAGCATTGAGAGGTGGCTTGGACATACTCAATCAAGAAGGTATTTCTAACTAACAACAGGTTACAAAGGAAAACATAGTTTTTTAAAGTGATTCTCACTGGGTGTACAAACCACACTTAAGGACAGGTCACTTGCCCAGCAGTAAATGGCCAACAAAAATAAACTCATAGACACTTTTTGAGAATTTTGTTTCTTCATAACCTTGTTAGATATTTTTATGGGCTTGGGAGTTGTATTTTTGTGTGTGTATATACATGTGTGTTTGTGTGCATGTGTATTTCTTGTGCTTCTTAGTTTCTTTCTTGTTTTTTTTTTTTTGTTAGTTTATTTCTTGTTTCTCTGTATTTTTCTTGCTTGTCTGATTTCTTAAGAAAGGGAAAGGTGTGGAAGGGTGGGAGGTGGAGAAGATCTAAGAGGAGATGAAAGAAAGGATGCTATGAGCAGACTATATTATATAAAAATAAATTTATTTTCAATAAAAATTTTAATTAAAAATCACTAAAGTCCAAAGAAGTGATCATAATGAAATGAGAGGATTAGCTTGTTCCTCAAGGCTCCTTATAGCTCATAACTTAAAGCCCATTGAATTGGAATACAAGCTAAAAAAGAATACTTTATTGCAGCCAGATAGAATTTGGTAATTATTTTCACTGCATTTTGGGAAAATAAACAATATAAAAGTGAAATAAATTATCTTGACATAGGTTATTGACTCAAGTAAAAGTCATATTGTTGTTGAATGATCATTTTGTACACTGTAAAGATGTCTCTGTTTTACATCATCTGTCTAAGACACCTTCTGATTGATTTACTAAAGAGCTAAATGGCCAAGAGCTAGGATGGAAAGGATAGGCAGGACTTCCAGGGAGAGAGAGGAACTCAAGGGAAGAACATGAGAGGTAGGGAATTCACCAGTGAGATGTGGAGGGAGTCAGACATACAGTACAGAGGATAGGTAACAAGCCATATGGCAGAACATAGGCTAATAAAAGTGGGTTAATTTAAGTTACAAGATCTAAACTGAGAACAAGTCTAAGATAGGGGTGAACTTTCATAGTTGAAAAGAAATCTCCAAATCATTATATTGGAGATGGTCACCCAAAGAAAGTGCTGGTACATCATATAGTTACTAGAATTACTTAGATAATTTCTAAGGGATACATTTTAAGTTGTATTAAAATTTAAGCAGAGTAGCTATACAGATGAAGAACCAGGGGAAACTACATTTACCATAACAAGGCACACGAGCCACATGTTGACATTGATGCACAGTGAATGTCTGTGTGCCCTGAGCTTTCCTACTTACAGACATCAACCTAGATGACTCTGCCAAGAAATTCAGATAAATTCGTTAGACCTGGGCTGAAGTTCACAAAGAGAGATTATGATAAGAAGAATCTTCTTGCTTCTTTTCAGGCTACTAAGATAATGAAGCTAGGGTTATAAATGTTACTTAAGGAAAAATGACCTTGGCTACAATATTACAATAGTGGAATACAATATTGGAATTACAAACAATGTCAGTAAAAAAGAAACAAAGGCTTTACTTAGCCATCTGTACAACTGATTTCTAAATACAAAATGAACCAGAATTAATTGAGTCTTGGGATTGAAAGCAATGTCTGTATTGTCTAGTGTTAGTAGTTGTCACATAAGGCAGAGACAAATGGGCAAATGGATCATTTTAATCCTATGTGAAAGTGGATCACCAACTTCCCAAGGACCAGAGGACCAGATCTCTCTCCCCCTCTCTCTCCCCACTCTCTCTCTCTCTGCCCAAGCAATACTGAAAAGTACTTGCCGAAACACTGCTAACATATGCAATTAACTGATTTCATAGTTGTTGGATTACTAAAGGCTGAGACAATACAATAAGTTACTTGTCCCACAGGACTATCTACAGAGTTCACAATATTTCTTCAATTAAAAGAAAGTAAATTATTCTCTTTCTAGATTTATACAGCATTTCCTTATTACATAAAGTGAATCAGGAAACAGGAATGTTAATCACATACAACAAACTGGTCCAACTTCACAGTTTACTCAGTGATTTTTTTCTGGTCTCTAGGATTAACATTATCCTGTCGAACTGCATATTCACTGCTCAGTACGGAGAAATGAGGCACTTTTTATTTGTGTTCAGTATAGTGATGAAATGCCAGTTTAAACTTCTAATGACAGCTTATAAGTATTTTGTTTGATAGGATGTAAAGGCAAAACTTGGTACCCAGTGTTATCTACAAAGGATTACTGAATTCCAGAGGGAAAATTCAAATGATAGGTTCAAAACTCATTACCAAGAGTTAATGATGAACTGCAGCTAAACAATAACAGGTGTTCCAGGTTCCTAAACAGAACCAGGGGGAAGCAGGAGTATTTTATAAATACTAGATACACATTGAGCAATAATGTTGGCAGGAATCATTTCAGTCTCTAATTATCACTCAAAGTCAGTATCATATCATTGGCCTTTCTCCCAAAGTCATGTGCCCACATAAATCATTTTAAGTCATTTTTGTTACTTATGCTAAAAATTGTTCATTACACTGTATTCTATCATTCTTTTTCTTTTTCTTTCTTTCTTTTTTCCCTTTTACACTACCACATTCACCGGGACAGACTGTGTCCTTTTGTGTCACTTATGATAAACCAAACAGTTTGTAAAGCTTTACTTCCCTTCTCCTGCTTATTCTATTTTAGTTCCTGGTCAAGTAATATTAATCTAAAATATGGTTTTATACTTTACACTTCCAAAACAATACGTGTTGGTAGATTAAATAAATCAGAAAAAATAATAAGGAAATAGAACAGAGAGTTTTACGCTTACACATTTCAGGAATGGTTTCTCAGCTACAATATTATACATAGCTGTAGATTTAATCTATGATTTTTGGAGTATCATCACCTGTTCATTATGGCAGACCCTTTCTGAATATTCATTAGCAAAATCCAAGTTAGCCCCCAAATAGATGCTTCTACTATTCCTTCTGGCCTTCATCTGTTTTCAGATTCCATGAAGCTGATTAGTATTTTGACAGCCAAAGTGCCAGTGTCCCCTACTTCTTTTGGCATTGCATGCTTCAATTTGTCATGTGACTTTGTTTTAAAATATTCTGTGACCAATTAGCAGATAACATAAACAGATGAAGTAGCAAAAGAACGTTTTTTTGTTTGTTCCTTTTTTTTGTTTTTGTTTTTTGTTTTTTTTTTTGTAAAATAACAACATTTAGAAACTAATGGAACAAACAAGGAAACAATATATATCAATCCATGCATATAAACAATATGGTTCATCTTAAGCACAGTTGATCCTAGAAAAGCAAAGCATATATAAAATATGGTTTTCTTCATTTCTTTCTATTTTAGTTTACTTTTGCTTAATCAATCGTGTCTTCTCTGAAGTCCAGTTCAATCAGAAGCTCTCTGTCTTCCTGCCTCAGTCCCCTGGTTCCTGAATAAGAGGACACTGTCATCATCCAGCTAGAGTAAGACTTTCTCCAACTACCAAGGCTGAATGATGTTGGCAACTGATAGTTTAGGGAAATTTTATTCAGTGTATGTGTACATCAAGGCTTGAGGACCCTTTCTGTGAGGTACTCATACAAATGTTGTGATAAAATAATTTGAAAATATTAAATTTGAGACATCCTAATATTTTTCTGTATGTCCATTGGATCCTTTGCAAATGACACAATGTCCTTACTGTAGATTCCTTTTTAAATGGGAGAACATTGAAGAGCAGCTGTTCAACAGCTAATTCAAAGTCACATGCTAGAAAATAATTGTGTTTTTGTCCAAATCTCTCTTTTCCCAAGTGACCATACTACCTTCTTCCACATGCCTGCCAAATGTTGTTAGGCGAGTACATAGAGATGGTGGAAGATATTAGTTTCATCGATAAAGTATTATCATTTCCAGGCTCATCTTTCATCATGACACTATCTAAATAATGTAAACATGGAGAAAGAGAAGAGGAGAATGAGGGGGGAAGAGAAAGACCATAAGAGAAGGAAGAAGCAAAAATCATCTGACTGAATCAGTTCCTGGGATTGGCTCAACATCTTAAAGTGATTCGATTCTCTTGTGTTTTGAAATACACATAGGAACTAACTGTATTTCATACTTTCTCAGGAATGTTATCCTTTGTTGTCAATGTGCATATGCTATAATTAGCATTTTTGAAAGACTTCCACAAAACAGTTAAGGTAACAGCGCATAGTTTGCTTGAAACTGAGTTTCCATTCCAGTGTTTAGTTTCTTGGATCGTAAATAAATAGTACAAGGAATAAAATTATCAAACTTAATTAAGATTTCCTTAGCATAGTTTGAAAAAAATAAACAATATTAGAGAGTAAAGGTTTGTCTACATTGTATTGATATTAACGAAGGTTAGCTCTCTAGAATCAGCAAAGACCATATGTAAATAAGAAAATCTAAATGTTCTGGAAAGATAAGTCTTAGTATTTGAGAAGTAATGATTTTATAATGAATTTTGTCCACTATCGGAAAAAGATTTTTTTTTCTGACATTTTTCTTGTTATAAGTCTTTTCTTCTAAACTTATGAGGAATCAAATCAAGTGACTCATTGCTTCACTCCAAGATATTATTAAAGATATTAGCATTTATATATATGAAGATATTAATATTTGAGCTTTCAGCTGACTTAATTTGCAACAGGCCATGCAGCAAATGCAAGTAAAATTAAAGGCCCCATTACCCATTTATTATTTCTGCATTTTATTGTCTTTATTCTAGGTTTGCACATGCATTATGCAAGTATCTAAATGAAATTGTAGCTTAGAACAGAAAAAGATGACAATTTTAGAAACAAAGGCTATTAAAACAGACAACAATAGGAATTGTTTGGAGTACCTGGTTTTAAATCCCCATGGACAAACATGTCAATCATATATCGACAGAATGCATACTGATCTGACAGAATAAAGAGAAAAGAGAAACAATGAAAACATGTCATCAACATTTGTCTATTTTGCATGGAGACAAGGTGTAGCAAAAACAAAACAAAACAAAAACACAGGGAGAGTCTATTTTGCCTACTGTTTACTTCTATAAAGGAATAAATTGTGATATTACATACATACAGAGCATAACATTCCACATATTACCTATAAAACCTTTTAAATATGGAAACAGATTTATTGATGGCATCACGGTAAGAAGTGTTTGAAAAATTCAAAACCTTTCCCTAACTTTCAAACAACTATTATCATTTGTCTGTGTGAGATTTTTAAGAAGGAAACATGACTTACACAAAAGAACATTCTCTCCAACTAGGAGTGTTTACCAACTGCTAGCTAGACACAAAATTGTTGCTCGCTACCCAAGTGAAGCTGCAGCTTGTTTCTTGAGGCAAAGCCCATTGTAAGCACTTAGGGTCCTGTTCACGGAAACTCTCTTTATTAGAAAAATGATTTGAAAAACCTGTCAAAAATCACCAAATGACAGAAATATTAAGAAAATCAACTGAGTGGTCATATGAGATCATTTCATGTTCTTGGCTAGTCTGTAGTCTATAAAAGTAAAACTAACAAAGTAAACAGATGTTTGAGACAGGCAAGGTCCAAAGTGGCTTCAGGATTTTTATATTTTTTTTCGTTCACCTCTTAGTTACATATATCCCATAGAAGTCCATATTTTTGCTAACTTTGGGCTTTTCTGTGGTCAGTCTAACTCTAATCTCCACTATAAAATCCTTTAAAAGATTTAATAAACGTTACCATATTTAATGATTGACATTTTAGTTCCCTTGTATTAGGCATTTTTTTTTAACACACCAAAAGCAAACAACACCTTAGCACCAAAAAAGTTTATTGAATTTTATAGTATGACACATTTTTAATTGTTCAAAATTATTTTTATAAAACAGATATAACTATATATTTCTATATAGATACGTATTCAAGAATATAAACGTCATTTTTTTTTTCAGAGTGTTAACATCAGTTGAAAGCAATTATATTGTGAAGCTATGCTAGGTCTCTGAAATGGTAAATGCTGCTACTACAATCAATCTAAAATATAGGCTCCTTTTCTTTAATACTGACATAAGGGTGTCAAAGCTCATGTCATTTCTGAAGGTGACATGGTCAAGGGTTGCTGAAACGATGTGGGGAAGAGAAAAAGGATAGCTTTCAGACCAGCCCAGGAAACTACTTGTTTACTGAGGCACTTTCAGGATGGTTTCTGTCCCATCTTAGACTCTGGGAATCCTGTTGTGTTGGACAAAAGTAACATTAAAATAGAGGTTTCTCTCTCTTTTTTCTTTTTCTTGTTTTATGTCCTGGACACTTTTCTTCCTCCCTTGCAGAATAATTTCAATATAAAACAAGGCCCAGATTTTTACTTTTTTCTTAATTGAAATATATAAATTTGAAGTAGTGTAAAAAATACCCTTGTTTTAGAATTTATCTTTTCCTCTGTACTTTCACATGTGTTTCTAAAAGTGATAGTAAATATGCAAAAATGTAGATGTATGGATCTCTTACCTACAAAATAGTTAACACCACAGATCTATTACAAGTATTTGTTGTTAACAGTCCCACGCAGTGTCTAATTATCCTGGGGGACTCGGAGTTAGATCCCTGATAGTCAGACAGTTTGTGATAAGAAGGAACCTCAGATACAGAATAGCGATGGCCTCCTCCACAGCTGCTAGAACAGCTTAAAACTAAGCTTGGCATTTTTTTCCTCCCTCCACAAGGGTTTCTTGTTGGTGGACCAATCTTCCAGGTTCAATCCTCAAAAGCTTTGAGCCCATCACTCGTTCTATCTTTGTTCAAACTGATTCATCCTAAATTAGGGGATGAAGACTTTAAAAGAACAGCTCTCAAAGAGAGATGTGACTTGGGGTTTCCTTTTGCTCCTTTGGCTCTACAGAAGAACTCTGCATTTCCGGACCACCATCAAAAATGTTTCTTCACCCGATTATTCTGTCTGCACTCCAGAGTTTTCTTAAATTTTAATTCGCTCACTGGCATTCGATCACTTGATCAAGAGTATTTGGATCTTGACCAAGATCCGAAGACAGTAACAATACCATATACAGAATCACGATCTCCAACCCTTCATTTCCTTTTCCCTAATTATTTTTCCTTTTGTACAGGCTAAAGGTAACCTGTAAGCGCCACTTGCCCAAGGACACATAACTAACTTCCTGGAATTCCAGGGGCTATGGTTCAAGTAAGATAACAACTCATGAGTTTTCAATTCAGTAAATCAATTGGTTGCTCCAATCACACAGGATGTGATTGATCACGCATAGGCAGGAGGTAGGGAGAGAGAATTATGCTTGCCCCATTGGATGGAGGCTGGAAGTACTTCAGCCTTGGGTTTTGTTTGGTCTTTACAGGTACCTCTCTGACTTAATTCAGTGCCCTTCTCTGCAAATTTCAGCTATGGATCTGACCAGTATTAATATAGCTTGTTTCGGTTGAACAGTCATGGATTTCGGCTTTCTCCTTGATATTTTTTTAGTTTAACGCTCCTCCAAAATGAAATATTGTTTTCTGTCCCCAAGTGTAGTAGGGCGATTACATCCAGGGCATGCTAAATGGTTCCCGGAGTAAACTGAAAGTAGCCACTAGTTTTCCTCATTATATGTTTGTTTACAGTACAGTAAAACTTTTCCAATGGGTATCAACTGGTTATATCCATTATGCCCAAGACTTCCGGTTCCAAAAGTCATTCATTTTACTAATGTATGAACAGTTCAATGAGATTTTTAGATGAAGTGGCAAATCCTTTGTGGATTCAAAAGGTTTTCTTTGTTGCTACTGGCTTTTTGTTCTGTTTTTCATCTAGAATATTACTTAGGTAATGGGTGACACTTTAACAGCTACATGTAAAGAATGTATGACTTCATTTCTAATGACTTCAACATATCAAGAGAAACTTAAGAAGAATATTTATGTTTTAAATTATTTTTTGTTATAATGCTAACATTTCACCTGTCCTCAAGGTTGACCTTATCAATCTGAGAAAATTCTCGGAAGCTGGTGTTGGTCTTCATCTGCCTGAGGCTTCTGCCTTTTAGAATATTCATTTTATGGAAATACCTCTCTAAATCTACCTCAATACAGCAAGAAACTACTCTTAAAAAAGTCTAAACTGCCTGCCACTCTGGAATTTATGGTTATAGGGGAGTAACTTCTACAAAGTAATTTTCTATTTGGTTACCATTTGAAGATGTTTTGCAAAAAATAAAAAATCTGCTAGAATTAATTTTGTGTTGTAATTCCCACCTTGTGGCTCCTCAGGGAGCACTAGCTATGCCACTCAGGTGCTGATGCTCAGCCCGTGCTCCCTGTGGAGGATCAGCCAAGGGAAAATGCATTCTGGGCATAGGCTATCAGCAGGAAAGTCTTTCAAAAAACAATCTCTAATGAGGATGAGGTGCATGTGGTCTGGTGTGCTATGCTGGGTCCTCATTAACTACACTTTCTCCAGCTGCCACCAATACTTGCATCATTGTTAAAAAAAATAATGAAAATAACAAAAGAATGAGCATAGTATATAACAGCTGTGAGATTTTATTTCCCCACAGACTAGGCAGAAAGCTGCAGCAACCAGGGAGAAATGTCAAATCATGTCAACTTCGCCACCTCACCTTGAGCGAATTTGAGGTGGTCTGTAAAAAGCAGATTATACAATAAGCAAGTATGAGTAACTTTATGGTAAGCATTTTCAATGTTTTAAGTGTATATACATTGTTTATATACTGCAATAGTAAATGTTGAAAGCAACCAAATGAGGTATTTATTGATACTTTTACTCTGTAGGCAAATTTTGCTAACAGATGTCTGTCTCAGATAAGATTGTTTCCAAAAGAGCCAAGGACACTTTGTGTTTAAAGGGTTTTTGTTTGTTTCTTTTAAATCTCTGTATGAGGAACTGGGAAAACCACCTAATTACTAAGAGGGCTTCATGCTTTTGAAGAGGTGAATTCATCTTCCATTTCCTTGGAATGTGATGCCCTCTTCTGACTTTGGAGTTCACCTGCATTCTTCCCCACAAATCCACACATAGACATACACACACAGCATTAATTTAAAAATAAATTAAAAAAGAAATATATATATATGTGCATATATATATGTATATATATATGTATATGTGTATATGGGCATATATAGTTTAAGTAAATAAACCTTATTTTGCCCAGAGACAATTATAACTCAATTTTGTTTTGCTATAATTTAGGAATTTAAAAATTAAAGTCACCTTTATAAAAAAGAAAAAAGAAATAGAAAATTCCAAGTCTTCATTTAAACTTCATGCTTAAACTGTTACTACCATGTGACCAGCATTACAAAGAATGTTCTTAAATATCAGCATGGATAAAAGAAAAACAAAAAAAAAAAAAAAAAAAGGAAGGGAAGGAGGAAAGAATTTTATCCAGACTTTGGCCAGCCATTCTAAGTTACAATTTTAATGTCTACCTAATTAAACAACTATTTAATTAGAGGTAACAGTTCTCTGTAGAGAGCTATGATTTCATACTGTTTGCTTAGGTACCTCTGCTTTTATATGTAAGTGATATTTGGGTTTCATTTTAATGGATAACTGGCTCTTTATGTAAACATGAACAGAGTAAATTAAAATGGAATTGGGATGTATTTATGTCTTTAATAAGTTTGATTAGTGATAATGCAAAATACAGTATTTGTGACTTAGAAAGTGACACCCTTTAAAAGTGTCCTGGTGTGGCAAGTTTTTCACTGAAATACAGTTCTCAAACCCCAGGAGACACAAATAATAACCACCTCAAATTGTGCTCCTGTTCCTAGTAACTAAGTAAGTATTTTGACATTCAGTGTAAATGACATATGTTTTATATAATGAAATTATAGATTAGAATACACTTGATAACTTTTCATTGGTTTCATGTTACTCTTTTCCTCTTTTAAAAGGCAATTTGGAATGCAAACAATCCAACTGTGCTTGTAATGAATCAAAAGATTAATTTTCCCAATTTTTATCACAGCAAAGTATCCATTTAAAACATTTTTCTTTATTATATTCTTTTATAGCACAGAGATTCATGCATGATTATTATTTACAAAGATCACACTTTGTATTTTCAATTTTTCAAGATCCTATAATCATCTTGTAAACAATTGGTTTGAGCTACCTGAAGCTTATGAACCACTAAAAGATAAAAGGAAAGGAAAAAGAAAAAGAAAGGTAATTATTCCATTCTTCTTTTCTTATTTCCTTTGTAAAAAATATTCACTACATGTGTCTTTTGTCATATAAATATAAGCTTACATGCATTACTTATCTGTTAAAGTTTACAAATATTGTGAAACTTGGAAAATAAGATGAAAATACAGAGTGTGTAGTACATATTATGTACATAATATTGAGGAAAAATACATGTTTCCAGTTCTACAGATGAAATAGTCTTCTTAATAATAAAGTTTAAAAGAGGCGATACATTTGTATAGATGCAAATCAGTTCACTTTAAGTTTTGGATAAAATTATTCAATTGCTACTGGGTAAAAAAATTTTTACTTTGTGGGTTCATTAGAAAAGACCTATCATTCTCATAAACAGTTGCCATTGAGGCAACTGAATTGGGAAGATAGGATTTGTAGCATCCTGGACTGAGGAGTGAATTTTGCAATGAAGGACCCAAAATGGACTCTAATGGTGTGTCAAAGAGACCCTTAATGAAATTTTTATATTCATATGATACATTTCTGTAAAGAATTTCCTGTCCATTTAAAAGTCATATTTCAGGTGAGTAAACACGTCATTCTTGAAGAGCACACCTGTCATATGAAGAGCTTTCCCAAGATTTTGTAAGGGGATTAAAAAAACACCGTGACACTTCTTTTTCTTACAACAGGTTTTCAACAACAATTAAATGAATTGATAATTTAAAGTGCATATTCTGGATGGTTTCCTTGCAGCAATATCAAGGAAGTAGAGTTTTCATGGTATTTTTTACTTCTGTATGATTTGTACACTGGATTCTTGAGCAACTCCTTGAGGGTTGCTGTCAGATTTTAAAACCATGTTTCTCCAGACTCTGACACATATAATTGTTCAATTGTTGTTCCAACTCCTGACTGAAGTCCTTAAGGTCTCACCACTCAGCTCCACACTTAAATAATTCCCTGTGCTCTCTATAATACTTGGAAAATGTATCTACCTATTAAACACATTTTAGTGTATTTATTAATATGTTAATACACAATTCACTGTATTTCCTTTCAGGCATATCAGCTTGGATCTGTCTTTTTACCCCATCTGAGGTTTAATTTCATTTTTTTTTCAGCTCTTAATTGGACTGCATCTGCTTCTTGCCCAAGATTCTTTTAGAACCTCCAGAACCTCCGGCTGCTGCCTCCTCGGGATGTTTACCTTTCTGTCCATGCTCAGGTACAGCTGGGGGTTCTTTGTCATCCCTCTCCCTGGCCTTTGGAGTGGTTTTCGCAGTTTCTTTTACTTTTGCAGCTGCGAGCTTCCCTTTTTCCTGTCTCCCAACTTTCATTTCCTTCTTAGTCCTTTCTTCAGTCTTTTCCTTAGTCTTTACTTTCTTGTCTTCTGCAAAGAGTTAAGAGAGTTATTTTTCCTCATTTGTTCACATAATTCTTCAACTATCATTATTCCTTATGTACCATTTCAAAATACAAACAAGAAAATCAAAGCCAATGGGTGTCCTGGTGTAAATACTATTGACAGTTACCAGAGTATTATAAAGTCTATAAATAAGTTACTAGGCATGTTGAGTCTCTTCCTTAATTTGTGTCTGGAAAGGCTGATTTGAATTTTGTTAGCACTGTTGTTTGTTTGTTTGTAATTGGTTTTTCTAATCAAGAGCTTAAGCTGGCACAATGAGTCATTTGTTATGTGCAGAGATTGTGCTTTGAGCATCTCCATTAAGAAAAATGTCTGTACTAAAAAGTCCAATGAAGAATTTCCTTTTAAAAGAATGCAATCACTTTGCCCCATAACTATGAAATCTTAATAACTACTCAAAAAAGTAATTCTTTCTTTTATTTTCTTTCTTTTTTTTGTTTTTTTTTTTTGTTTAGTTTAGTTTTGTTTTGTTTTTAAGACAGTTTCTCTGTGTAGCTTTGGAGCCTGTCATGGAACTCACTTTGTATACCAGGCTGGCCTCGAACTCACAGAGAACCATCTGTCTCTGGATGGGACAAAAGGCGTGTGCCACCACCACCCAGCCAAAAACGACATTCTAATATAATAACTGTGTTTTTTTTTTTATTTTTTCATGCATGGTACTGAATAACAAAACTAGAACAATGAAATCTACTAGAGAATAGACAGATGGACATCCCTAAGGACCAGGATTGCAAAGCCTGACAGTACAGAAACAGATATGCGTTCCTTCAAGCCAGAAACAATATTATTAAGGGTTTGTAAGACCTTAAAATGTCCTAGGAAAGAGTGCTAGCAAGCAAAATATACATGAATGCACATATCTATTTAATATACATTAACACAATAGTATTTTGGGGAAAGTGAGCTGGCTTATAGATTAATCTTTCTGTGACTCAATCATATTTTTAAATCATTGACAATATACTTCATTTATGAATATTAGTTGTAATGGGTATTGCATATCTTACTTTTTTGCATATGGAACCATATACAACATTTTAAAGGAATCTAGCTGGTAATTGTCAATACATTTTAGAGGTATTCTTGACACACATGTTAAAGAATTTGATGAAGTAATGCACTCTGTACATTTTGCTTTGATGTAAATTCAGACAAGTATCTGTGTGTTTCCATTACAGAGAATGATAATATCATTTCAGAAACTAGTCTATTTACAAAACCCAAATCATCTGTGACATAGTTTTGATCACTGGGACCAGCATCAGATGGATACACTGTTTTAAAAAAAATTCCAGAGAGATACTGCTGCCTTAGATACAAGAATAAAAGAAGATGAAAACCAGGAAGTTGTGATAGTTTCTTTACCACTGAATGTCTCAAAGATGACTTGGATCATGGTAAACCAATTATCAAATCTTATTGCTAAAAATTCTCATATATTCCTCTCTTCATAAAATATATCTTTTTGACTATATGGTGGAAATTTTCCTCTTTCCTTTGTTACAAAACAATGTCTTCTGCTTCTTTCTCCCCCTTTTGTACAACAAATTCATATACAACTTGATGTGCACACCTATATTTCCCTTCCAGAGAACTTAGATGGTCTTGTCTTGTTGCTATTTGATGGAGTTAAAAAGATAAGCATGTTGTTATTATCTCTGGAGATTCTAGCGCAGAATTTAAGACACTGATATCTGCATTCATCTGCTTCAAGTTTCTTCATGTACAGCTATGCTCATTTTTTTTTAACACACTGTGTATTTTTTATACACTAAACTTTGTCAAAGTACCATCTCCATATTTTTCTAAACACATGAATTCCATAATAGTCCATTCACATACAAAATAAAAATTTACCTGCCAGCACTTTTATTAAGGAAGGTGTGAACTTTATTCCCTGTTTAAGATTTTTAATTGTACAGATTGTTAAGTTATCTGTTTCCACTGCCAGGCTGGGAACAAATAGTTCAAGAACTCAATTTTTAGCTTTCTCTTACTTTTGTATCCAATACAGTGCTTATTTTTACAGAAGAACAGGATTAATGCATTCTAAATTACAAAGTGTGACTCAAAGAAAAGATGCTTTACTACATGTATGTCTCATGTGTATGATATAGTGATATGTACACTGCACATATACATATAAACAACTTAGAATAAACATATTTGTACTTTGAAACTTTACCAGCTTTTTTTGTTTGTATGTACTTTTGATTGAAATTATAATTTTAGCTATCTAAAGTGCCATCTACCTGTGCCTTGTAGACCACAATTGATTTTACCTCTGTCATTGTAGTGGGAGTTAAAAGTTAGTGAAATTCAGATTATTTTCATACCATCAATATTTTTCACTGGTACAGTCAATTTTTAGAGACATGACCATAATTCAACAGAAGCATGACAATAACTTTTTTATATAAAATTAAAATTTTATCTTCTATTATCAACTCCTTAAAAAGATTAAATGTGTCTCACATTGGAGAAATGCAGGGACGAAGGGAGCATGCATGATAACCAGGACTGACTTTGGGTCACTTCTCTTAACTTCTTATGTCTCCTCTTCTTTCCGCTCTGTTAATTTTGTGAACTATGAGAATAGGCACTGTGATGGGAGATGTTATTCTGTAAATATGTTTCTCATACTGGTTAATAAATAAAGCACTGTTGAGCCAATAGGAAAGCAAGATAGGCGGGGCTAGGTGATGGGAGATGTTATTCTGTATATATGTTTCTCATACTAATTAATAAAGCCCTGTTGGCCAATAGAAAACTAGATAGGCAGGGCTAGGAGACTAGGAGGGGGAAAGAGGAAGTAATTAGAATCAAGATGTAGAACATGGAGGAAGGAAGACACCTGCTGCGGCTCCCTGATAAGACGACCATGTGGAAATACTTAGATAAGTAGAAATGGGTTAATAAAAGACAGAGCTAGCCCATAAACAATAATGGTAACTGGCCAACAGGATTGTATCAAATACAGAGTCTTTGAGTGTTATTTGGGGCTGGTGCGGCTGTGGGCCCAGAATGGCGGCAGGCGGGATGGATCTGGCGGGAAGGAACAACCTGCTGTAACAGCTAGGAGACTAGGAGGAGGAAAGAGGAAGGAATGAGGAGGAGCCAGCATGTAGAGCCTAGAGGAAGCAAGACGCGGCTGCCGCTCTCTGATAAGATGACCACATGGACATACTTAGATAAGTAGAAATGGGTTAATAATTAAGACAGAGCTAGCCCATAAACAATAATGTTAACTGGCCAACAGGATTGTATCAAATACAGAGTCTCAGAATGTTATTTGGGGCTCACGTGGTGGCGGGACCATGGCGGCAGGACCTGCTGCAGCTGGCGGGAAGAACCTGCCATAAGAGTCAACTAATCTTCCAAAATAGGAAAGTGATGTTTTTATGGACTTGATGCATATTATCATGGTGCTTTTTGTGTGCAAATTCTTGTTTTGTCACAGGGTTCACAAACCAAAATAAAGCAACAAACCAACTGTGCTCTGTAATGCAGTTGCTGTAAGGAACACTGCCTCCCATGCTTGTCCAACATGAATACAGAATTTGCTTTGTGTTGTTGCTGTTCATGGTTCCTCTGTACCCGCCATGATTTTCATGGTAACTGAGGGGGCTAAGACCACACACTTCAAAACTTGCTTTGCTTTCTGTGACATTTCTCTGCTTTTAAACACATTGGAGCTGTTTATTGTGTTCAGGTGGTTACATTGAGGTAATTGTTCCAATTTTTGATCAAACTTGACTACCTCTACAAGTGTCCTGGGAAAAATTGTGTGGAATAAAGGTCATAGACCCAAAATTCTGCCATTAACATGTGAGAACATTTTATTTTCCATTTTGAGGTTATCTTTTTGGAGTATTTGGTTTTATTGTTCTTTAGATAGCCACATTTAGACTATTGTATTAAATGAAATGAAAAATTATTACAAACATTCACATTTCAGTCAAAGTATACACTCTGTTCATCAAAAGACTTCGAGAAAGAAGGTAATAAGGCTAGAGTTACCTTTGTATTGAAGTAGAGGTGGATCTGGTAAGAGTTAGGGGAGGAGGAGTGATTATGATCAACATGCATTGTGTAAACCCTTAAAGAACTAATTTAAAAAGTTTAAAAAAGAAAAAACAAGTTACCTTTGGTCTTTGCCTCTGCTTTTTCCTTTTTTTCAAGCTTCTCCTTTTGAGTTGCTTAAACAGAAAATTAACATTAGAAAATTATATATATACTCTTGATAGATTTCAAAGCCAATTTTCGTCTGACTACAGTTTTACAGAAACCCAAACCATGGGGATTTAGGAAACTTTGGACCCATCTTAGGAATATAGTAACCTGTAAGAATTGGCTGCATAGAATACATTATGAAATTAGGTTTTATGAATTAGAAAGTAGCTGGCTGTGGTGACAAATGCTTTTAATGAGTACTCAGGAGGCAAAGATAGGCAGCTTACTGTGAGTTTGAGGCTAATGTGGTCTACACAGTGAATCCGGAAAAGCCAGGGCTAAATAGTGAGACCCTGGCCAAAACAAATAGTATGTTGAAAGCTAGATCTGTCATCTTTCTTTGTAGGTTTCTACTCAAATAGTGCTTTCATAAAGAAACCCAAAAAAGAAAAAAAAATTATAACAAATATAATAGAAACCCTGTTTAAATGCTTCTTTTTAGCATTAATGAAAAAGATATTATCATGGCTGAAGACTGGTTAACCAAAGTGTTCCTCAACAGGCACACAACTGGCATTTGGGAAGGAGCAGCTCCCCAGTGTACAGGGCTGCTTTAAACATTGCAAAGAGGCCAAGCATTTGTAGTGCCTGCTTACCTATTGCTGTACATCAATGTCCTTTGTACAAGCTACGTATTTCCAGAGATTTCCTAATGGGTAACACCTTTCTCTGAGAATCAACAGTACTGTATAAGATAATTAAAATAATAGATTTTAATTTATCAATGTTTACATGATACCTGAGTTATATCCTCAGCTTATTTATTTATGAACATACTTTGTCAATGTGAATTTATTTAACATGTCTTTGTATGTATTAAAGGTCTCAGTGTTGACATCACAATAACCTGGGGAGTCCAATAGCATGTGCAGCATAGTCTTACGTATTAAATAAATAGATCATTATGGAAGATGCCAACATTTCCATATAATATATCCTAAAACATTAACATCTTTAACTGGCATACAGGAAACAGAGAACACTTGCACAGGGCATTTTATCTCTGATTTTTTTCAATTTGAGTGAATTTTCTACATTAATAATTTAAGGGCATATTTTAATTAATTAAAGAAAACATTATCAATATTGAATTATGAAAATTAATAAGAACCACAAAATTATTTGATTTTGTCAGGATATAGAACCTTATGTTCAGAATTTGGTATCTCACTGGCAGATGAGAAATGAGCAAATATGCCTGAGACAGACAAAGAAGATGGGAGCTCTAAAATTCAAGGAAATCACCACTAAGTAAATATTAATAAAGGAGCAACTCTTTAACTCTAATATTCAAGTGTGAATATGTAATAAGTAATATTGAAACATGTTTCTTCTGATCTGGTTCATAAATATCACATCCCTACTCCATATTCCATATAAGCTGCAGAGTTTCCCTGAAGTCAGCTGGCTATGATATTGAGGATGCAAACGTGATGCAGTCCAGCAACAGCAGAAGGCAAACCACAATCTTACTTCATACAACATGGTGAAGCACAGTGGGTGGATTAATTAATGAAAATCCAAAAGCAGACATAGGACAGGAAAATGAATCAAGACACACAAACACATATTGTTAATGAAGCTTCAGAGAGCTTCACAAACCTTCACACAGGTGGCTGTGTTAGCACCTGGGGTTAGACGGGATGGGAAATGTGACATTAGGGCAGTGTGGGGAACATTTTCAGTGCGTATGCATGATTCAAACAGTGAAGTTGCATTACCCATCCTTTCTTAATACATAAGCAATAACAAAGATGGTAATATAATAGGCAACTGAATTAAAATGTGAGATTGGCTTTTTCCCTATATAACTAACCAGTATTTTCTCAAGTAATATTCTCTAACAAGCTCACAACTACCGGAGGGAAGGCTGATGTATTTTCTAAGGCTAAATGGTAACAAGAGCCTAAAGTACTTTATTCTCTCTAGTCCAGAAATTCCTCTTTGAGGGTTCTAGTCCATGAAAATAAACATAAAAAAATTTTAGAAGAGGAAATCAAAATTCTCTAAAGTCTAAACTAAAGAGAAATGCCAAAGGAAAAATCTTTAATGTTAAAGTGGTAAAAAAAAATGACTACTTACCTTTCTTCTCAGGTTTTTCTCTGTCTTTTATTTTTTCTTTTCCTTTTTCCTTTTCTCTGGGTGAAACTGGAATGAAGCAAATAATATCTTTAATTTCAATCAATGGAATAAGTTAGGAGATAATTGCATGACAGTTTAGCTTCTAAAGTACTTGTAAAAATTACCTTTTAGCTTCCATGAGGTTTACTTACTTAGATTAAACTTCAAAATAATTATAGATTTGCTTTTTGAAACCTGATTTTATTTTCCAATCAAGCATAAGCAATACTAAAATATATCTGACAGCAAAGATAAGAATGTCCTACAGTTTTCAATCTTTAACATAATAAATTGGAAGATCTCTCTCTAACTCAATAAATTGAAAAACATCTCTTTATCTATATATATATATATATATATATATACATACATATATATATATATATATCACTATATGTAAAGAAGTCTGGTTTTGATAATGGGTGAATGTCAGAAATACATGAAGACAAAAGTGAAAGGATATACCTGAACCTAAAGTATAGAACAATGATTATAAACTGCATGTTTAATACATCACAGAAAGAATCCACATTAAATATTTGTAAAGTAATCAGAATAAGAGTGGAATGATATCACATCTTTCCAAAGGAAACAAACTTAATTTAGTGAGCCATGATCCAGTTATTTATTCCAAGAGGATCCAAAACTTACCTTATTATTTATTCATAGAACTAATTAATCAGCAAGCCAGAAATATAGAAATCAAACCAGACATCATTCTCTCTTCTATTTACTAACTTTATTCATTCTTTAAAAGCTATTTTAACCTAAGATTTTTGTTGTGCTTTTACCCCTCTTCTTTTATCCCCTACCTACCTTGTATTTATACAGGAATGTACAGAGAACATTTGTCAAGAGCTGAAGATTATCTTTGGCAAGACAAATACCTTCCCTTTCAATGGGATGTCAACACACTAATGGATGATGAATGCTAAACAAATAATTGCAGAGGTAGTTAATTGCATTTAATGTAATTGCTTCAGAGAAAATAAGCAGGATGGCATGTCAGTGTGGATAATGGGGCTCTAATCTAATCTGCATATCTTGAGAAGGCCCCTTAGTAGATAAAGACATTGAAGGATGTGAAAAATCAAAAAACTTGAAGAGATTAACCTAGGCAGAAAATGTGAGGACAAGAAGAAAAAGACCATTTCAGAATGTCTGAGCAATATGTCTGTTGTGGGCATGATATTATTGCACCTTTAATAAAATATTTTCTCTGAGGCTGTGAAACTTTGTTTTTAACAAGGCATGTGTGGGTAACCAATCTTAGTGTCCCACCAATTGCTTAGCAAGGAATGTCACAAGTTGAAACTATCATATATTTATAAATATTTCACTGTTCAAGTGATTTGACATTTGATTACAGTCTATTCTCATCTGTCAAGAATGTTACCGCATTCAGTCTTAACAGGGATATTATTGCACAGCAGGATATCAATGCCCCCTGTGTAGAACTCTTCTCTCTGCTAACATGTGTCTTCCATCTTGAATACCCAAAACCATGTGTCCTCATTTTCCATCCCCTATTCCATGAAAGGCTCTTCAGGCTTGGTTCAAGTGTTTTCTCTGCAAATTTCTAACCTATCTACCCTTATTTTAGAGACTAATTACACCATCTCTTAATAAGTGTTAATAAGTAATGATGTTGCCATTGTTTATATGTGACTGCTCAGTAGATAAGATCTTTTAAGGGAAGTGCATGTTATACCTCGGCAGAGTGTTAATATCAGTATCTGTCATACAGTACACTTTTAATGATATTTTGGAGCATAAGAAACCCCAATATTTTATAAGAACAGCTAATATCCTTTCTGCTTTTAACCTCTATTTGTTTTCAATCTCTAGAAACTTTTGTAACTTATTAAAAATCTCTTAAATATGACCTAGAACAGGAGGGAGAAACACACCTCAGAATATCGAGTCAATACCATGTTATTCCCCTTCCCACTTAATGGTTATTTTAGGTGTTGCTGAGAAACTTGTTTAATAATAATAATTTTAAAAAACCTCACAAAATAAGGATAGGAAATCAGCACTTACACAGACCACGAGAATTCATTTCTCTTTCTTTGGATCATTGTTAATTAAGCTGACATCCAAAAAGAAATTCTTGGCAAAAACAAAGCCTCTTTTAAAGTTTCTCTAGGGAGAACCAAGTTTGTGAGAGATAAGCTGTGCATTCAGAGCCCTGACTAAAAGGACCCCCAGGGGACACCTAATCTGTGGCTCTGCCTCTGCACTTCAGACAGCTGGCTGTCCATTCCACTAGCACATTTTCAGATTGACATGTGCACAGGCACAAACGGGAGAGTTAATACAAAATCAGGAGAGCAAAGGGGCTGAAATCAGACTCAAATTAGCATATTGACTCCTCATTCTCATTACCCAGGGGAAAAAGCAGCTTCCTTCAATCAAATTTTTTGATTTACTGACACTGTGGTACATGGTGGAATTTCATTATCCTCCTTCAGAATTAACTCCACAATACAGCCTACTGAAACAGCTGGACCCAGGAAACCCTAGGGAGATGTTCAAAATGGCAAAAAGCCACCAAAGCTATTTGGACTGAAACTTCAAACTTTGGCAAGATGTGCTCAAATGCCAAGATTTGAAATGACTTTAGACTCAGCAATGCAACAGTCAGTAACTGCTTTAATGATCACTTTGAAATAAAAATATGCTACGGTAACAACAGTAAATAACTTTGCTGATATATCTACGAATAACCTATCACCCACATGGGAAAACAAAAAACAACAACTTACCTCCTTGTCACCAACATAGACTGGCAAGACATAACTTGGTAAAGGTACTTTTAACCCAGGGCAAAATAAGCTTTTGCACCTGTTAGAGCTTAACTTGTTTGCCACCCATATTTATGTGAAACAAAAGACCCTTTGGTAGGCTCATAATCAAGAACAAATGGAATCCACCAGTTGGAATGGCTCTGTGGCTTGGCATTTAGTCGGCATGGTGTGCTATCCCTGCTCTTGTCGAGACTGACCTTTCTTTGACCAGAACATTCAGCTCAGCTCAACCCTGAAACAGATAGCTCCCTCCTCTCCAGAAGTCCCCAGGCTGTGCTACATACTCCCTGCTTTTAAACCCAGCGGCAACCAGAAAGAGTTAATGTTTTCTAAGAGTTTCAAAGATCTCACTATGTTCAACCTTCCAGTTCCATTTCTCTGAGGGGCTCAGGAGTTTGTAATCAAAAGTTTTGGTGCACAACAGTATAGGTGCATAACTTTATAGGTTAATAAATTCTCCAACTAAGAGGTGACAATAAACTAACCATTTAAGATCCTTTTTTGTTTTCTTCAGAATTACTGAATACTACTACTTTGAGCAATAGACATTGTACATTGCCAATAAAAAGATTTGAGTTTCATGGCTTTACTTGATAGTTTTCTGGCTTTTATTTCAATACATTTCCCTGTTTTGAAATTTTTGGTGCTTTTATTTGAGTGAGATATTAGTAGTCAATAATTTGAGAAGTTGAATATTGCAACTGAGTCACCTAAACTCATACATATTAATGGTTTATTTTTTTAAGCGGTTATTCCTGAAAATATAACAGCATATGGGTTGAGCAGGTTAGATTGAAAAATATGTACATGTATACATATACACGTATGCATGCAATAACAATCAATAAAAAGGAGACCATGAATTTGCAAGAGTAAAGAGAGATACATGGGAGGGTTTAAGGGAGAAAATGGAAAGGAGAAAAAAATACAAGTATATTATAATTTCAAAAATAAAAAAATATAAAAATATTTTTAACCAACCTGATAAAACATTTTTATTGATTATTTGAGAATTTCACAGTGTTATACTGCACTTTGATCATATTCATTCCCTTCTCCCAATCCTCCCAGATCTACTTCCAATTCCATGCCCAGCCAACTTTGGGTCTCTGTTTTTTAAAATATCAAGGTCAATTAGTGTTACCCATATATTCTTGGGTGTGTGGACAGCCAGTATAATTTATTGTTCAAATAACTATTTAGTACATATGCTTAGATCTCTCCTACAAAAACAACAGCTCATCACACCGAGAACTTTCAAGACATTTTGAACACACACTTAGTTTCAGTCTGCATTTGCTATTTTTCTATGTGTGTGATAAAGCACTATGAGCAAGGCAACTTACAGAAGGAAGGGCTTCCCTTGTGTTTATGGATACAGAGGGATAAAAGTTCATCACCATCATGACGGGAAAGCATGGCAACAAGAACCAAGAATGGTGGCAGGAACAGCTCGAACCATAAGTACAGGGCAGAGAAAGCAAACTCCAAATAGCCTCTGAGTCTTTTGAAAACTTCGAAGCCCTAGGGACATATTTCACCTAGCAACTCCACAAGTACTAACCTCCCTAAACCACCACCATGAACCACACATGCAAATACCCAGACTATGGGGAGACATTTCATTCAAATCATCATATTGTTTAAGAAGTTTAGTGTCTGTCTATCATTTTGAACAGCTTCACAGAATTTATGCATCCAGCTGTTCCCTAAGCTATGTTGTGGTATTGTCCTAAAGTAATATAATAAACTCAAATATGTAGGCTCAAACCTAATTACTAGTCAGGGTGACAGGACTTAGTCTTATGTCTGGCACTGAGAGGAGACAGGGCATCTTGAGAGTTCAGGAACGTCAATAACTACTAACTACTCAATATCAATTCTAAGAGTCCTCAACTTTCTATGATGACAATCAAGAAAGTTGCTTCACTTCTTTGTTGCCCTGGCATGCAGCTGTCAATTCAAATGGATATGTCAATCATCATGACAGTAAAATGGGACTCTGGAAAGCTGCCTGTTGCAGTGACTTTATAAATATAAAACTTACTTAAAATTTAAATAGATACCATAGTATCTCTGACCATTGTCCATTTGTGTCTATTCATCAACACTCTACTCTGCACTGATAGTTTGGCCATTTCCTATTCTCATTCTTTGAGGATGATGCCACAATTTATTCTGTAAATACCCCTGCCTGACTTCTACAGCAAACTCTATGCATCTCTCCTGAATTCTTTCAGTAAAAAAGAAAATCCAAGGACCAGAAAGCTAAGCAGAAGTCAGAGTGAGATTCCAGTGACAAAAGGATGTAAAAAGTTCATCTTCAACCCTTTAAAAATAAGTTTGACTTCATCCCCCACTACAGAAAAATAACAAGTATACTATAGGTCAATGTATACAACTATATGTGTAATTCATTTTGAAAATAACTGGTTGAATTTTAATTTTGTACAGACAGAAAAATAACCAACATACTTACAAAAAGGTCACTGAGTATGCTAAAAATGGATTCTGTAATTCATTGATTGAACAAAAATTGTATTGTCCATTCTTTATAAGGGAGATTTTAATTTTAACATGGTCTCTTAGAGGCTGACACTGTAGGGATATATCACTAAACTCCTACTTTAGTGTATTTTAACTTTATTTTTCTTTAAGGGAAACGATGTTGAACACATTCTAAAATACACAAATATGTATTGGTCAAATACATGCCTTCAGTTGATAACTGTCTGTTTACTTCATTAGTTAATTTATTGATTGCATAATTTTATTTAGAGTGCTTAATTTGGGACAATATTACAAATTCTCCACAGTAATCCCATGACATATACCAGAGGCCCCATAGACTGTACAATCCTCCTAACCTATGTTCAGGGGTTCTGGGTCAGTCCTATCCAGGTTTCCCAGCTATCTGACTGTACTCCATGATCTCCCCCTTGTTCAGGTCAGCTTTTTCTGTGGGTCTCTCAAGCCTGGTCTTGACCTATTTACTCATCACTCCTCCATCTCTGCATCAGGATTCCAAGAGTTGGGCTCAGTGTTTAGCTGTGGGTGTCTGTTTCTGCTTCCATCAGCTACTGGATGAAGGCACGAGGATGGCACATAAGGTAGTCATCAATCTCAATATAGAAGAAGGGTATTTAAGGTAGCCTCTCCTCTATTGCTTAGATTGTTAGTCGGGGTCATCCTTGTAGATCTCTGCACATTTCCCTACTGCCAGATTTTGCTTTAAACCTATAGTGTTTCCCTTTATTATAGTAAACCTTTCTTGCTCTCCTCTATTCTTCCCCCCTATTAAATCACCCTGCTCCCTCATGTCCTCCTCTCCCCTCCTCTTCTCCCTTCTCTTTCTCCTAACCCTCTCTTTCCACCACCACCCCCCCGCCCCATGTTCCCAATTGCTCAGGAGATCTTGTATATTTCCTCTTCTCCGGGGGAACAAGCATGTCTCTCTTAGGGTCCTCCTTGTTTCCTAGATATTTCTGGCAGTGTGGATTGTTAACTGGTAACCCTCTTCTCTATGTCTAAAATCTACATATGAGTGAGTACATGCCTACATGCCTTGTTTGTCTTGCTTTGATGTGATTACCTCACTCATGATGGTTTCTTCTAGTTCCATCCATTTGCCTGAGAATTTCAAACAATTTCATTGCCCTCCCCCCATTTCTGTATAAATGTACCACATTTTTCTCCAACAGTTCTTCAGTTGAGGGGAATTTAAGCTGCTTCCAGGTTCTGGTTATTACAAATAATGTTGCTATGAGCATAATTGAACAGATTCCCTTGTTGTATCAATGTGCATTTTTCAGGTATATGCCTAAGAGTAGAATTGCTATATCTTGTGGTTGACCGATTCCCATTTTCCTAAGAAACCACATTATTGTAAGAGTTTGCACTGACACCAGCAGTAGATGAGTATACCCATATCTCCACATCCTCTCCAGCACAACTTGTCTTTGGTGGTTTTGATTTTAGCCATTCTGACAGGAGTAAGATGGTATCTCAGAGTTGTTTTGATTTGCATTTCCCTGAAGGCTAAGGATGTTGAGCATGTTCTTAATTGTCTTTCAGCCATTTTAGATTCCTCTATTAAGAATTCTCTATTTAGTTCTGTACTGCAATTTTTAATTGGGTTATTTGGTGTTTCGGTGACTTGCTTCTTGAGCTCTTTTTATAATTTGGAAATCAGCCTACTGTCAGATGTGAGGTTGGGGAATGTCTTTTTCCATTCTGTTGACTACCATTTTGTCTTGTTGACTTACAAAAGCTTTTCCATTTCAGGAGGTCCCATTTATTAATTGTTGATCTCTGTGTCTGTGCTACTGGTCTTTCTTTTCTTTTTTCAAGAAGTGGTCTCCTGTCCAATTCATTCAAGAGTAACTCCAACATTCCCTCCTACGAGGTTCAGTGTGGCTGGATTTATGTTGAAGTCTTTGATCCATTTGGACTTAAGTTTTGTGCATGGCAATTGACATGGATCTCTCTCAGTTCTTCTACATTCCAGCATTTAGTTATACCAGCACCATTTGTTGAAGATGCTTTCTTTGTTCCACTGTATAATTTAGCTACTTTGTAAAAAAAAATCAGGTATTTATAGGTGTGTGGGTTAATATCAGGGTTTTCAATTTGATTCCATTGGTCTACCTGTCTATTTTTGCATCAATACCAAGCTGTTTTCAGGGATATAGCTCTATATAGAGCTTGAAGTCAGAGATGGTGATGCCTCTGGAAGTTCCTTTATGGTGCAGGGTTGTTTTGGCCATCTTGGGTCTTTAGTTTTTCCATATAAAGTTGAGTATTGTTCTTTCAAGGTCTCTGAAGAATTGTGCTGGGGTTTTGATGGGGATTACATTGAATCTGTAAATTGCCATTTTTACTATGTTGATTCTACCTATCCAAGTCCATGGGAGATCATTCAATTTTCTGGTATATTCTTTAATTTCTTTGTTGACAGACTCAAAGTTCTTGTTATACAGTACTTTCACTTGTTTGGTTAGCATTATCCCAAGATAATTTATTTTGTTTTAGGCTACTGTAAAGGGTGATGCTTATCTGATTTATTTCTCACTACTTTATCATCTGTATACAGTAGGGCTACTGAATTATTTTTGAGTTAATCTTGTATCCTGCCATTTTGCTGAAGGTGTTTATCAGCTGTAGGAGTTCTCTGGCAAAGTTTTTCAGGTCACTTATATAAACTATCATATCATGTACAAATAGAGAAAGGTTTACTTCTTCATTTCTAATTTTTATACCCTTGGTCTCCTTTTGTTGTTTTATTGCTCTAGCTAGTACTTCAAGTACAATATTGAAAAGACATGGAGAGAGTGTGCTGCCTATCTTGTTCCTGATTTTAGAGGAATCACTTTGAGTTTCTCTCCATTAAGGTTGATGTTGCTGTTGGTTTGCTGGATATTGCTTTTATTATGCTTAGGTATGTCCCTGTTATTCCTGATCTCTCCAAAACTTTTATCATGAAGGGATGTTGGATGTTGTCAAAGGCTTTTTCAGCATCTAGCCATGTGATTTTTTCTTTTTCAGTTTACTTATATGGTGGATTGCAATGATAGATTCGCATATGTTGAACCATCCTTGCATCCCTAGGATGAATTCTACTTGTTCATGGTGGATGATTTATCTGATGTGTTCTTGAATTCCATTTGCCAGAATTTTTATGGGAATTTTTCACCATTGTTCATGAGGGATATTGGTCTGAGTTCTCTTTCTTAGTTGTGTCTTTGTATTGCCTGAGTACTAAATTAATTGTAGCCTCATAAAAAAAAATGTTTGGCAATGACCCTTCTGCTTCTATTTTGTGGAACAGTTTGAGGAGTATTGGTATTAGCTTTTCTTTGGATATATGGTAAAATTCTGCACTGAAACCATCTGGCCCTGGGCTTTTTTAGATTGAGAATTTTTGGTTTGGTTGATGACTGCTTCTATTTCATTAGGGGTCATAGGTCTATTTAAATTGTTTATCTCTTCTTGATTTAATTTTGGTAAGTGATATCCATCCAGAAAATTGTCCATTTTCTTTAAACTTTACAATTTTGTGAAATACAGGATTTCAAAGTATGACCCAAAGATTCTCTGGATTTCCTCAGTGGCTGTTGTTATGTCCTACTTTCATTTCTGATTTTGTTAATTTGCATGTTCTCTCTCTGCCATTTGGTTATTTTTGGATAAAGGTTTGTCTATCTTGTTGATTTTCTTGAAGAACCAACTCTTTGTTATATTGACTCTATTGTTTTGTAGTTTCTACTTTATTGATTTCAGCCCACAAAGTTATTATTTCCTGGTATCTACTCCTCTATGGTGAGTTTGCTTCTTTTTGTTCTAGAGCATTCAGTGACAATTTTCCAGTTTCTTAATGTGAACACTTAGTGCTATGAACTTTCCTCTTAGTACTGCTTTCAAAGAGTCCCTTAAGTTTGGCTTTGTTGTGTCTTCATTCTCATTGAATTCTAGGAAGTCTTTAATTTCTTTTTTTATTTCTTCCAAGACCCAGGAATGGTGCAATTGCACATTGTTCAATTTCCATTAGTTTTGTACATTTTCTTCAATTTGTATTGTTGTTGAATCTAACTTTAAAGCATGGTTGTCTGGATTTGTTGGTGATGGTGATATTATGTGTGGATTTCCCCCATTTTTCTTTTGGCTGTTGATAAAGTGGCATTATCTATTGTCTATGTTTTTGTGGGTATAGTTAACTTCTTTAGGTTGGAGTTTCCTTCCAGAACTTTCTGTAGGGCTGAATTAGTTGACATGTATTGTTTAAATCTGGTTTTATTATGGGATATCTTGGTTTCTCCATTTATAGTGATTGAAAGCTTTGCTGGGTATAGTTGTCTAGGCTGGCATCCCTGGTATCTTATTGTTAGTAGAACATCTATCCAGGACCGTCTTAGCCTTCATAGTTTCCATAGAGAGGTCAGATGTAATTTTGATAGGTTTGCCTTTGTGTATTACTTGGCATTTTTCCTTCACTGCTCTTAATATTCTTTCTTTGTTTTATATTTTTGGTATTTGGATTATTATGTGGCAAGGGGACATTTTTGTGGTTTAATCTATTTGGTGTTCTGTGAGCTTCTTGTACTTTCATTGGCATGTCTTTCTTTAGTTTGGGATAGTTTTCTTCTATGATTTTGTTGAATATATTTTCTGCATCTTTGAGTCGGGTTTCTTCACCTTCTATACCTATTATTCTTAGGTTTGGCCTTTCCATGTTGTCTCACATTTTAAGGATATTTTGTGTTAGGGATTTGTTGAACTTAAGATTTGATTTGGTTGATGAATCTGTTGGTTATGCTTGTATCTGCAGTTCCTAATCATTTACCCAGCTTATCTAGTTCTTCATTGCCTAAGACTGGTTTTTTGTTTTGTTTTGTTTTGTTTTTTGTTTATGTTTGTTTGTTTTGTCTCTATTTCAGCTTTCAAACCTTGCACTGTTTGAATTGTTTATTGTAATTTTTGGTTTGTCTTTCCTCCATTTCTTGAATTTTTTTGTTTGAGTTTTCTTCCATTTCCTTAAGGGATTTTCTCATTACCTCTTTGAGAATGTCTGTCATCATCATAAAGTTGTTTTGAGGGTCATTCTCTTCCACTTCATCTGTGTAGGGATGTTCAGATCTTGCTGGTGTGGAGTCTTTAGACTCTCGTGGCATCATATTGATCTTTCTGTTGTTATTATACTGTTGTCTACTGCTCCCTCTTCCAGTGCATACCAGTGGGGTCCCTCCCTTCCTAGTGGATATGATACTAAGATTCTCTTCAGGTAGGTTGCAAGCAGGTCCAATACTCAGATGACTTTCCTCATCCAGTGGGTGGTGGTGGGAGTAGGGTGCAGGCAGACTCTGGATGGGCCATTCCGCTTGTAAGGGTTAACCAGTGTACACTCCTCAGGAGGCTCTGAGGAGGCTCTGAGCAGGGCATTGGAAGGCAGGCCTGTCCTGTAGATGAAGGCAGGACCAGGATGCTGGCAGACTCTTGTGGGCTGGTCTGCAGGGACAGCCTACTCTGCATGCAATCCCCAGGCCTCAGGAGGCTCCAAGCAGGGAACTGGCAGCAAATTCATTATTTGTATCTAGAAAAGCTACTGATTTTCCATTCCTTCCTCATCTTGACTGATTATAGACTGTAACTATGAGCCAAAATAAACCCTCTTTTCCTTCATCTGCATCTATCACACATTTTTTCACAGCAAAGAGAAAGCATCTAATTTATACTACTGTATCACTTTTAAAAGAATCATAACTACAGAGGTGGTATGACACTGCAGAGAGCTCACTGACATTTCAAATCCTTCCAGCCTGTGGGTCACATAGCTATCAAGTAGCATACAAGACTACAGATGGTGCTTTAGCTGTGGATCAGGAGACTCTTCCCTTTCTGTTGTCTGATGTGCTGTGTGCGCCACTTCTACAATGGACAGTGTTTCACCTGAAACAGTTGTGAGCTGTGGGTCCAAAATTCTTTGTGCATTTTTCATGTGCATATTATTTATTCTTTTTTGTTTATTCTTATTATTTAAATTATTATGCTTTACATAAAAGCTATTTTCAAGGCCATTTTGACCTATGAAAGTTTTATTACAAAGTGTTACCCTCATATGGGAAGAGAACTCTTTGTGCAGACTTGTGTTAAATCTTACTGCTCAGACCTATAACTATTCTATGGTGTCGAACTCATCCCACGAATTCATGAAAGGCCATTTACATGACTGATAATTGAGGTAATAACAGGTAGTAATCCAGGGAGAGTTATGTTATGGTTGTGTTTCTTCTAAGCAAATGTAATGATACACTGTATTACTCACTACACAAACACAATACAAGGTCAGAAGAACATACATTGTTCTGATTATAATTACAACATATTGTTAGGGTTAATTTGGTTTAAAGGCAAGTATTAACTAACATGTCAGAGTTTATGCTTAAAGCCATAACCAATAAACATTATTAGGCTTTCTCTTTTGTTTGTTTGTTTTGATAACTGTTTATTTAAATTTGAAACAACCTTGTTTTACATGTCAATCCCAGTTCCCTAGACCTCCCATACTCCCCTGTTTCCCTCCCACCAACCGCCATACCATGCCCTTTCTGCTCCCCCACGAAATAGTCCTACTCTTCCCCCAATGAAAAGTATCAAAATAATCAAAGGGGTCAACCCAAAGAGTTAACATTTTATAAATTTAAATCATCTAGCATCAAACACTCTAAAACTTGTCTTATTTTCTATACTTAATAGTCAGAATTGAAATTGATTATGTTCCATTTTCATATAAAACACTTAACCTATTTGAATGGATTTTTGTTAGAAATCTGTGTTCTCTGGCATTCCATTGCTTCCTTTTCTGTGTTTCTTTGATTAGTAAATATTCCAGGCATAAACTCATCATGTATTATTAATGTCTTCCTATGTTGCAAAAGTTTCTGTTTTTGTTTTTCTTTTAAAGCAGTAAGGGGAGAAGAACAGCAGAAAGAAGGAAAAGAAGAAATTAAAGAAAAAAGAAACAGAAGAGAAGAAAATGAAATAATACGTGATCTAGTTTTAATTACCACCAAAACTTATATCTTCACAAAATAACTCAGCTTTAGTAAATCAATCTTTTTTAGGCTAAGGAATTTGTTATAATGATCACAGGCAACCATATATTATGTACTTCATGCTTTCTTATATGAGTTACAGTTGTTTAAAGACAATGTAAACCATAACTGTAGAGAGCTACAAAGTGCCACACCTTAAAGATGGCGCTGGCTTCTGCCTTCTACCTCCTCAAGGGTGAGCGCTCTCTGGTGTAAACAAGCCCTTATTTGGTTAAGTCTGTTCAGCCTGTCTGCTTCTGCATTAGAGTAGCCTATCTGCAGGGTCCACGTAGCTCACTGGGGTTGGTTAGCACAAGGGGATTTAAGCCTGTGCAGGAGTCCCCCGGGGTCCCACGGGTCAGAAGAACATGTTCAAGGATCCTGATTAAAACTGCATGAAGAAGATCTTCCCGGAGTCGCGTCTTCCTTGCTAGCGAGGGTTGGGCACTGTACAAATGGTGGCCCGTATGGGGAATTTTTCAGATCAGAACTTCTTGCAGTTAGGACAGTGCTGATTAAGTTCCCAAGGTAAGTTGGGACCAAATTAAGGCCCTCGGTGAAGAGGTGATAAGGTCTCCGGTAAGGAGCAATAAAGTCCCAGGTAAGTTGGAACTAAGTTAAAGACCGCAGAAATAAGCGGCAATAAAGTCTCAGGCATTGAGCGAGAGGTTCTAATGAACTGAAAGTAAAATTTTCAAAATGGGGACTTCTCAGTCTCATCCAATTTTTCTGGCTCTTCAGGAGCTACTTTAGTCAAAGAAACTTAAAATAAAGAAAAGCACACTAGAAAGATTCCTGAGCAAATGTAATGCCATTGCATCTTGGTTCGCAGTTTTGGGAGAACTCATGCTAGTGTGCTGGGACAAGTTAGGCAGAGATTTTGATTTTGCCTGGGAACAAGGGACGCTAAAGTCCAAAGTCCGACCTGTTTGGAAGTGAGTAGCTGTATCGAAGACCAGAGGTACTGTAAAGAGGTGATGGAAAAAGAAAAAGCTGCACTAGAAATGTTACAAGAAGAAAGATCAGAAGAGGTTGAGAGAACAGGAGAGTCAGGTATGGACAAAACAGATTCTGAGGAAGAATTGCAAGCCCTCATAGAAAAGGTTCAGAAACAATCCCTTAAGGGACAGAGGGGGAAGGGAGAGGAGAAATGGCGATGTGGGGAGAGGAGGGACCCTCCTAGAACAATGCCTTCGGCGCCTTCTCCTGATCAGAGTGAGGAAGGGCAGAGCTGAGGTACAGGGCTTTCCTTTTGCCCTGAGGTCTGGAAAGTTGTACAAACTGACTTAAGTCTGGCCTATCCAGTTTTCCAGGATGCCCAAGGCAATAGATATGAGGAGCCTTTAGACTTTAAGGTCACCAAGGCTTTGGCTGAGTCTGAGAGAACATATGGAATTTCATTTCCTTTTACTGTAGCTCAAGTTGAAGCCCTAAATAGGCATAGCATGACTCCTAGTGATTGGAGTGTGCGGGCTCAAGCATGCCTAAGCCCCCGGCAGTATCAGGATTGGAAAGCTTTTTTAATTGAGTGTGCCAATGAACAGGCTGCAGCTAATCTGGCAGCCTGAAACACAACATGGGACAGGGACATGTTACTTGGACAGGGACACTTTGCAAGTCAACAGACAGGATATCCAATACAAGTTTTTGAACAAGTAAATCAGATTGCCATAAAAGCATGGAAGTCATTACCCAATAAGGGAGAGGTGAGTGGTAACCTCACTAAGATACTGCAAGGCCCAATGGAACCATTTTCAGATTTTAAGGACTGTTTGGTAGAGGCTGCAGAGAGAGAGAGATTTTAGCATTACAACAGCCATAGTTGCAGCTATTTCTTTTGCAGTTGTGGGTTCAGCCGTGGCTATGAGCACATCAGTGCAGACAGCCTGTAAGCTAAATGAATTGTCCAAGAATGTGGCTACCCCTTGGATGCTCAATCCGCAATTGGTGCTCAACTAAAAGGAGGTTTAATGATTGTAAACCAAAGAATTAATCTGGTGCAGAAGCAAATAGATACCTTGTGGCAGCTGGTGCAATTGGGATATGAAAAGAAATATCCAGGTTTGTGTGTTACCAGCATTCAGTATGAGAACTTTATATGTACTGCTAATTTGTCATGACAGTTGTCTAGCTACCTTTTAGGAAATTGGTCTGCTGACTTTGATGACTTAATGGTACAGATGCTAGTGGCCATCGTTGCAGTAAATTCAACACATGTCAATGCAGGACTGGTTCCCGGATTGTCATCATGACTCCTGTTGCCATGGATCATCTGAAAGAGTAGGGGGGAATGGGAGCCATGGCTGTCCTCTTGTTGCTTATCTCCTTCGTGGGCCTGTGGTGCCTTTGCAAGATGAGGTTTGCTCAGAAGCGGTATGCAGCTATGGTTGTCTAGGCATTTACAGCCATTGAGGCAGGATAGTCTCCCCAAGCATGGCTCTCAGTCAGTCATGAACAAGAATTGATCCTTCATGTTCAGGATTTATGGCTTAGCACTGCACTCCGAGTTAGCTCTGGAAGTGAGCAACTCTGAGAAGGGCAAGTCTGGTTGCATGTGGGTTGGTGTCCGAGGCCCCACCTCCAGGAAAAAGATACCGGACGAGTGTGGCACTGACGTGGCTGACTACCAGGATTCAGGGTCATTACAATGTCCACTGCTTTACTGGAGACCAGACCACTACCCTTGCCTGTTGCGTTATTAAAACAAAAAGGGGGAACTGTAGAGAGCTGCGAAGTGCCACCCCTTAAAGATTGTGCTGGCTTCCTCCTTCCACCTCCCCAAGGGTGAGTGCTCTCTGGTGTAAACAAGCCCTTATTTGGTTAAGTCTGTTCAGCCTGTCTGCTTCCACGTTAGAGTAGCCAATCTGCAGAGTCCACGTAGCTCACTGGGGTTGATTAACACAAGGGGATTTAAGCCTGGGCAAGGGTCCCCCAGGGTCCCGCGGGTCAGAAGAACATGTTCAAGGATCCTGATTAAAACTGCATAAAGAAGATCTTCCCGGAGTCCCATCTTCCTTGCTGGTGAGGGTTGGGCGCGGTACTCATAACTAAACCTCACATTTACCCACAACCAAACTGGAATGTGACTTAGAGACTGTTTCATTTATATACATATGTCAATAGGTGTAGAAGTGTTTGTAAATATGTAGTTACAATACTCAATGTCAATAAATATTGAGGAATAAAAACTAGAGATTATTACATCCTAATTACAGACAGGAAACTAAAGAGTGTAAATGTCAAACATTCCACTCATGTTCTCACAGTGGAGCAAAAATAGATTAAAATACTTAAGTGTCTTTGGCCCTATCTATCTATCTATCTATCTATCTATCTATCTATCTATCTATCTATCTATCTATCTACTATGTATCTATCATGTGTCTATGTGTCTATCTACCTACCCCTCTATCATCCATCTGTCTGTCTACTATCTATCATATATCAATCATCTATCTACTTACGTACTGGCTATCAATAGATCATCTATCTGTCTGTCTGGTTTTTTCTCTCTCAGAATTATTTGTCTAACTCACATAAATTTGGTTACTCAAGAAATATTTTCAGGTGACTAATCTCGAGCACAAGCTTTGAAAAATTTACTTTAAACTTCAGCCAAATCCACTGTTTTAATTACAGGAGACTCACTGGTTTAATAAACCCACTCCACAGCCCACTGCTTAAAGACTTTGACAGCGGGATTCTGACAGCCAGATCCAAAATGCAAATGTTAACATCAGCATCATCATATTCACTCCAGCAGTCTTGCTGCTAAATTACAATGGAGTCTGCAAAATGAGGCTGCAGAGACTTTGACCAAGTGATGAGTTTCTCTTTAAATTCAGGCAGAGAGAAGTAGCCAGATTAGTTATGGTTCACTTAATCAATCCTTGCCCAAAAGCAGTATCCAATTTTCCTGGCCAAAAGAGTAAGGATCCAAAAAAAGGAACATATGCAGTAAGACAACTTTAGCCCCTCAATACAAGTATAGACAAATTTCAGGTGAGAGAGTGGCAGTGTTTTGATTGTGTAAGGCTGACAAAAAGTGATCCACCTTTTGATTTTTATTTTACAGGGCATTACAATTAAGATTACATGAATCTCCGAAGAGACTTTGAACTTTGGAGTTTTCAACGTTGTTGAGATTGTGATAGACAGTGTGGACTTTTGAAGTAGGACTAATGCATTTTGCATTATACTGTTCCAAGCTTATGGTGGTTAAGGAATGGAATGTGGTAGTTTCATTGTAATTGACTCCCAGAATCTCATAAGGAAATTAAGACATAAAATATATTGATAAACAACAGTTTATAAATAACAACTTAGATAAACTTAGTCATCCCAACATAGGTAAACATGTACCTGATGGAGGCAGAAGCAGACACCCACAGCAAAACACTGAGCTGAACTCCTGGAATCCAGTTGCAGAGAGGGAGGAATGATGAACAAAGGGGTCAAGACCAGGCTGGAGAAACCCACAGAGACAGCTGGACCGAACAAGGGGGAGCTCATCCACCCAGTCTGATAGTCAGCATAAGACTGACTGACCCTCTGAATATGGGACTTATTTAGGAGGACTGGGCAGTCTATGGGGCCTCTGGTAGTGAATCAGTATTTGTCCCTAGTATATGAACGGACTTTGGGAGCCCATTCCACATAAAAGAATACTCCCTCAGTCTGGACACATGGGGGAGGGCCTAGGCCCTGCTCTAAATAATATCAGATTCCTGGGGAACAAAAAGCAGATCGGATGGGGGTTGGTGGGGAGAACAGGGGAGGAGGGAAGTTAAGAGGGAACTGGGATTGTCATGTAAAACAAGTTTGTTTCAATTTTAAATAAAATAGTTATCAAAAATATGCTATTATAAGCTAATCTGGGCTTCTAGTATTTAAAACAATATTTTCAGCTATGCTACCTGTGAGAGCTAATTTTCACATAGCTAGTTTTTAGTATAATAAATATATAACTATGTTTGCTTTGTTTAATTTTGCATATGGGATGTTCTGGTAATTGAACTCAGATTTCTGCACATGATATGCAAGCATTCTTCTACTTGGCAACATACCCTATTTTCCAACAATTACCTTTTATTTCAGGGAAACTTTTCATTATTTTTCTCTGTATCCCATAAGTACAGTAAGGGTGAGAATCATTTTTACTCTCTGAAACATCCAAAATAATGTATAACTGCCCATTTTCAAAACCTGGTTATGTGGAAAAATTGTTCCTATTGAGTGCTATCATTTGCTGTAAGATTTTATAGTTCCATGGTTTCATGGATTTCCCACAGAAAAGTAATACCTGTCAGATGAGCAAGGAAGTGTTGGCCCTTACTGAAATGCTTCTATTGTGTGATCTTGGTTCCTGGATTCAAACTGGCAGAAGGGACTATTAATTATCTTGTTGTCACAGTCTATCTACCCATTGAGGCTGGGTTATTCCACTGATTTAATCTAATGATTTGACATGTCTGAACCAATGATAATAAAGGCATTCAATGGTATGTCAAGTTCATGTTTAAAATGTGAACTCTGAATCATTATAAAAAATAAAGTTCAAAATAAAAAGAATGTTTGTTACGTAAAATATTATAATGCTACTTATCATATAAACAAATATTTTTTCAAAGTTGCAATTGTTTTGATTTCTATCATTGACTGTTATTAGACACTCATACCTGTAATTTAATTGGAGAAGAAAGAAATGATGTGACCATTACCAAATATTTAAAAGTAAAAATCCTTAACTATAGAAATACTTTTTCTTTCTTACGAATGTACCAAAAACTGTGTACATTATCAAAAGGAGATTGTAGAGGAGGAAGTGAGAGGAGAAGGAGGAAGAAGAGGAGAACAGGGATAAGGAGGCGGAACAAGGGGAGGAATAGGAGGAGTAAAAGAAAGACAAAGACATGGACTGGAGGAGCCGTAAGAGGAGGAGACAGCCATGGCAGCAGGAGAATAAAATGAAATTTGTACCTTTAGCTTGTATTTTCTTCTCAGGTTTCTCCTGCTTTTCAGCCTTTTCTTTGTGTATTTCTACAGAAACATAGAATATACAGTTTAGAAACTTGAAAAAGTATAACATTTAAACCATACCAGTGACCTAAACTTTTAAATTCCGCAACAAAATATAAAATTTTCTAACTAGTTTACCTTAATCACTAAGATTGGAGAAGAAAGACCACTGACACAAATTGCTATGATCAAACTAATTAAAGCGAACTATTTACTCATGTACGTGGGCTGCCTCCCCTTAAGGCAAAGTTGGAAAGGCCAGTACTGGAAGAAAGGAAAACATGTTTTTTGTTTTGTTTTTATAGCTCAGGGGTATAAGTTTCTAAATGGGAGATTTGGCAGGCAAAATAGCCATGGCTACAAGAGTAGAACATACACATAACAAGTTAGTCATAACGACCTCTTGAAACAAAGGCACAATTGCATGGAAGTCATAACAACAAAGGCAGGGGTGCAAGATTGTTTTGAAACAAAGATGTGGTTGTCATCTTATGGAACAGGAAGTCCAGAACCCTTTGAAATTAAAGTTTACGGGTGGGACATGGTCCAATCCTTGAGAAACAGAGATTTAGCCATAAACAAGAATGAACCTACTTTGTCTTTACTGTAAGATGGCTTTCAACCCCAAGATGCAGGCATGCTGATTCATCAGTTACTGAGGTCTGAAAGAGGCTTGCCAATAATTACCACACAAAATTGCCTCTTTGTGGAAATAAAGGAAATATTGGAATTGTCTCAAAATCAGTCATTTAAAAAGTGAGACTTTACTCTGATAGAAAATGATCATAAACTCTGACTGTATTTAACTTAAATTATTCCTGATGCAAACTGAGAATCTCTAATATGAACTTCATTTAGATTTTTAAGGAAATGAAAAAATATTTATTTTCATATTTAATTAAGAACTTATGGAGTGAACTATAGCCTTTAATTAGAAGTATATCCTAGAACTATCAACCCCAAAATACATCTGTAAGCAGCATCTACATTGTATTTAAGCAACAATTATGCCAACTATATACGGTATATTTCATAGCAGAATTTTTTTCTAGATATGAAATTTTCCAAGTTCATTCAATTTGAAGGAAGCTTCATATATATGGATCTCCAAGCCTTAGATGTTAATTCATAATTCACAGTTAATTTGGTGAGAAGTAAATTTGAGATGAAAATTTGAAAAGTGTTATTGCTATCTCTGAAAGGTTACTCATTCTTAAATATCATGTGCTTTCTTTTAAAATATGTTTGTTTAACTTGTTTATTTGGCAGCTGGTCTGACATGACAGTAATTACTGTATATATTTAAAATTCTCATCTGTTAATTTGCATTTTCATCATTGTTATATTTTAGAAATCTACTGAGTTGCTTGTTTTTTCAGTCTTTTTCTTTTTGGCAGACCTACTACCCATCTCCAAGTAAATGCACAGAGGCTTGTTCTTAGTTATGAATGCTCAGCCTTAGCTTGGATTATTTCTAGCCATTTTTTTTCTTAAATTACCCCATTTAGTTTTTGCCTCTTGACTTTTATCTTTCTCTATTATATAAACAGTTCTTCTTACTCTGTGGCATGCTATGTAGCTGGTTGGCTTGCCCCTAATGTTCTCCTCTCCTTCTCCTTTTCTCACTCCCTCCTTTTTCTTTCCAGATTTCTCCTCCTATTTATTCTCTCTGCTGCAAGGCCTGACTGTCCTTTCTTCTGCCTATTTATTGGCTGCCCAGCTCTTTATTAGACCAATCAGTTCTTTTAGACAGGCAAAGTAACATAGCCTCAAAGAGTTAAACAAATGCATCATAAAAGAATGTAACACATGTTTACATCATTCAACAAGTATTCCACAGCATAAAAGAACATAACACATCTTTAACTAATATTCCTAAACAGTCTACTGTCTCCAGACAAGTCATTCAAAAGCCCTCAACATCTTGTGAAAAGACAGCTAATGACATTCATTCTTCTTCTAAGCAGATATGCACAACTGTAAAAGTCTTCTCTCAATTTTTACCCTTAATCAATCATTTTAATATTCTCAGTATCATTTGTTCATTGTCATCCATTGTGGCTTTTAATACAGTGAAACAGTACTGATGAGATTATGAGTTCATTTATATCTCTGAAAAAAAAAAGTCTGCAAGGTTCAGGGCTGAATCAAAGAGCATTTCTGTCTGCCTGGCTTTCCTAATACTGTTTATTTCCTTAATACCTCCACATTCACTCCCAAGGAAGGTTTTGTTTTTGTTTTTGTTTTTCTCTTTACCCCCTGGTATGTATAACTGCCCATTGCAAGACCTGGTCATGTTGGAATGTCACACAAAATGAACTCCCATTAAGAATCACTGCTTTAAATATACATAATATCAAATACATCATCACTGTCCCAACTTCACTGATAGACATCTGTACATATTTACTTGTGTGGCAAATCCAAATTAACACATTTTATTAGAATAATGTGGATGAAGTTGTAATTTAGAAAATTACATCTTTAATGATGTTTATATTAATCACATTTTATAAGGATAGAGCAGTTGGGGTCTGTCACCTATGGCTGTATTAATGGTCCAATTTTCAATTTTGGTAGTGTACTGTACCAAATTATGTGGGGAAAAATAACAAGAACAAAACAAAACAAAAAACAAGAAATACTATCTCAGTTTCTGGAAGTTGTAGCAAATGTTATTAAGACCACTCATAATCACACAATCTTAAGATGATTCTGAGTATTTTGAGTGTTTTCTCCAGATCTTTTGGAAAACTATAGAAAGAGATCTGAGCTTTCCTGGAAAGGGCACAATCCTGCATGTGACTTTTCTTCCTTATTCTCCACAAACACAAGCAGATCCCTGAGAAGAAATCTCTTAACACGTAAATGTGTGTTTATAATCTTCTGATTGGCTTTCCTTATTTGAGCTCTGAATGAGATATTGGATTAAACACTAATACAACTAATTGGAAGAATTCCCTATGCACTTTGAGATTTTGCAGTTATATGCATTTACATGGTGCAGGTGGGTCACATTACACCAGTACAAATCATTCTTCTCAGGTCCTTAGGGGTCAAGGGTCCCAATTTTAAATCTTAGAGCAATGACAGAGGTAAAACATCTCAAATGAACTGATTAAAAACAAATTTGAACTTCTTCCCGGTCAACTTCCTCTCTTTGCCTTACCCATATGAATTGAAGCTATGCAGAAGATTGGAACTCAGTATAAGTCAAGTCACTAAAACAAGTGAAATGCCAAATACTTGAAATACTCTTTAGATAGGAAAAAAAGTCATTTCAAGACATGGTTACTGTTCCTACATGGCATTAGTGTAAAGCAAAGATGGAATAAAGCTTTAAAATTAAAATCTTCACTAAATTTTTATATTAAAAGCTAGAAAGTTATTGTTGACATTTAATTTCCCTTTAGAGGAGTGTATCCATGTAAAGAGTGTATGTGGGCATTCCAACTGTAGGCCACTCAAACAAATGAAGAGAAAACTCTGGAACCTGCATGGAAAGGATGGAAGCTGAGTTAGGCAGATGCTTCTGCAGGATTTGATGCTGAAAGTCTGCTAGAACAAATGTGTCCAGCATTCCTAGACCTAGTAAATTTGGGGATATATATGTGGGATAATTGTTCCTGAGACTGGACACACTATCCTGGTCCATAGCAGACATCTCCATAAAGTGGGTAAAAGGTTGTCCACCTCAGATCAGACAAAAGAAGCAGTATCAAAAACTGCTCTGTCTCCTGTTAGCTCTGTGTTTTCAGCCATATGTCTCTTTGAAATTTGAAATTAATGTATACCCTATAGAGAAAAACTATGAAGACCTATCTCAAAAACTAGTTAAGGACACCAATCAGGGCCTACTGACAGGAAAAAAGCTCGGCTTGGCATTTTTTATCTCAGTCTTTTTGAGACATGAAAAAAGTGGTACTCAGCCATAAAGAGAAATGGAGCCCCATTATATTTGCAGCAAAATGAGTGAACTAGAAAGGTACCATGTTAAATGAAACAAGTCAGTCACTGGAGGCTGAGTATTGTTGTTCATTCTCATTTGTGTGAAATGAAACTAATCTGAGTAGGATGGATATTACTAAGAATTCAGAATGGTGCTAGGATAAAAAAATGGACACATGCAATTTATGTTGCTGCATGCATTCATGGAAGGGTTATACGTAACTCCATTAGGATGTGTTAATTCTTTTCTTTAAAAAAATACCACTCACCTACCAGGAAGGAATGAAAACAAATACACTCTCTGGATTATACGTAACTCCATTAGGATGTGTTAATTCTTTTCTTTAAAAAAATACCACTCACCTACCAGGAAGGAATGAAAACAAATACACTCTCTGGATTATACGTAACTCCATTAAGATGTGTTAATTCTTTTCTTTAAAAAAGATACCACTCACCTACCAGGAAGGAATGAAAACAAATACACTCTCTGGATTATACGTAACTCCATTAGGATGTGTTAATTCTTTTCTTTAAAAAAGATACCACTCACCTACCAGGAAGGAATGAAAACAAATACGCTCTCTGGATTATACGTAACTCCATTAGGATGTGTTAATTCTTTTCTTTAAAAAAGATACCACTCACCTACCAGGAAGGAATGAAAACAAATACACTCTCTGGATTATACGTAACTCCATTAGGATGTGTTAATTCTTTTCTTTAAAAAATATACCACTCACCTACCAGGAAGGAATGAAAACAAATACACTCTCTGGATTATACGTAACTCCATTAGGATGTGTTAATTCTTTTCTTTAAAAAAATATACCACTCACCTACCAGGAAGGAATGAAAACAAATACACTCTCTGGATTATACGTAACTCCATTAGGATGTGTTAATTCTTTTCTTTAAAAAAATATACCACTCACCTACCAGGAAGGAATGAAAACAAATACACTCTCTGGATTATACGTAACTCCATTAGGATGTGTTAATTCTTTTCTTTAAAAAAGATACCACTCACCTACCAGGAAGGAATGAAAACAAATACACTCTCTGGATTATACGTAACACCATTAAGATGTGTTAATTCTTTTCTTTAAAAAAAATACCACTCACCTATCAGGAAGGAATGAAAACAAATACACTCTCTGGATTATACGTAACTCCATTAGGATGTGTTAATTCTTTTCTTTAAAAAAGATACCACTCACCTACCAGGAAGGAATGAAAACAAATACACTCTCTGGATTATACGTAACTCCATTAAGATGTGTTAATTCTTTTCTTTAAAAAAGATACCACTCACCTACCAGGAAGGAATGAAAACAAATACACTCTCTGGATTATACGTAACTCCATTAAGATGTGTTAATTCTTTTCTTTAAAAAAGATACCACTCACCTACCAGGAAGGAATGAAAACAAATACACTCTCTGGATTATACGTAACTCCATTAAGATGTGTTAATTCTTTTCTTTAAAAAAGATACCACTCACCTACCAGGAAGGAATGAAAACAAATACACTCTCTGGATTATACGTAACTCCATTAAGATGTGTTAATTCTTTTCTTTAAAAAAAGATACCACTCACCTACCAGGAAGGAATGAAAACAAATACACTCTCTGGATTATACGTAACTCCATTAAGATGTGTTAATTCTTTTCTTTAAAAAAGATACCACTCACCTACCAGGAAGGAATGAAAACAAATACACTCTCTGGATTATACGTAACTCCATTAAGATGTGTTAATTCTTTTCTTTAAAAAAGATACCACTCACCTACCAGGAAGGAATGAAAACAAATACACTCTCTGGATTATACGTAACTCCATTAAGATGTGTTAATTCTTTTCTTTAAAAAAAGATACCACTCACCTACCAGGAAGGAATGAAAACAAATACACTCTCTGGATTATACGTAACTCCATTAAGATGTGTTAATTCTTTTCTTTAAAAAAAATACCACTCACCTACCAGGAAGGAATGAAAACAAATACACTCTCTGGATTATACGTAACTCCATTAAGATGTGTTAATTCTTTTCTTTAAAAAAAATACCACTCACCTACCAGGAAGGAATGAAAACAAATACACTCTCTGGATTATACGTAACTCCATTAAGATGTGTTAATTCTTTTCTTTAAAAAAAATACCACTCACCTACCAGGAAGGAATGAAAACAAATACACTCTCTCCAAGCTTCCTTAAGAAGTAAACTCTAAAGCAGAAAACACATACTTGATGCACTTGACTTAAGAAACAGAATATACTCAATTTTGCAGAAAAAAGTGTCTGAGGGGGGGGACTAGAAACATTTCAAAAAGTTTAGTTTACTTGTTTTCTTTTTTCTGTGACAGAGAAGACAAAACCCAATTGCATAACTAATAATACATGTTCAAAATCTAGTTGCATAACTAACAGTACATGTTCAGTGTTTAGTCTTTCTAATCCTGTAAGTCAGCCTTACATAAATGAAAAGAATGCCATGGGTATGGCAGGTCCACTCAGCTCTCCTGAAAGATGTTAAAGGCCATGTAGGATAAAATCTCTATAGCTCGGTGTAAAGATGGGCACTGATGAATTTCTTAGTCACATTTTCTTCTTCTTTTCTTGTAGGACATCATCAACTACATTTTGGAGCTTCAAGTTGAATTAAACCTGCCAGCATATTTTTAAAGGTATACTCACACAGTACGGCTACATTAGTATTGGTCTACCTATACTTATGTTTCTTTACTCACAAAGGTTGAAGATGGGTTTCTCATGATTCGACCAAAAGAAGAACATAAGCATCTCTCTGTGATTTTACTACTGGGCTGCATTTTCCTTGGGGATAGGGTCACAACACTAGTATCAGTGCCTGTAGCGATCAGCTCTCAGAAGATCCATCAAAGCCTCTACAGACTGTGCCAATCTGTCTCCTTATACTTTATCCAGGAAATGATGGCCATGCAAGTTATGGTTTATTGAATAATAACACGTTACCAATTTATATTTCACAAAAATATCCTTCTCAGAGGTGCTGTCTGATTCATTGCCTTCAATTGCACTTGCCAGCTAAGACTATTTGTAGAAAACAGGAAAATTTAAAAGATTCAAGGCATTATAAGTAGGGATTTAATGCCCTATAATTTTTAACTTTTTTCTTCAAAGAAGAAAACTCCTCTATGTTATTAATACTCCTGTTTAGTTATTTGTCAATTTCTGTAGACATGCCAATGCCTGTATTTTGTGTGTCATGATATTGATGCGCAATTATTCCAAATTATATTTAAAATCATGACATTCTTTTGGGAACAGTTTATAGTAAGTACATAAGGAACAAAGAAAAGTTGGGGAAGTCATTAATCTCCAAATTTAAGGGTTTTAGAATTAGACAAATATCAAATGCCTCTGAAAGGGGGTTCACTTTCAGCACAAGGCCAACTCATATTCCTCCTTTGTAACTGGAAAATTCTAGGCTTCGTGGTCTAGTAGGTTAAAAAGGTCAACGTATTTCAACCCAGGTATCTTACCATCCAATTTTGAGATTGTTATCCCATAAAAGAAGGTGAAATAAAAAAAAAGAATGACCATTATCTCAGTGAATTAAGAAGCAGTGAAAAATGACATTTGTCCCACTAGGTCACAGGTAGTGCTGACAAGTGGTTTTTCATGAATGTTTCCCGGTGTCAGAAATGCTTCAGAGAAAGGCAGGGAAATCCACAGAGTGAGTGTGCTGTTTTCCTAATTCCTTTATTCCGTTTGATCGTTCTCAAACTCTTTGCTGGCTTTTCAGAATGAAGTACAAGTGACAATGGAGGAGGAGTAGAGAGACATTATTTGCCTTACATTCTCGTGTATACTCTCACTCTAAATAAATCAAAAACATAATACCTTCACTTATCAATGAACCTAGTTAAAGAATTTAAATTCTTTAACTCTATTTTGGGTATTATATTATTTAAATGAAGTGACAAATATACTTTCCTCAATCAGAATTTTTCTACCGAATAATGTCAAACATTATGAGAGATTTAAAACTGGCAGAAAACAGATAAGCAGACACAATAATTTATTAGAGTGCTGAGAATAAATACAAATTAGTCTTGGTTTTAGATTACTTATTACTTCATGATTGCAATAATATAAAGATAATGATCTTCATATGAAAGATGTCATAAGCCTTTGGTATTCTAATGTAATTTTAATATGCATTTTGATAAGAAAATGTAGACACAGAATCTATGAAAAGAATCTCCATAAAATATTTTAATTCCTGGAATTCATTAAATACAGCTAACTGTTGAAGATAATTAACACTGGAGTCAATATGCCCAATTAAATTCTGATTCTGATCACTGCTATTTGAATTTTATTTCCTCGTCCATGAAATAAGAATATAACAACAATTTTTCCTCACAGATTTCCTTGAGCATTAAAATTAGTCAAATTTTCTGAAAACAAAGACAGTAGTACAGTAGTAGATAATGTCTTACTTGTTTGTGATAAATTCTAAAGCAATTTAACAATTAATAAAGGTTGAAAGTTTTCTAGAGACAGCAAACTTGCTTTTCAAAATAGATATTAGGATAGGGGATGTAGCTCTGTGATGTGGTGTTTGGTTACCTTGGTCAGAGCCACAGCTCTACATATATATATATATATATATATATATATATATATATATATATATTACAATATTATAAAGCTGAGAAAAATTACAAAATGTACAAATATATATTTATTATGGATTACAAATTTTGATAAATGTTACATAATTTTACTGTTTACGAACATAAACTAAAGCAACTGAAAGTATACTTAGGCACTTTTTCAAAAATTTTTCCAAAAATATAGCATTTTAATATTTTTATGGTACAATAAATATCTCAACAGTAATAAAATCAAGGACATATATTTTATGTAATATTATAGTTGCAGTAAATCTATATGAATTGATACATCTATAATAAAATGTTAGATATCAAACATCTTGTCTACTTCAACAGAAAAAATAAAACAATATAAAAGAGGCAAAATTTTAAATCCTGTGTGTCTATTCATAAAGCTTAAAGAAAGGGTTGCTAGATTTCAACCACACCCCAAATCAGTGTTCATTTTGTGCTCTGGATTTTGAACTTGTGTGATTTATTAACATATCCTAGATCTGATAAAAAGATTTCAGTACCTTCTGCTTTTTATTTTATCTAACGATATTTACATACATGTTTTATATGCAAAGATTGTAAAATTCCTGCATTAGGTAAATGAATTTATGCCATTCATCTAAGAAAGTGTAGATTTTAGTGAAGCTGTGGGTAGTTTAAGGTGTGGTTTTTTGGGTGCACTGAATAAATTTCACTTTCTTGTCATTTATACTACATGTCCCCTTGAAATATCAAATTAACTAATCAATAGTTAGAATCTGAAGTGAGGATTCTCTTTATTCACATGGCCCTCATTCCTGTTCAGGCTCTTTTGGTGTCTCTGAATAAACGTTTCTGAACTCAATGTCAAACTCAATGCAGAATGCAACCATCAGGCCAGTAAATTTTTCTAAGGCTTTTTACCTTGTCTTCTTAGAAATTGGGAACTGAGGCTAGGGGTACCAAAAGTGATAAAGCTGACAATAAACAGTACCTGGATTAGAGAACTAGATTGTACTAAATGATTCTTTAAAACTATGTCATGTATAGTCCATTTTCTAAGTTATTTTCACGTGTTTCACACATTTTTGCATATGATATATATTTTTCAACCTATTTTGGGGAGTACTATATTTTAATTTTGTCTGATCACTTATTTAGGAGAGGGGTTGTAAGACAGGGTTACTCTGTGTACCTCTGCAGCCCGTCCTGGCACTCGCTTTGTATACATGGCTGGCCTAGAATTTATATAGATCCACCTGCTTCTGCCTCCTGAGTATTGTGATTAAAGATGCATGCCACCACTGCCCAGCTCTTGTTTGAGTCTTACGTGGCCAAATTAAAATATGAACTGTTTATCTATCACATTGACACACTGTTAATAAATTCAAAATGATAACAATTCAAAATTTCCTAAACCACAGACTCAAACTTCAAAGGATAATATCAAAGTCAAGGTGACAATAATTTATTAAACTGTTTTAGAGATTGAAAATTCCAAAGAAGACATTTATAGTTGTTTTCATGGTATCTCTGAAAAATTAGATCAGATAAAAATACCTTATTACTTTCTCTCTTTTTACTATTAACCTACTTATTCATGGAACTATATACATATATGTATATATATATGTAATACTATATTTAAAACTTCCCCAATTTTTATTAGGTCACTAAGAATTAATTTTGATAAATGACCTAAGCAAATCTAGTTATCTACTTAATGCCAATTAATTGATTCTAAGGGGAATGTACTTTTCTGAAATCTCAATATTTATAACAAATATAATAATTTATGCACTGGCATCTATTTTTGTTATACATTTTCAACTGTACCAAGAATTATTTTTCAGGAAAATATACCAATATTGAAGAGCATACAAGGATTTTATCTCATCCTTAAATCACTGTCATTTGTAATTAAGGAGGCAGATATTAGAAATAGTGGTAGACAGATATCCAAAAGAATTATCTTCACAGATATTCAAACTTATTAATGTAAGACAGTTTGGGGATTATTTAGTTATATTTTATTACTTTGTAAATTAAGGTAAACTTTTTCAGGAAAAACAATTGTCCACATGCAACAAACCTGACAGATGGAAGTGATTACAAATAATACCTCTTACTAGATAAATACTGATAGAGTTAAGGTATATGGATGAGGTTACGGCTGGGTTAGAATATGTGCTTCATAAAAGTGATGGTACCCTATACCAGATCAATATGGCTGTGTATAAGAATCATCTGGGGAAACTTTAAAACACATCCTTGAACTATAGCCTAAATTGATTCAGTTCAGTTTCCCACAGAGAGGAAACATGGGGGATCTACAATTTAAATAAGCTCACAAAGGACTTCAGAACCAGTGTCATCAGTGAGAAGAATTGTCCAGATCAATGTTTCGCAAACCTTAATATGCGGAGGAAGCTTGGGATCTTCTTAAATTTCAGATTCTCAATCATTTAGCCTAGATATATGCATTTTCTCAATAGCTTCCAGATGATGCTCAAACTGCTGGTCATGGACCATACTTTGCAGTGCGAGGATTGTTCTGGATGAAACTATTGATAAAGACGTTACTAAATGCCATAATGATTCAGTCAGAAAGCACCATCACTGCAATGGAACTGGAACAGATTATTGAACACCTTTGATTCATAGGTTTGAGAACTGAGAATCACTGGGGTTACATGACTTAACTTTAGCATGTGAAGTATACAGATAATCTAACTGAAACCCCTCCTAGTTCTTTTCCGTGTGATTTATCTCAATCATGCTTAAACTTTTGAAATTGCAGCACATTCTATCATTAATCCTGTCTACTAGGCCAATGTGACATCCATATTAATGTAACTTCTATGTTATCTTCTTTCAATGTGGTGTTTCTCCCCTCAATAAGTTTATATACAGCTGTTACTATAGATAAATGAGCCAGATATCCTCAGAGCTTCCCATCATTGGCTTCAAGATGCATAAAATCTCTTGTCTACAGAATGACCCAGTGGTTTTTACCCTACAGAGGACTCAAAACCATACTGAAAGATTTTTAAATTATTTTATTGAAGAGGTGGGGAGTACATATATAGTTATTTATATTCACATTTTTAAAATAATATTTATCAAGATATATAATTCATATGTTATTCAAAATACACATTTAAAAGAGAAAAAAGTAAGTAGATTAAGTAGATAACTACATTTGCTTAGGTAATTTATCAAAATTAATTCTTAGTGACCTAATAAAAATTGTGGAAGTTTTACATATAGTCTTACATATAGTCCTATGAATAAGTAGGTTAATAGTTAAAAAAAAAAAGCCTAGGGGATTTTAGTTGTTTTCTATAAGCATAAATGTAGTCAATTTGGGGCATCTTGGTAACCAACAAAAACCATTTTTTACTAGTTGTTTTTAATTCCCTGTCTCTATCTATTCTTCTCCCAATCCCTAAGGAGTCTGTTTAAAACTGTGCCTAGGGATTCTACATAAATCCAATGTAGGATAACGTCTGAGATAATTAACAGGTATGTGGATATCTGTGGTTTTTCTAGAGAAACCATTGTTACCACAGCATTCCCATCTCCCTACAGGTGGTTAAGCCAATGTTACTCTGTTCTCTGTCCTCTGTTTCCAAAGGTGATCCCAGGCTTCCACAAAATGGGTGTTGCATCTCTTTTGTTACTGTTATTTTGTCTTATTTTTTGCCAACTGATCAGATCTAACGAGAGTGTATTATTCAGTCCGGATCAATGAGAGTCCATGGAGGTTTCTTAAAAGAACCATTAAAAAAAAAGAAAAAAAGAAAGGTTTCCCTCTTGGGTTACTAGGTAAAATAGTCTGGATCGCAACTTTCTGATGCCCACAATTGCAGGAGAGGAAAATCCTGTCTGACCACTAAGGACGCTGAGCATGAAGGCAATGTTATGTAGCAAAACATATTTGCTTATCCCAAAATCGTGGCCCGTGCTAATCTAGAAGCTACTTCAATTTCACAATATTCAGGCTCCATCTCTTGATACAAAGACCTTTTTCGCTCAAGTCAATTTGAACTGGAATTAGATTTGTCTCCCACAATATAATTAACACTTTCCTTAATTCTGATACTCACAGTTCATTAAATATGCAATATTTGGAAAAGTAACTCTGGTACTCTTATAACCTCTCTTGCCTCAAATTTCTTACCCTCTTTTCCTCTTCCATTTACAACCTGCCATCGGTTTTCTCAGCTTTGTCCTCCTGTGGTTAGAGATCTAATCAGTGTTAAGAAAAAAGGAGGCAAACACTGAATTAAGTTCTAGGCACAGTCTTGGGAACAACATATAGATAGCAGTTACATAGCTGGGCTTTGATTAAGAAGTATCTATTTCACAATGTTACGAGGGCACATACCTCGTAATTTTAACATGTGTAGTCATCTTTCTATGCTACCTCCTTCTCTGGTTCATCAGATATTTGACACTTAATGTTCAATCTAGTATAAACCCAGTATCATCCAATTAAAAATGGACATATTAACTCATTTGTCTATTTTACTAGAAATTTTGTGATTCAGCCTTCTAGATAGTCTTAACAATAATGCCTTCACTATGGTGCAGATATTTTCTGGATCCTCCTCATTTACTCTGATCATTATGGATATCAATAAAGTAAGAAAAACATAAGGAATGAGCAAAGTTCTGCCTTATTGGTTAGCTCTGTTCAATCTGAGGAGCTAAAAAAAACAATTCACAACTCTAAAGAAAATGTAACTTATTCCTCTAAACACAAAGGTCTCTTTGCATCACTGTTGACGCAATGTGACCAGCCACCTCACACTACTGCCATTATGCCTTCCCACTGATGGACTGCATCACTTCCTATTTTAATCAAAATAAATCCTTCCTTCCTAGAGCTGTTCTTGTCAGGTACTTTGTTACAGTAGTGAGAAAAGTAAACCATACAGAAAGCAGGGAAATTATCCATAATTGTGAGGGCTGCTCGTGCTTCCTTTGAATGCAAGAGATAAGTGTGTAATCTATAAGGTCACTGTGCTCCTAAAAGTGAAGACCAGCTTTTCCTCTCCAGAACTCTGAATGTACTTAGCTCCAAAAGACTACAATTATCCTTTCTCAACTTTAAAGCTAGATGTCAGGGAAAGGCATTACAAAACATAACTTCTTGTTAAAAGACTATCATTATCTTCTAAAATTACATATTTGAAAGGACATAAATGGTATAATGATCATTCTTATGGACAGACTTATTATAGACAAAGGTTTAGTAAGAATGAACTGAAAAACAGAGATAAATGTTTCTGTTATATAGTATGTAGAAGCATTAGTACAAAATTTAAAAATAAACATGCTAAAAATTATATTTTGTGGCTGTTTACCTAATCTAGTCAGTACATTAAATATTGGTATGGAAATATGAGAAAATTCTATGTTAACTATAAGCCAACAAGTCGCTTTTGAACAATATGAGGAATTACTAAGAGGACTAAGCCTGCTATTGACATCTTTTTCCTCCTCCTCATCCTCTCACCCGACTCAGCATCTGTGTCACTGTACATGGTTTTAACTAGGACTTAGAGAATTTCTGAATAATTGAATGCTTAAAGTTTAGTTGTCCAAAAACAGTCCAATAAGATAAATCCTTAACCTCACCAATGTCAACCATGTAACACTGTAAATGTATCATCTCAGTTATAATCTATTTTGCCCATTTATTCATCAATCTCTTCAACATGGTCTTTTGCGAATGTTATAATTACAAAGTGATAGTTAATAGATATACTGTGTTTTATTGGTCTAGTTATTTTTAAGGCATACTTGTCTATTTGTAACAACAAATTAAAATTTCACTGTAGTCACTGAAAATTCTAAGAAATTTCCCACACCAATTTTGATGATGTTGGAGGCCAGTACATGGTCAATTCCACCTATCAGATTGCTTGGAAAATTTAAAACACCTGAAATAAACCAAAATTAAACTTAAATTTGATGACTAGCTTAGTCACAGAAAGGATGTCAGGGCTCTGTGATAATGACTATGTACAGGAAGACAGCACAGAGTAGCTCAGTAGGAGGCCTCTATGATTTCTCTCTCTCAGAACTCTAGGGTCATCCAGGAAGCAAAATACCCATATGTCTCTGTGGTCATCTCTTTTTGTTTGCCTATCAAATATTTAGGACATTCAAAAATAAAGCATTGCTTCCCATATTTAGAAAATACTGTCCAAATTCTTCACAGTTAAAAAAAACTTAAAGAAAACCCTATGTGATGAAACTTAAAGGTTACTGTAATTGTTGACATTTAAAGTGAAATTGCAGTTAGAAGAAGGGGTTGGCACATGCCTACTACAATCGAAACATACTGAAGGTATCAATATAAAGTAATAACCAATGAGGTCATCCTCAACTACAGTGAGCTGAATGAGAACTTGTCACAAATATTTCCAAAAATTAGAGTGTAAATGAAATAAAATAAAATTCTGTGCTACTTTTAAATTTTAGCTTAAGGCCTCCAAATGTTAAATATTATAATACTAAATGTAATTTTAAAATTACATCTTAAAATTTGGAAAATGTTTTGTTACAATTATGCTTTCATTCTAATCACAAAAGAAGTTGTATTCCATGGCCATATAGTTTTATACTTGGAATTTTTAAAAGTACAGCATAAATTTTATTAAAAATATATGTAATAACAATTTTAGATTTCATTCATATATTATCATACCATCTTATATTAACTTCCAGATATAAGAATATATTATAAAGGAAGTAGTCTCCTGAACAATTCATTCAAGGGTATCTCCCACTTTCTCTTCTATGAGGTTCAGTGTGGCTGGATTTATGTTGAAGTCTTTGATCCATTTGGACTTAAGTTTTGTGCATGGAATTAGATATGGATCTATCTGCAATCTTCTACAAGTCAGCATCCAGTTATGCCAGCACCATTTGCTTAAGATGCTTTCCTTTTTCCATTGTATAGATTTAGCTTCTTTGTCAAAAATCAGGTGTTCATAGGGTGTGGGTTAGTATTAGGGTTTTCAATTCAATTCCATTGGTCTACCTGTCTGTTTTTGTGCCAATACCAAGCTGTTTCAGGACTGAGCTCTATAGCAGAGCTTGATGTCAGGGATGCTGATATGTCCAGAAGTTTCTTTATTATACAGGATTGTATTGGCTATCCTGGGTCATTTGTTTTTCTATATCAAGTTGAGTATTATCCTTAGCACAGATATTGAGATTGACAATGAATAAATGGGAATCCTGTAACTGAGAAGCTACTGTAAGGCATATGACACAATCAACAAGACAAAATGGCAGCCCACAGAATGCGAAGAGATCTTCACCAACCCCACATCTGACAGAGGGCTGATTTTGAAAATATACAAAGAACTCAAGGAGCTAGCCACCATAACACCATACAATTCAATTAAAAAGTGGGGTACAGAACTAAACATAAAATTTTAAATAAAGGAATCTGAAATGGCTAAAAGACACTTATGAAAGTGCTCAACATCCTTAGCCATCAGTGAAATGCAAATTAAAACAACTCTGAGATACCATCTTGCCCCTGTCAGAATGGCTAAAATAAAAAACACCAAAGACAGTTAGTGCTGGAAAAAATGTGTATAAATAGAATGTCCCTCCATTGTTGGTGGGAGTGCAAACTCATACAGCCACTTTGGAAATCAGTATGGCGGTTCCTCAGAAAAATGGGAACCAGTCTACTCAAAAATCAGCAATTCTACTCTTAGGCATATACCCAAAGAATGCAAATTCATACAACAGGATATCTGTTCAACTATATTCATAGCCAGCATTATTCATAATGGCCAGAACCTTGAAGGAACCTAGATGCCCCTCAAAGAATGGATACAGATAATTTGGTATATTTACACAATGGAGTACTACAATGAAATCTGAAAATCACAAGCAAATGGATTAAACTTGAAGATACCATCCTAAGTGAGGTAACCCAGTCACAGAAAGACAAGCATGGTATGAACTCACTCATACATAGATATAAGACATGCATCAAAGGATTACCAGACTAAAATTCACACCTCCAGAAAAAATAGGAAACAAGGAGGATCCTAAGAGAGACATACACGGTCCCCCAGTGAAGGGGAAAGTGCGAAGAGCCCCTGAACGAATTGGGATCATGGGTGGATGAGAAAGGGAGGACAAAAAAGAGGGGAGAAGAGGAGGGGGAGTAGAAAATGAGGGATCAGTAAGACTGAATGGGGAATTGAATAAAGGAGATCAAGAAAAGAGACACATAAATAGAGAGAGCCATTACAGGTTTAAAGAGAAATCTGGCACTAGGGAATTGTACAAACATCCACAAGGATGACCCCAACTAAGCAGTAGTGGAGAGGCTACCTTAAATGCCCTTCCCCTATAATGAGAATTATGATTACCTTAAATGCCATCCTAGAACCTTCATTCAGTAGCTGATGGAAGCAGAAGCAGAGATCCACAGCTAAGCACAAGCCAAACTACTGGAATCCAGTTACATGAGGAGGAAGCAGTGAGCAAAGGGGTCAAGACCATGCTAGGAAAATCCACAGAAACAGCTGTCCTGAGCAAGTGGGAATCCTGACAGCTGGGGCAGCAACATAGGACTAAACCAGCTCCCTTGAACATGGATGTCATCCAAGAGGATTGGGCAGTCTATGGGACCTCTGGCTGGGGAACCAGAATGTAGCCCTAGTGCAAACTGGAATTGATATGTAAAATAAGAAAAAATAGCAAATAAATAAATAAAACTAAAAAAATATTATAAATCTTCAAAATTGTCTATTGAAAATGAAATGATATCAAATGCTATTTGTGAGATTAATGGGGCTTTAATTAGATCATAAGTAGCCAAGAGATTTATTGACAGTTAGTGATTATTAACTGCTTTTACACAAGGATCGACTTCAGTTCCTAGCACCTATGCCAGGCATCTCATAACCACATAACCACTTTTTACTCCATCTCCAGAAGATCTAAAACCCTCTTTTAGCCTCTGAGGACATATGCACACACAGACACAGACACACACACAGACACACACACACACATACACACACACATGCACAAATACACATCCCAAATTTTTAAAAAATGAAATTTAAATAAATATATTTTTTAAATTATCTCATGAGTCTGTGGACAAATGTAATTTATAGTTTTAATGAAATATGTCTCATCAGTAAATTTAATCCTTCATCGTTTAAAAATATAAATGTTAATAAGCAATGTTAATAATACATCTAAATTTATATAGTAATAAAGCAAAAAATGTATATATACTTAAAATATTTATGACTTTGCCTCCAGAATCACTTATTTTCTGTATATTTGGAAAACTGGGCAACTATACCTATCTCTCCATTTAACTATCAGATATGTCTAATGCTTTCTGTCTAAAGATTTCACACAGTTGAACATTTTATAAAATGTTCAGAAAAGGAAATTAGTATATTGTGAATTTTTAAAATTATTGTGTGTTCTCTTGTGTTATTTAATACTGCTTCTTTTAATTATATTTAACCTTATTTTTTAGAGTTGATGATGATGAACATTTATTAGAAATATCAACCAGGTTAGCTAATGTGCAAAGACTTTTTATGTTGAAAAGTATTGCTCAAACCTATTTTATATTTTTGCAAAAACACACATATATACGTTAATTTGAGAGAAATAAGAAAGCAATATATTTTATAACTCATACAGAAGAATTGTCACTAATACACAAATATAAAAGTTACATGGATCAACTATGATAATTTTATGCTGGCATTATGTTACACAAATGAGACAAAGCAAATGAATAATCTATTGTTTGCTATTTTGTTTATTCTAGTTTCATAAGGAATCGATAAACGTTTTTAGTTATTCTCTGAAGCTATTGTATGATGCTGAAAGTTAGCAAATGGGCATAATACTTCATATCTTATGTCAGTACTTAGAAGGCAGAGGCTGAGAGGTCTCTGCTTTTCAAACCAGAGTAAGATTTTTCTCAATATATGCATACTTAGTAGTATATATTCCTGTAATATATGTGTAAGAGACATCAAACTTTGATATTTTACTTTGGAGAATAATTAAATAGTAATACAAATAGTTAAAATACTTTGTTAATTACCATAATAAGTTTGCATTCAGTTTGTCTAGCTGACAGCATATAATTTATTTTTCTCTAGGAGAATAAACTCATAAATAATTAGGTTAGGATATATATCATTATAGTTACATATTCATATGTATACATAATGTTGTTCCTAAAATAAAAGATAATTATTTTGTCATTATTCCAAAGACAACCAGAACAATGTTGTACTAAATGAATTAAGAGGAGGCTTTCCTCTTAATTAGACCAAATATTTCATAATAAAATTTGATAGGGTAGGCTTTATTTCATTTAGAACAATATAGAACTAATCTATAGGAATGAAAGAAATGTGGCAATCATAGATTTACTTAACGCATGTTTTGTTTGTTTTTCTCCACCCTTCCCTCTTCAATTCATGTTTGTTTTAAACTGGGATTTGATTACTGTCCCTAAACTTCCCTGCCTTGGCTGTTTCAAAGTAGACATATTTAAGAATTTTCTAAGAATGAGTATTGAAAATAACTGAAAAAATAAAATTTTTGAAAGTCTAAATTTGAAGTAATTTTTAAGCATCAGTGTTTCCAGTTAAGTAAGAAAAAAAAAAACCTTCTAAATGAGACATCGTTGCTCCTGTCACATGATTCTACTAAGTAACTGACTCTGGAATACCAAATTATCTACCAACCAAGCTTCTCATGTACACAATAGACACATTACACAAAGCCAGAGATCCGTCAACTTTAATACTTTTTGGTTGACATTCTTGAAAATTGGAAATATACCAAAATATATTTCTTTATCTTGCAAATTTAACCTACCGTAGTATATTTTGAGGCAGACAACTTATTTACTTAACAATTCTCTACAATTGGATGCTCTTTAGAAAGCAAGGTGGTGTGAAGTCATCCACAGTTCCCACTGTGGACTGCTCAACAAGACAGTACTAGACAAATAAGGGACAAAAAATATTCCTGTATATAATGTATTATTTTCATAGGTAATTCTTTTAGAGAGCTACATAATATAAATCATTTTCCCATGAATTAGTAACTTGGATGCTCATTATGGAGTGTTTTGTAAAAGACTAAATTATTTTCAAATTGGAAACTTGAAAATAAATATGCATCAATTACATAAAGACACTAGGTACTACATGAAATGCCCTAAGGTATATTTATATACAGCAACACAAGCTACAGAACAGCATCCAAAAATTTCATCCATTTTAATAGCCTGTTTAATAATCAATCTTTGCAACCTTGAGACTAGCTGACCATTATTCCACATCAAATTAGAATTGCAAGTTTCACTCATACATAACAAGGTGATAGCTTTCTTTTTTTATTTTGATAAGAACAGAAATATAAAGGTAAATAGAATTATAATTTTAAGTGATTTAAATAAATTCCTTAGGAAAACACTGGGGTGTCAAATAAAATACACTGTTTTCTGGGTTAGGTAAAGTAATGGCTAAACAATAAATATATATGAATTGGAAAGCAAGTTAATGGAGTCATTTAGATGGGTAGAAATCAATAGGTTCTTATCAGAAGATTATCATTCTAGGCTACTAAAAAGGAACTTCTGAATTTAAAGGCAATTATCTTTCTACTTTTGAATATGCAATGCTTCAAAATATTAGTAAATATTATATATTTATATATTGTCTTGACTAATGCCTTTCCTGGCATTTGAAAAAGTATCCTAAACAATTACTCAGTAAATTTAGTTGTTGATTGACGGAATTAGGGCAGTGATGGAAGGGAAAATACTGAAACAACTTTGTGGATCTATGCTATATGCTGTTAATCTCACATAAGTTAATCTTTAGATTAGTCACAATGAGAAAGGCAAATCAGAAAAAAGACACGTTTTTCTAAAAGGTAAATATTATAATATATGGTAAGCTATTATGTTATGATAAGTTTGGTAATTCAATTTGTAAGTAAGAATAACTTGACTACTTGATTTTCTCTCTCCATGGACAATTTAATAGACATGTTCATGACTTATCATTTCCTTACAAGCAACAGCTCATTAACCTGAAGTTTGTCTATGTCCTGGTCAACAGTTATTAAATATCAGCCTTGAAAAGACCCTGTTCATGTCCTCACAAAGCTTGCATGTTACTCTAGAATTTTGAAGCTTAAACTTGATAACTGAATTCTGACTTGAATTTTTCAGTTCTCATACTCCCCTTTGAGGTCAGCATAATTGCCTCTCTCCTCATAGCACTTCAAAACCACATTTATTTCAGGATGAATTTGCCCTACTGGATCCTCACTAGCTCAGTTATTTTTGTTGTAGTGGAGATCAAAGGTTCTGATTTTCTTCCCATCAGTATGGTATTGACCACCTGCACTGATGGCTCATTCACACCTAGGTCTGGACTGAATGTATTGACTGCATTCAGTCCTAAAGATCCCATAGTGGTCTTTGGAGAATAACTTATCCTGAGTGGATAACTCAAGGTTTGAATAGGTATACATATCTGCAACTTAACAACCAGAGTGGAAAACAGCATTGGCTAGTTTTCACTCACACCAAGTGTATTCAGGTTAGTAACTTTGGGTTTCATCACTATTTCCAGGGATACTTCCTGTGCTTGGTTGGAAAATCTTTGTTCCAAAAATATACCTCTTTTCTCCAAAGCATGTTGCTCCCAACTAAGATCAGTCACAAACTCCCTAGCTTTGCCTATAAGAAAATGTTATACATCATTTCCACACATCCCAAGCAACTTACTTCTTCTTTGGGGAATGGCCAGTATATACATATACTGATATGACTTCTACCCCAAGATCATATAATCCACACTATGAAGGCTATCCTGTATCATTGGCATTATCTGAGATCTAAACTATTGACAGTAAAATAAGAAAAGGAAATAGCATAAATTTTTAAACTCAGTAAATCTGACCATAAGAAAACTAAATATGGGCATCATCAATTTCTGAAACATTTTCTCAGCTTTGAATTATTCTGTCTTTGAATAAATGCCAACCTACATTGGTCATACTCAGACAGGGGAATACAAATATAGTGACAAAACCCTTCACTAAAAAAGCGACTGAAATCTATTTGGATGAGCTCACTGGGACGTTCAGCAGCCCTTTCTAATTATGAGCTTTACATACTCTTGTTGTTAAACAAAACTGTATATAAAAAAACATATCAAGTAAAAATGCAAGTGGGAAGCATCTAAGCCATGCTCAAAATCAGTATTATATATATTTACAAAAGAAAGAAAATGCTGGAAAATGAACAAAACAAACCTTTTTTTTTCAAGGGAGGTTCTTCTATTTCTCCTAAACCAAGAAAAAATAGAAAATTAGTGTAACTGGTAGCAGGGATTTGCTATTTACACATAATTTGCAATTTATTCATTTTTGCAAGTGATTGCTCTCAATAGTCACAATTCTTACATACTTTGCTACCTAAATTCCAAAGTACATGCTTTGTTTATATATATTCACTTAAGATGGTTTCATTTTATGAGTTCAATAAAATTGTGGCATAACTTCAAGTTACTCCATTATAGCTCATGCATCATATTAATTTCAATTTTCTCTGTTTATTGTCACTTTGTGCAGGGCCAAAACAGAAATAAATCCAGACAAAGTCATAAAAGGGGCTCTAATAGTCAGACTGAATAGTAAGACTGAATAGATAATCTTGTATGAGTAAGAGTAATCATTTTTTAAATGTCTTTTAGTAGACTACATCATTATACTTTCTTCATTGCAAACCCTCTAGATGCCAACTTATATACAGTTTGCTCCTGTGTTTACTTTCATTCATTATATGTGAGGTACTTACTTGAGTAGTATTTAAAACGTATCCATCTATTCTGTGACTCCATTTGATTCAACCAATTTATGTTTTGATTGGGCTTTTATTAAGATTGGTTATGGCCATTTGAGTGTTACTATGGCTTACATGTACAAAATATGTTATGGTTGGCTTTAATATTTTTTTCAACCCTTCTAGAACTTGAAAAGTATCTATTCTGTCTCAAACATATAAGTGGATAATCTGTTGTGGTTTTATAGTCATTTATATTAGGAATCCTTGTTATAATACCACTCTAATAGCAATATTTAATTTTTATATCTTTTCCATAATGTCTGATAAACTATAATATTAAAGCCAAATGGAGAGCAATTTACTCTATTTGGCAGCTTATTGGGGTGCTTTTTGTACGCATATGTGTATTCATTTTAGTTTAGCCTGCCAAAGTGCTCATTTGGGCTAAACCATCATCAAGCAAATGTCAAGCGTTTGCAATTCCAAGTCATAGCAATTGGATATAACTCTGAGCCCTGGGTACCTTTATCAATGTCCTCATCTGCATCCTCATCTTCTTCATCACCTTCAGATGAGATGATGTCAGACAGCAAAGAAAAAAAGCCATAGATCCAGTCAGTCGTTTCCTCCACAGCATCATTTACAAATTTTAGAGGATCTGAGCCAATCTTGGCAATGGAGCTTGCTAAAGGACATGAAAACAAAGGAGAAAGTTAGGTCATTACCTGATAACTGAAGAAAATTTGTTTTCCAGAAATATATCTAGGCTACATTTCATGCAGAAATGGAAAACATATCCTGTTGTACTACATTAATAAAATAGCATATGAATACATAATATATGCATATATATATATACACACACACACACACACACAAGAGAGAGAAATAATGTAAAACATCTGGTACAAAGCACTAAAGAACTACCAAAAAATCATCTTAGTAAAGACTATAAACTAATCGTGCAGGGCAGAAAAATATTGAAAAAAATATACATTCTCTTATTAATATATTTATTTATTTATTTATTTATTTATTTATTTATTTATTTATTTATTTATTTATTATGCATACATTCTGGCCTGCTTGCCAGAAGAGGGCACCAGATGTCATTATAGATCGTTGTGAGCCACCATGTGCTTGCTGGGAATTAAAATCAGAACCTCTGGAAGAGCACCCAGTGCTTTTAATTGCTAAGCCATCTCTCCAGCCCCAAATAATACATATTTGTCCCTGAATTATACTTGTTCAGGAAGATTGAAATAGACATTGGTCCACAGAATACTTCATAGTATCATGGAGAAGATGGTCATGTATATCTTCAAAGAAGGGCTACAAATTTGACTAGACTTGCATACATACATACATACGTACAGTAAAACGCTATGATTTGTAAAACAATGAGAAAAATCTTGGTGGTTATCAAGGTGGTTAGTTTGTCAAAGAGATCGAAGTACATTACATTTAAGCATTTTGAAATTCTATTATCTTAAAATGTTTAAATGTAAACTCTTTAAACTTAAACTATTAGTAATTTCAATAATAGAATTAGGTAAAACAGACCCTACAAATCATATTATTTTTGTGTCTTGAGAGTTTTTTTAATATTCTAAAATGAGAGCTTAAATAAGAAAAAATAATCAAAATATTGGGATTTATAAAATGGTGTTCTGATTATATGAAAATTTCTCTGAAGTTGGAAAGTAGTTTCTAATATCTGCTTGAGTGATTGTGTACAACCATACCATAAATTGCACCTGAGCTTTTATTAATATGTAATTAACTATTAGAGTATTTTTTCTGAATTTTAAAATCTAGTTTTGCTTTTCAACTATCTTCTTCCTTTGATATAGTTAAAAGATCAGAATTAAATCAATGTATTGCATCATCTTATAGTTAAGTGTTCCAAAATTGGGCTTTTACCCTGATTAAGATAGGAAGTCTCTGGTAGGTTTGAGCAGGTCTAGTTCTGAAGGCTAAAATGATCTCAGGCTACGAACAGGAAGTTGGGGAAGAATAGTTTAAGCTAGGGATGATCTTGGTACATCACAGACTAGGAGACATGCGTGTAACATGCCACCAGGTTTCTGTTGCTCATCAAAGGTACAACTCACAGCATATGTGTGCATGCTTTTTCTTCTGCCCTTGCATATGAGAAAGCAAGAATTCTAGGCTTTAAAAAAAACAAAAACAAACAAACAAAAAAACCAAATCAATTGAAATAATGGAGACATAGAATGGAAATGTGCATTTTAAATATTGCAATAAGTATGCATCTTGCTAATAGTAGAGGTGTAGCAGTGGCATCTATTTGGGATGAGGATGCTTGGAGAGAATTATTGTCATTGTCGCCTTCTTGTTTGGTCTTGATTGAAAGGAAAATGAGGTAGAGACGTGGCTGAGATCATTTTATACACCTACGGTGATGCTTAGGTGTGGTCAGTGCAATCTGATCTGTAGAAGACATTTTCTAATTGAATTAGAAGCTTGGAAGCACCAAAAGGATGGACGGTATTAGTCATGACATTCAGTAAGACCACTAAGAGAAAAAATTCAGAAAGACTGAAGTATCTAGAAGGCTGGGGGCTACGTTAGACATGGCGAGTAGGGGAGCAGGAGGACCTAATATAGGGCAAGAAGAAGGACCAGGAGAATGTGAACTAAGAAAAATCAAGTGAAGAAATCACATGGAAAAAATAGAGTTTTCAAGTGGCAAATGATGTGTTATGGCAGGTTTGGCGCCAAACTGTAGTATGTATGCTTCCGCCAGCCCTCCAGCCCATCAGTCTGGGCCCTCAGCCGCACCAGCCCCAAATAACATTCAGAGACTCTGTATTTGATACAATCCTGTTGGCCAGTTACCATTATTGTTAATGGGCTAGCTCTGTCTTAATTATTAACCCATTTCTACTTATCTAAGTATTTCCACGTGGTCGTCTTATCAGGAAGCAGTGGCAGGCATCCTGCTTCTTCCCTGGGCTACATCTCGACTCCTCCTTCCCACTTCCTCTTTCCTCCTTGTCTCCTAGTCCCGCCTATCTTGCTATCTCATTGGCCACAGTGCTTTATTAACCAGTATGAGAAACATATATACAGAATAACATCTCCCATCATCGATGCTATTAGGAAGAAAGAAAAAAAAAAAAAAAAAAAAAAAAAGACAGGATGGCCAGACCATGTAAGGGATGCTAAGGATGTTCGCAGAAGTTCTCCACACACAATATCAGTAGAATGTGTTCAGTTCCTAAGAGAAATTTGGAGGCAGGGAGTATTCTTTACTGCCAGTGATAAAGAATAAGAGATATTTGAAAGGGAATTGAAATCTTTGTTTTGTTTTCAGTGATAATGAAGTTGGAAAGATACATTTTACAGATCCTACAGAGAGAAGGGTACATGATAGAAGATAAGAACTTGTGAGGGAACTTTAAAGCTCATGGTTTCTTTAGGGCAGTGGTTCTCAACCTGTGGGTCATGACCTCGTATGGGAGTCACATATTAGATATTTATATTATGATTCATAACTAACAACATTACAGTCATAAAGTAACAATAAAAACAATTTCATGTTTGGAGGTCACCACAACATGGGAACTGTATTAAAGGGTTGCAGCATTAGGAATAGATCTACTGCTCTGGGTGGGGGTTGGGGGGTGGGGGAGAATGATACACTGATAGTACTGATATCTTCCCTTTGGTGGCAGAATACTGCAATGAGACTTTTCATTTTAGAATAGATTAGCAACTATTTTTTCATCATGCTTCCTTAGGTCTAAGTGGTAGCACATCTCTTTAATTCCAGCACTTGGAAGGCAGAGGCAGGTGGATCCATGTGAGTTTGAGGCCAGCCTGGTCTACAGAGCAAGGCCAGGACAGGATGCAAAGCTAAACAAAGAAATCCTGTCTTGAAAAAAACAAAACAAAACAAGAAAATTAACAATGAAGTATAAGAAAATTACTCTTAGGATTAAACACACTAGAGGTATTTAGTACCTCTAAGAGTAGAATATAGAAAGATCTGGCTGTTTTCATGAAAGTAATATTTCTGGCTTGAGACTTGACTTCTAATTTTCAACCAAGCAGATAGCTTATTTAAAAATCTAACACATATATTTAAGACAGTCCATAAAACTGATAGTTTACAGATATCATACAAACCATATTATAATAATGATATTACACACAAAACAATTAAAACTATTATTGGTGACCTCTAAAAAGAGATAAGTTTGATTCAGGACACAGGAGTTCCAGCTGGCCATCTCTTGTCATCAAAGTTCATAGTACCAGACATAATTACATACAATTGAGTTATGTGGCAAAGAGTTCACATGGAACTCCCCAAACAGTCAAGGTTGTTGCCAAAACAGTAGATAGCTGTCTGTAAACTGACAGCAAGGCCTCATTGCAGAAGACAACACCCACACAACTCAGGGAACATGGAGAATTTGAGACGGTGTGTACACAAAACCTTCACCCCTGTGTTCTAGTGTCTTTGGTATGGGAAGGTACTCAGCACGTTACCAAAGAAGGGACATAAACGCCAACCCAGCCACAAAATCTTTGATCTACAATGCTGCCTGCCTGCAAAATACACCACAACAATAATTGTGCAAAGCTAGAGGGAGTAACCAATGAATGGCTGATTTGACTTAAGGCCTTCACTGGAAGAAGTAATCCATACCTAACACTGTTTCAGTAACCATGATCCAGAAACCAGATAGCCCAGAGACCTAAGGTAAAACCAAAACTACTGGCAAAAAAAAATCAATAAAGTAATTCTTGGGATCATCTCAACTGAGTTGATAGGAATAGGATATACATACATATACATAGGATATATATATATATATATATGTATATATATATATATATATATGATATGTATAGGAAATACCTATACCTGTGGCTGATGAGGCCTTTGAACTTAGAGGAGAACCTATTACTCCATTTCCTAAACCAGTATAACCCTGACTGCATTCTATATACTTAGCCTTGTAGTCACATATAAGTGCAATTTCTCACCCTTCATCAAAGGGGCTTCTTTTTTTGCATCATGTGAAGACTATTACAGAAATCAATAACTAATCACAGTTCGGAGAACAACTAACTGACTATGCAGTGCCCAGCCATAACTGATAAATTTGCAATACAGCACCTACAGCCAAGGCTCAGGGAACAGTCTGGAAAAGAGATGGAAAGATTGTAAAAGAAACAAACAGAAGATCAGGTAGGCTACAGTGGAATAAGGCCTTCTATCTGTGACAGAGCAGCTGAGCCCATGGAATCTCAATGGTTTCATAAATAAGATCTGAACAGTTACCACACAAGTTCATACACAAAGGTGGATCAGGGCAATTTCACAAGGACCTACATCTAGATGAAGAGCTACAGGCGACTGAGGACTGCTGAGAGTAGAAGAATCAGTCTTCACTAGGCCACGCCCCATGATGGGTTATCCAATGCCACATGGTCTATCCTAAACTTACACGCATACAAGGAACATTATGTATATGTACCTACTGTACATAAGACATTTTTGTATACTCAGAGCAAGCATAAATATAAATTATTATTCCATCTGTTTAGCAATTTTAATGATGACCCAAGAACAATAGGGAGAATTAAACAAAAACAGCAAACTATTTTCTCTTATAGACTCACACACTATAAAATAAACATGTAAAGAGATAATGATAAAACAGACCAAGGTACAGTTATGGTAGAAGAATAAACAGATTTACATGATAAATCTTGGAAATTTTCAGAAAATCAAATATTTAATATGTCTCTAACAATCAGCTAAAGGATTTTAATAACTGACACTAGGGCCTTGGCCAGAGCAATTTAATCATTGCTTGAGGGGAAATCTTAGCTGACAGAAATAGTTGTGCTAGCTAGTTTTATGTCGACTTGACATAAGTTAGAGTCGTTGGAAAGAAGGAAACCTCTAATTGAGAAAATTCTTCTGTAAGATCAGGCTGTGGGCAAGCCCACAGGGTATTTTCTTAATTAGAAATTGATGGGTAAGGGCTCATTGTGGGTGGAGCCACCCAGAGGCTGATGCACCTGGCTTCTTTAAGAAAGCATGCTGAGTAGGCCATGAAGCATGAACCAGTAAGCAGCACCCCTCCAATATCTCTATATCAGCTCTGCCTATGGGTTCCTATCCTATTCCTTCATTGTTGAACTAATAACCAGAAGTATATGACAAATATTCCCTTTCCTCATCAACTTGCTTTTGATTGTAGTGTTTCATGACAGCAATAATAACCCTAACTAGGAAAGTGGCAATAGCAATACTCAGATTACAGAATAAATTTAGCTTATATACATAAGAGTTAATCAGTCTACAATGCAAGAAGAGAGTCTGTTAGGAAGAATACAGTGTTATTCATATTTTTCACACTATGATTTCCTCAGTCTTCTCACTTTGTTATCAGATAGTCAGACTTAATAGTGGACTGTGGCTAGCCCACTATTTATGGACTGAGGAATTTATGACTGAGATGGGAAGCAAATAATTAATTAAAAGAATGAGATAATAAAAAAGAGAAGAAAGGAGACAAAATTATTAGTGTTAAAGGGGACTAGAACAACAACAAAATAACTCTATATACCAAGATTAAAAAATAAATGAGTAAGAAAATTTTAGACATAAGTAGATTGAATATTACATACAATCCTCTTGTCTCCCAGAATATCATTTAGGGTTTGAATACAAAAGTAAAATGATGTTTCACAGATATAGGATGTCTTATTTGGATTTGATTTTATATGACTCGGTGTCTGCATGTTGTATTAGAGTCTGAGGTTTGAGCTAGAGGGAAGATAGATGGCAGATGGAGCAAGGCAATTGCCGCTTCCAAGGGATGGCGTGTAATTCGTGACCATAAATTCCAGTTTGTCCTACTCCTATGACCTCCAAGTCTGCATGCTCGGGGATAGTGGAAATTCTCAGGGAACGCTGTTGTCCCTCTTCATAAGCTAAACATGCACTTTACGAGGGTGTGGGAAAAGTCAATGGAAAATCTGGCAGAACTCTTTTTGGAGGCATAGCTGCTGTCCCTTACCAGGCATGTGTGTGCACAACTGCATTGGTCCCTGCAACGACCTTCTAAAGGCAAATAGTTCACTTCCTTGCTTCCTGCCTCACAGTCACAGACTTGGGAGAGGCTTCCCTTCACCGCCACTATGCTCAAACTAGGCAAGAGAAAGAATTCTAAGCATCTATTTCTACCTGGTAAAAGTGACAAAATAGAAAATCACGGTTCTGCTTTCTGGTGAGAATTAACATTTACTAATTTTAGTTACTCTTTATGTACTCCTGAAAATTCCTTGTCCTTTTGTTCTAATGTGTCAAGTGATCCATCATATAGCCTAGGTAGAGTTTTACCCCTAGAACATGTAATACACTCTCCTTTAAAATTAAAAAAAGAAAGAAAGAAAGAAAGAAAGAAAGAAAGAAAGAAAGAAAGAAAGCTTCATATCGTGGTTTAACAAGGATAAGGATAAACATATAGGCCAAATAGAAGTTCATTCAGGGAGAAATAACTTACAACCTAGACAGATGAACACCAGCAGGTTCCACCGGATGCTCTCCTCTCTGTGTCTTGCCAGCAAGAGAGCTTTCCCACTGGTCACTTCCGACCCTGGCTCCACCCCCCAATGGGCGAGGTCAGTGCCACTGAAGGAGACAAAGTGAATATCCCACTACAGCTTCATTTTGTTCATGTGTCTAAGATTTTTGTCTGTGTCTATGTAGATGTACCACGTGCATGCCTAGTGTCATGGAGGGAAAGGAAGGTGTTGGGCACTCTCCAACTAGACTACTAATGGGACAGCTTTGAGATGCCACATGGTTACAGAGAACAAATCTGGAGTCCTTTGTAGGAGGTGATCTTAGAACAGGACATATTAGCAACTGATCCATCCCTCCAGATCCATACAGTTGTGTTCTTTTGCCGCGAAAAAAATGTTCAAAGCAGATTTTGTGTGCGTGCATGCGTGCGTGTGTGTTTATCTGCAATCAGCCACTAACCAAGTCCAACTTCTACTGCAAATTAGTATTTGAAAGCTAATACCCTTGTCCAGGGCCTTCCGCCACCGAGTAGTCACACCTTTGAACTTTTTGGAGATAGAACCACAGGTCAAGAAATGCCGAGAAGCTGCGTGTAATCCTATTTCCAAATAAAATTTTGAAACATGGGGATTTGTTGCTTTTAATGCTCACAGCTCTTTCGCATGTGTTCAAGTGTTGACCCTTGAGCATAACAACATAATTTTCTTTCTGTTTATGCCGTTGCAAGTTTAACTAATGTCAAAATCACTACTTGGGATAGAAAGAGTGACAGAATATAAGGTATTTGCTCACTCTGCTTATCTTTGAACTACGCTCCACTAAAAACAGGGTCAGGATTTTATCTCAGAAACACTGAAAGTAATGAGTCATTGTTTACTCATGATAATAATGTGATAGCAAATATTAGTGATGATTCTTTCCATATTTTTAATCATAAAAGTAAGGCCCTTGGGTCAAAACTGCATAACATACACACTGAGAAATAACAACCTGGAAAGAGGCAAAAACATAAAACCAAAAACAAATATAATCATTGCTCTCCTTACATCCATCTCTCTTTTGTTCTTTCCTATTTACTTTAGTTTATGTCACAGATATATTCATATTTATAGAAAGACTCCATAATTTTAAATAAATGTGCAATATTTTTTTTAAATAGGAAAGGCATGGATATTTAACCTCTGCTTTTAAAATTCTCTCTGTTTAATATTTCCTGTGTACCTTAACCTTTAACTTCAGTCATTTATCAATGTCTGCTTAGATGAACCTTACTATCACTCAGATGCTCCTTTTGAGGCAATGATGAACATGACTAAGTGAAAATATCAGTGCATTTCACTACTGCTTCTGGATACCAGCAACCTGTGCTGCAAATATTTAAGTCTAAAATAATCCAGCCAACTGGCACTAGAACCATGCCAAATAGAGGCCTTTCTGTATTTCAGGCAAATGCTTAAATAATGTTTGATTTCTTTTACCTAGTCCATGAACACTAGGATTATATTATACTTTAAAAACTAAGCATATATATATGAGACTCTCACTAATAGAAAAAATAGTTAATGTCTTTTCTATAGGGAAAGGCTTTGCTTTATCTTCCAATTATAGGTCATAGTTCATCATTTGGGGAATTTCAAGGTACAATACAACTATTGGCACTCAGGAAAATCATACTTCAAAGTATGATACTTTAGAATGCTTAGTCTTGCTATTCTTTCTTTCTCCTGCTCTGTTTTGCCCCATGAAGGATGTGATACAAACTAGAATGTCTCTCTTTGGGGTTATGGACCATAGATATTAAAAAATCTGCTATAGATAGCTTCCTCTTACCCAGAATATACCAATTAGTATTATAATCTCCCTTCCTATGTGTGTGAACATTGGTCATAAACAACTCACCTTATCTGATGGTAAGTCATAGGGCTTTTATTAGAGAAGGCTTTCGTCATATCGTAGGAAAGAGTGGTGACAACAGAGATCCAGAAATAAACAGAACAAGCCTTTCCTGTAGCCTTTCCCAGTTGGAATTGTGTCATTCCTTCCAACCACCTTTTGATAACGCTGGACTTTTGTCATCAAGCCAAAGCATAAAATGTAGTTTTCATGGCCCTTTGGGACATCAGTTTTTGTTTAGATAAATTTCTTCTGCTTGTGCTGATACTACCTTTGATTATAGGAATGTTAGCTATGGCCATCATGTTAGGAAGCAGGATATTATATTTTTCCCTGCCCATGCTTCACATAGAATGAAGTATCTTTTGACTCATATGTATAATAAGGAAAAAAACAAGTATTTGTAGATTTATAATTTGTTGTATGTTTGTTCCCAAGCTAGAACGAAACAATATTAATTTATTTAGGCAAAAGAGATCCAAAATATCAACCCAATTAAACAAAAATTAAATTCATCTCAGAAAGAAAAAGGTCATATTTGCTCTGATTTGTGGGCATTAGATCTTACAGAAACATGAAATTACAAGGTACCCATAACATGAAAGGAGAATCCTAACAAAAGGGACAAGGGAGACTGAGAAAAAGAGGAAAAAGTGAGGGTGCCAGGATACTGATGTGTATGTTCACCGTGTCTCATATACTTGCATTGTACTTGTCTTATATAACATTTCTAATAAAATAATTTAAAAATCATTCTTACGGAATAGATTGAATAGACTGCTTACTTAGGTGTTATAAGTTTAAAAAAAACAAACAAAGAAGAGACAGTGTGAATGAGAGATACAGACACTATCTTCTTAGGTTTTTTAAAATTTTATTAAGTGTAAGAGCATTTGTGTGTTGGGGAGAGACAGATAGACAGAGACAGACACATTGAGACAAACACAGAGAAATTAGTTTCTGTGGAGGCCCTAAAAGAATCTATAAAGATGTCTCCAGCTAAATGAGGTATGTAGAGCCTGAACTGGCCATCTCCAGGAAGGTTTATTTACATTGAAGGGATTAGGGGCCCAACTGAGCCATATAACTTTCAACCTGCCCAAAGATGTACTGGAATATAGATGGCACAGAAATTGTGGGGGTGGCTAACCAATAACTGATGCAGTTTGAGACCATTACCACAAGAGGGAGCCCACCCCTGACACTGACTGGGGTGGGGGAGCAGGACATGGAGGCTGGAAAGCCAGAGTCCTTGGACAGAACCAGACATAATTGCAATAAATAAATAAATATTAATAAAAATTACAATAATAGGTGATGAAATAGCTGAGTAGGTAAGATCACTTGCTGCCATGGCAGGTACTATCCTTCATTTCTAGGGCCTATTTCATAGAAAGAGAGGAAACTCCTACAAGTTGCCCTGTGACCTCTATAATGAATCCTATGTCCTGCATGTGTGTATTCTTACAAGTACACACTCAAATTAATAAAATGTAGAAATTATGATGGAAATATTTGTTAAAGTTATGGAAAGGACATGAATACAAACAGCATGAAATGTTGTATAATAGCTAAACTTCCCAAAGAGAGTATCAGTATATGATATTGTGTATTTATCTTTAAAATCTCAATGACTGAGCTGGTCATGTTGGCACATGCCTTTAATACCAGCTATTGGGAGGCAGAGGCACGTGGATCTTGGTGAATATAAGGCAGTGCGCTCTACACAGTGAGTTCCAGGGAATCCAGAGATAATTAGTGAGATCCTGTCTCAAAGAAACAAAACAAAATATCTAGTTTCTATATTATTGGACATCTGGACTCTGCAACTCATCACCTAGGCAACATAGGATTTTCACCCTTTTTCTTTTAAAATTTAATGATGTGAATTTAATTTTACCGTAACTTCAACAAAAAAATACAACACCAAAAATATAGGAATTATATAATCTTATGGTTAAAAATACATATTTAAAATTAACATATTTTATTATCTTTTCCCTCTTTTCATGAAATTTTTATCTGATAGGGATCACTGGACTATAGAACCCTGTGATTCTTAAGTATTTTTCTCAGCAATCAGGAACTGGGTAATAAGATGCATCTTATTAGTCACAATGGCCTCAAGAACAAGACAGTCTGGAACACTGACAGAAAATGTGGACTCTGAGATAACATTTGAATTACAGAAAGAAGCACACAAAATACCAGGCATTCTTTCAATTCCACTACACATGAGAATTGATAAAATCTAAAAATTTGTTGTATTCATCCTGACAGGTATATATACATTCACAAAAACAAATAGAGAAACTGTGTTTCTCTATACACAGTTGCAGTTACATAGGCAACTAGGTAGAACATAGACAGAGACAGACAGAAAGAGAAAGAGAAATATGAGATAGATAATTGGCAGATAGATGGATATATAGATGATTTGGTACATATCACAGATGATTGATAGATAGATGGATAGATAGATAAATAGACAGATAGATACATACATACATAGATAGATACATAGATGATTGATAGGCAAATGTAAGCTAAACTGGTACTTTGGGACTAAATTGGAGATTTTCCCCCAAATATTTTCACTCTGCTAAACTCACAACCTAACAAGCCATGCACCTGCTTATCTGGGATAAGTGCCAAGAAAAGGAAAAACTTCAGGGGAATTAATTTCCAGAGCAATAGATAAACGCCATACCCCATTAGGAGATCTATTTAAAAGGCACATTTGAGGGATGTCTGCAAGACTTTCTTAATAAATTAATGCTTACACTATCACAGCATTGCCATCCTTCTTCTCAGATTACTGAGTTTATTTGCCCTTAATAGGGTTCAAATTTAAGTTACATTTTATGAGTGATTGCCACCTTTGTGCCAGGTATACATTCTTCACAGAGATTGTTCTCTTCTAATTTTGAAATGCGTGTTTTGGGATACATTTTCTGAACAGTAATAGATACCTTGATCCAATGTATGATAACATTTCCCTGTTGTGCTAAGGATAATAGACTCTGACCCTTGTTTTGGGTAAGAAATACTAAAATTACTATAGTCATTCCTACATTCTCTGAACCAGAGAAAAATTATAGGTGATTTGTTAAAACACTATTTGTTTACATTTGTTATTATTTAAAGAGAAGCCTGTCTCTTCATTAAACACAGAAAGTACTTGTAAAAATTTCAATCAATTTTTAGTCCTCAGAAAACCACAAATTATCAGCCAACCCTGTTTCTGTAAGGGCTTACTGGTTTAGTCTGTAGAAGCTTGAGTCAGACCTCCAGCAACCTTTATGAGAAGCAAGTCTCTGTTACTAGGAAACCAAATTTCTTTTATTCCTCAGAAGTGTCTGTCAGCATTCATTTTCCAGGGGAGCGTTAAAGGCAATGAGCATAGCAGCAGGGTTATTGTACATCTTGAATGCTGGATTTTCTCCTCTTGTAACTATTAAGAGCTCTCCCTTTCTCTCTCAAGAGCATCCTGTTTTGGATTATAAAGTTATATAGATACCGCAGGTGTAGACTTCATTTCCAGGTTACTGTTGGGAACTAGAAAAGGAGGACAGGATGTGAGATGTGATGTAGCCATTCTAGCCCTCTGAATGTTGGTATTGGCGAATCTTCTCATATTTTCCCACAGGATCCTGGTCATTCTTGTGTAGCAAAATCTTGCTTGGTCTCTAGTTCCTGCCGGGCTGTCTCATTCACATATCTCTAAAGCATGGCACAGCAGCTCACAACCAATAACTCACGTAAATACTTCCACGTGAGCTGGTAAGGAACAAAGGAAGGTTACAATCAGTCCTTACTCACCTGTTTCTATCTTCCTCTCAACTCTCAGACCACTGACTTTCCGCTCAACAGCAGACACCCTCATCAGCCCTATATAACACGTTTAGTCACCTCCCAGGGATTCATAAGCTACACTATTATAAACCATACTCTGTACAGGCAAAGTGTTTCTACTGCTTCCAACACATACAGATACACCAAAGAGTTTTTTAGAAATTTTCAAGAGTTGCATTTTGGCAAGAAATCATGGAGAACTTAAACAATTTTCAAATCTATTTACATTCAGTGTCCTAAAATTTGTCTTCATTATAGTGAATAATCCAAATAATAAACTTTGAAGAAAAATAAGTGAGATACTATATCACAGACAAGGAAAAGGAAATTCCTATTCATATTTAGTGTAAAGGTTATTTGTATGTGTTTCATGAGTAGGATACATGGGCAAATCAGATCAAATTCTGAAAATGAGAAGTTATGAAAGTTGCTGATTGGAAATTCTCTCCCTTAAGCCTTAAGTGTTTAATGAAAATAAATTTTCCTTTCTCCTTGAACACATTGCAATGGTTTCATGGTATTTATCAATGCTTGAAATGCCCGAGAGAGTAATTTTCTGTTTTTGTTATAATATCCATTTGTCAACAAGAGCATTGAATGTTCTTACCTTACATCTGAATATTTACCTAAAATGTATAATTTGACAATAAAGGTTTTTAATGAGCATGAAGTATGTGACAGCCAGGCACCAACACCTTACCTTACCTCCTATTCAATGATCTTTACTGTTTTATACTCATATTCCTAAATGCTTTTCCAAAACATGTGCAGTAGATTTTTATTTTGCTATGAAACTAAAATAATTTTTGCAGAAATGAAAACTCAAATTTCTAAGACTAGAGCATGAGGTGAATGTGACTTCTGCTCTGCTTTTTCTTATCTAGGTGGCACTATCTATCACGCTGTGGGGACGCACCAGTGTCAACAGCCTGATGGGTGAGACATCTTACAAAAAGTTCCATTCACATCAATCTTCCATCACGTGCCATCTCTGCCAATGTCTTTACTGCAATCTCAGAATAGAACTTAAGACAGAGTCATCTATATAAACCATTTCCAATATTCTGACCCATGGATAGTATGTTAGATTACAAATGTTACCATATTAAGTCTCTTTTAAAACAATTTGTTAGTCATGAATAACTACTAAAAACAAAAAGGCAAGTAAAATTTCATTGTTTAAACACTCTACTTCACTACTTTCTTAATTCCTAAGGGCAAGTTCAATAAAATTTCAGTTAAATAAAATAAAATTTTATCTATGTACATTTCTCCACAAGTAAGATGTAGTTTCAATCTCAAAATGTTAGAATTTTGTGTTACTGCAAGTAATATGCCCCCAAAGACTTCCTATATGTCTGACATTCATACACAGAAGAATAAAACAAACTTTTCCTTGAAAAAGATTAGGTTTCTGCACGATAAAGTTAAGCCAACTGATATTTCTAATACATTGAACTAATTTGTCTAGACAGATGTGTTCACATAATACTAGAAGGGAAATGTAGTATACTGTGTTATTCTTATGATGTAACAGAATGCATCATAAAAGAAGGAATATGTCATGCAGCATGAATAAGCATTCTCAAGATAAAAGTTACAAAAAATTTTCACAGAATGGAGTACTTATGACAAACAGGGGTTTTTCTAGATTATTTAAAAGTATTCTTTCAAATAATCCTATCACACAGATGCTGTTTTCATAATCCTTGCTTTGTAGTTGTAAAAACTGAGGCCAATATCCCCCATTATCAATGAGTTATCAAGTAGCAAGGTCTGAGATAGCAAATAAATGAAGTATCAGAGTCTCCATTTTTGACAATTAAACATCATGCTAGCTCCACCAGAGTCTAGAGCTCTGGAAACACCATTTCATAAGGACAACAAGATATGAAAGTTTGTGTTTAGCTAGGATGAGTAGGTTAGAAAGGAAATAAATATGGTTGAAAAATTGGATATGTGCACTAAAATGCAAGATAAAAATCAAGTGTTAAGCCAAGAACTTGAATTTCATACAAGGCATTTTCTGTCATAGGCACCAGGGAAAACATGACTTTTTCAGATAATCACACTATGGAAATATCTTTAATGATCTACTAATGAGCAGGGACTGAGGAACATGGTATAAAATTTCATAAGTTCCCTGAAAAGACTGAAGTGTAATAATAGACGTGGTGCCACTGACAAGAAAGTTAAGATATATAAGTCATTTGTGTTTACAGAACATAGGCTGTGATGAATTCTATGGAGCTAAAGAGACTTTAAACCTGACTGCAGGCTTTTCTTGTGGGATTGGCTGGTTTTGTCATTAATAAATGTAGGCACCATAAGGAGCAAACTTCACAGAGGAGCTGTGCTTCATAATGAAGACTTACTGAAATATTAACTATCAGATAAAATGCCTGTAACCAGTAACTATTCATAGCTCTTGATGACAGTAGTTCTATTGAAAATATATTCAATATTTTTTTCTGAAAATCTGATTGAAGAAAGATTTGTACTTTATAGAATAAATTTCTGAGTCTGCTTATGAAATTAACTTACAGATATTAAAATGACATAGAGCTCTTCAAAATATAGACTGTAAAATGAATTATCTGTGTTTTATGGTCATATTTAGTTTTGAGGTTAAAGTAAATGAAATTATGTTTTAATGGAAACGATATGTGAAATACTGTAGTCCATTTAGATTTAGTAAAAGGGCTGTTTTCTGAAGTAATATAACCAAATATTTTTCATGTAAAATTCTGTCATTTTAAATTATAGACAATGCAACTACATTTTCTTTAAAAATGTATGAAAGAATACAGTAAATGCATAACCTATTAGAGTAGAAACCTATGGCTCTATTCGGATGGTACTTTGGTCTTATCTATCTGGTAAATAATGCCAAACATAGTTCAACTACCAAAGATATAGCTGGCAAAATAATTGTATCATCCATGCCTCTGTGTCCATGAATTCAAATAATAGATATCTATGCCTTTAGGATATTCACATTCCAGTTATGACTCATCTAGCATATCAATTTCCTGGTACAAACAGTAGGTTACTGATAAGTAATTATTGAATGACTAAATTCCATGAGGAGAGAATTCCTGAATCCATAGACTCTAATTCCACAGTGTCCAGGTGCTAAAGATCTTACTGCCAGTAGAAATAAAGAGAAAATGGGGGAGGAGAGAACATGTTTGAAGAGTACATTAAGATGACAATGAAATATTTTCACTAATAAACAGTAATGAACATAAAATCCATTATTCTACTCATGAAAATGTACCCAAATAATTCCTTCCTTCCAGGAACTCATGGTCAGTAGGGAATGTAAGGTAATTTGTGGAGATAGACATATATAATTTCAAAATCTAAAATATCCTTGAACAAAGAGAGGAAAAGTGAGCCATAAGACTGAATAGCCCATAATGAAAATCTGTCTTTTCTCATTTACATTATTCCTGCTCTGCTCCAAACACATAAGGGACATGTGAACCCTCAAGACACTCAAATATCTCATGAACAACTAAGAGAAAAGCCTCTTTACACTCGATACTTTCTGAGACTGAGATCAAGCAGGTTAGCAAGAGGGGCAGGGTGAGTCTGTTAAAGAAACTTGAGACCACATGTCAGTAAGCCTTAAAAATAATTCCAAACATCTTTGTAGTCCATTCAAAAGTATTTAATATATTTTTATTAATATATAATAAATATATTATTATATTTTATTGATATATTAATAAATAATAAATATATTTATTAAATATATTTAATTTATTTTTTCAAGTGTAAAAGCCACAAATTGTTCTTCCTTCATAGCTGTTTGATTCAGTTTTAAACATAAATCTCTCTAATCTTTTGTTTGTTTGTTTATGAAGCTGCAGCATTTAGCCTTCATGAAGCTTTAAAGATGAGGCTTGCATTTTCAAACCAGCGAACACCACGGACCAATAGCATAGAAGCAATTTACTCCAATGATACCCAGCCCATCTCTGTTTAATTTCTCACACTTGTAAAAGAAAAATGTTTTTACTTGGTCTAAATAATAATAACCCAGAGTAAGATATAAAGGAAAATGCTGGGGGACCAGAGAGAAGTAGGAGCAAGCCACAGTCACACCTCACCTCCTATCTTCTAAGCATACAAAAAAGTTTCTAACCCAGCCATCTTACTTCCTGACTGTACGTACAGCCCCCCAGACCTCCATGGTTAGCTAGTGGAGAGCTCCATTCTCTGACCTTCAGACAGGCTTTATTTGTACAAACAAGATATCAACACACATACAATAAGTTGAGGTAGAGAGAAACAACATCACACCTTAGGAGAGAGAGCATGTTTCCTTTGATTTAAAGTCCAAATGCAATGCTTCTTACCTGAAAAGTTTTTGTAATCCACTAAGTCAAACATAACGATAGCAACAGCTGACCACGTGATTATCAAAGCGATGACCAGAAGCCAGGCTGCAGGTGAGCTGAAGGTTGTCACAATGTCTTCGGTGACAGTCCTCTTCAGCACCTTTCCAGGGGACTTGGGCACAGATCCATTTTTGTTGTCTATCACAGTTGTGGTTGTGGATGCATTTCCTAATCACACACCCAGAAAATAAAATTTCATAGATTAACCTCAAATATAAGAAACGAAATAACAGACTAATAAATCCTTGATGCTATTTTCTAGACTGGAACATCCTTGCACAGGGCAGTTCAATAGCCCATAGGCCATCTGCACATTACTCCGTTCTCAGCAGGGGCTCACGTGATAAGTGATCCTCATCTCCACTACCATTCCTCATTCTCACTATTAGAAGCAACTGTGACTTTGAGGACTAAGATGCCTCTTATTACTATGACCTTTGATTTGGGGTGTCTTTGTATTCAGAAAACAAGCAAAAAGAAAATCCTCTTATGGAGAGAATAAAAATTAAGTATACAGTGGTTCAAATGGGTAAAATTTTTCTTGATATTTTGTTTAATTGTCTAACTCGTTCACACTGACATCATCATATTTTGGTAGGTACACAGAACTAAGACTAATGCCAAGTAATCTTAGGATAGCAATTAACTCGATTTTAAAAATTTATAGCTGACATCACAGTGCACAAAGTATATGATAGCAAAGTTATAAATATCTTTGTAAGTTCGAGGCCAGCCTGGTTTACACAGCAAGTGTCAGGAGAGACTCTAAAGCTACACAGAGAAACACGGTCTCAAAAAACAACCAAAAAAAAAAAAAAAGGAAAATATAATTATATCATTTTAAATCTCACCATTCAAAACAACTTTTGTTAAATGTTCTTTTTTCCCTAATTTTACCTAGATAGATTTAAATGTGTAAGTATGCTTTCTTAGTTTGAAACAAGTTATGATCATACATTTACTTTTAGCTAGGCAATATTAAATAAGTGGTACAAATATTTCAGTATAAGAAATCCTTTAAACTAGAAAATAAAGCATGGGGTCTTGAAACAGATGTGTACACCATGATCCTTATGGTGCAATTTTAGTTCATAAAGTATTCTTTAATATTTGGTTGAAATATAAAAATGCTGTATGTGAAATAAACACCTAGTTAATGAAGTCTGAATATTTCTTCCTTCTGTAAAGTGGCACTTTCTCTTCACAGAAATAACAATTATACAATTCTTTGATGACCCAGGGGCTAGTACATATCAGTGCACTGCTCAAATCAAACATAATTCATAATTACACAAAGAATTTTTAGTTTGGATGGTAAACGCAGTCCTGGATTTTCAAAAGATTAAAATGTTAATCGGGAGCACCATTGGTGAGATGCTTTAAGCAAAATTTTAAAAGTGACTTTTGGTAGATATTAGCAATAATATTGCCAGAGTTCCTTTCATAAAAGGAAAACTATGGAGATACATGCTTCAAGTTCATGAACTCAATTTAGTGGAAATGATAGCAAGATGGACTACTACCTTTAAAAACAGATTTCATAAACGGTATTTGAAGTGATACTCAAAGAAGAAAAAAATTAGAAAGAATTCACATCATATCCTCTCATTGATTTTCGTGCCAAATTCCCATCACTCCTAATGGTAGTTCTGAAATGGATGAATGTATTGGAGTGCTTTGCAATGAGATTTAAGACCCAAGTGAGGCCACAAGTGAGTCAAACCTTCAGAGTAATGATTTTCAGGAGAGTAAATGAATTATGAGTGTTTTGGAGTAGCCTACCTGAAAGTTGATATGTTGCTAATCTCCAGAATTTTAACCTCTGGGAAGGTTTCTATGGCTCCTAAAGAATTGTTTCTGCACTTCAGATGCTCTTGAGTGAGTCCAGCGGTTCAGCTGCAGACAAGGCCACACCAACCTGCTTGGTGTCTCACACTTGAGTGTCTAAGTTTAAAGAGACTTCACTCAAATTTCTAGGGACCTTGATCACATGTTTAAAAAGTAGAAAATTTTAAATGGAACATAAATTTTCTTATTAATCAAGACTAAAAGAGAAAATGCAAATGCGAGAAGCAATGCAAGTTCACAGTTAAAATATGAATTTCATGGTTTTTAAAGAACTAGTGGAAATCTGAACTTTAAGTCCCTTTATAGTCCTGATAATAAAGCTACGGTAGGCTTTTCCAAGAGATGAAAATGATAAAGGGAACACTAATTTACTGATTTCATTCTCCTATTTCATTTTTTCACATTCACACTGTCATTTTTTTCATACACAAATTAAGCAAGGCTCAAGTGTTATGGAAATACATGCTGAGTATCCAACTAGAAAATAGCAACTGGAGAGTAATCAGAAGATTATCTGGCTGAAACAAGTTATTTGCCCTTGTCACAAAGCACACTAAACTGTTCCTGTCATTTTGTATTCAGATTTTCTAGAGAAGCTACACAAAGCAAAGAGACAAAAAATGGAGAGGGCATAAAACTGCCTTCCTTGACAGTAGGTGAAGATAAATTCAAAGAACAGAGTGTGTATTCTCAGATTATTTAATGTTTGAAAGCACTTTAAAGATGACAAGACCAAGTTATTGATGTTCTGGGGGAATGAGAGGCAAATGTTGCTGAGCAGTTTGACATAGGCTTCACTTCTCGAAACTTGGCACTTCAGAACTGGAGCAGAGAAGTCAGGCTACTTACTGTCTGTGCCCACATTTAAATTCTAGTTGGTTTGATTATTTTTAATTGCCACACAGAATCATGTTTAAAAGAAGGAGGGATCGGACTGCACAGCCAATGTGGAGAGAAGCTTGTACAAGGATCCCAAAGATGGCTTCCCAATCAAACTGCACATAGAACAATAAATCAGAAGCCTCCTAGTGGAAGTCACTTAACCTCTCTATGCCTTATTGATCACTTGAAGACACTGCTAACTGTGCTTATCCCATTTTTGTTCCAGTGAAGGACTAGCAATACCAGGCTTGCCAAGAATCACCGATGTAGACACGCCTAGGCTACAGATTGATATCAGCAAAACACTGCATTTTCATTACATAAAAGCATTAGGAATTTTGAATTTCACCACGGGATGTCATTTGTGAAGTACAATTTATTTCTTCAATATTTGAAGAGTAATGGAGGGAGATAGTAGTATATACTATCAGTGGCATCATATGATATCTAAAATACACTCAAAACATATTCAGAATCTCATAATAGAATAAGCTTGGTCTGTTTGACTATAAAACTTATGCAAATAAGGACCTTCTAGAAAATCTCTTTTAAAGGTCTTTGTACAGGTACATTTGAAAATGTTATAAATATATGTCTTCTAACAGTATTTTTCGAACACAAAGTCTGGATATTTGAGATACATACGAAATTATTAATCTGTTTACAAGGAAGAAAACTACTACTTTTGTAAACAAACTGGATCATGATTCTTTTCCAAATTCAGTTAAATTCATATATTTACATTAATATAATTTTCATGATTTGGGGGAAGGTTTATAATTATAATGAAATAATAGAATATATTTTAGTTATTTTAACTAGTGAGGTAGGAATACATAAGTAGTTATATTTAGTCTTACCTCATATAATATATTTTGATCATACTCTTTACCTTCTCCCGACTATTCCACAATACTCCATAACTCTCTCCCTACATACCCAACTCCATGTTACTTCTTTGTTGTTCTCAAAAACAAAAAACAAAAACAGTATGATTTCAAACTCTGCTACTCTTTTATTGAGTGAATATTTTTCTCTAATGCTGAGGGCAGAATGAAGGCCAGTTCTTCATCACCAACCATAAGAACAAACGTTTAAACTATATTTGGCCATTCAGATTACAGTTCATTATTATGAAGGTGGTATAAACCCCCATATCTCATTTTTCTGTGAAACAGTCAAAAGACATTGTTTATATGCTATAAAGTTGTGATTAGAGCCTGTAATAGTGCTCAATTCTACCACAGAGAATCACCTACAATAATATGTAGAGAAACTCTGGATCCAGAGTCAACCACAATGTGGAACAATGGAGAAAGTTGTTCTTAGATCCAGACATATGCCTGAACTCTCTAGATACAGGGCTATATATATACCAATGACTTTAGTTTTATTTTGGTGTTTCAGATGCCAGCCATCACAAGTTTTGATGAGCAAATCAACTCTGTTAAAGATATTAGGTTCTTCTTTATCTGGTTGTTCCATGATAATTGGTCAATCAGAACATTCTGAATCCCACAATTTTATAAAAGTGACTCTTAGTTTTGAAAGGATGTATTATATTTCAGTTTTCTTTCTCAATCATTATAAAGCAGAGACATTCTTTTCTAATGACTCACTGAGAATTGATATGTGGGTATCATTTATGTTTTCAATCTTTACAGGAGTTATAGGTAGAAGGGGTTCCTAAAACCAGAAGAGGCGGAGTATGTACATAAAAAAATAAATGTATTGATGATCAACTTGCAAAACTGTGAGACTCTGTCTCTCTCAACTCTGGATGAAATCATAAGAACCACAGACTTAAACATACACTACATTTTTCTGTCTTCTGGAGGTAGGTGTTCTGATGGCATGTTAGGATCATTGTAAGGAATACATTCCTGATTGGAAGATGCCTACATCCCAAGGTGTCGTCAAATGACAGACAAGGTGCAATACCTCTAAGGGACTGTTGCTATAAAACAACATTATACTCTTAAACTTCCCACCCTAATTGATTCTTCTGAACCCAATTACCTCCCAGCCACCTGATTCCCTCAACATAGTAACATCAGTGGGAGATTAGGACTTGAACCTGTGATTAAATGGTGGAAAAGATGCACTTCTGTACATAGGACTAGTCATGCACTTTGGTTCTCATTTCAAAGTGTTGTTAAAACCACTAAAATGTTTTAAGCCTAATCTTAAACATGTGTCTCTGTGGGACACATGAGTCAGTCAAAGTTGGTGCTGAGTGGAAATCAACAGATCAAGAGGGTGAGTCCCAAATTGTTTACAAAAAATAAAAGATTGGTGGCCTGGCCTAGATTGAACAAGCACTGCATGAACAGCCTGTGATCACTAGGTAAAGCATAAGGGCACCTAGGTGTGTGATATGCTGACCACTGGCTGGCTGTTTTCCCACTCTGTGGTTTTTAATCTTTAAAAGATGCCTGCTACAGGACAATAAAGGACTTCCTGTTTGAGTAGACTCCCTGTTGTGTCTGATTATCTCCAGGATTCTTGGAGGGATGGGCATGTAGCACACTTAACCTTTCCTCAGACCCAGCTCAGCTTCCAAGCCTAGGCTAAGACTCCTGCATAATAAGCATAACTATTTGAATAGAACTGTATCTTTCAGTTTAAAACAACAGAAATCATGACTGGTACCCGTTCCTATATGCTCTGAAGCTCCAAAATAAAACTGTTGGTGGGCATTATATATACTGACACACTAGGGAATTGGAAGTTAACCAATATAATTCCTGAGATGCCCAACATATGCAAATCAGGTTGATTTTAGGCAATTGATCTACGAATCCAGAATCAGATGAAAGGTATTTCAGATGTTTGAGAATCTACAGAAAGTCTTCCAAATTCCATGGATCTCATTTCAGAGAGTCAGTAGCAGATTTGTTGTCTTTTTAGGAAACTTTTGAATAGTACAAATGCACAGTTGTTTTCTGTGATTAATTAATTTTTAGTGTTTTCTTTTGACACCTTTTCTTCCCCAGCCAAGTTTGCACAAATAAGTTGCTTCCCAGAGCCCCAGCAGTCATCTGACTAAATTTTCCATTGTTGTTGAGTTGCAAACCCATAGAAACAAGAAAGAAATCTTGAAAATTGGTATTATATTTGGATTCCAGTTTAGCTCAGTGTTTAGCTGTGGGTGTCTGCTTCTGTTCCCATCAGCTACTAGATGAGGGCTCTGTGATGGTGGATAAGTTAGTCATCAATCTCATTATCAGGGAAGGGCATTTATGGTAGTATTTCTACTGTTGCTCAAACTGTTAGTTGGGATCAGTCTTGTAGGAAGAGGGAGGACAAGACCAGGCTACAGAAACCTACAGAGACAGCTGACCTGAACAAGAAGGAGCTATAGGTCTCACAAACTGATAGCTGGGAATCCAGCATTGGACTGTCTCAGACCCCCAGAACTTAGGTCTCAGTTTGAAGGCCTGAGCAGTCTAAGGGACCTCTGACAGTGGACCCAGGATGTATTCCTGGTGCACGAAAGAACTTTGGGAGCATTTGGAGGGATAATCCCTTAAGCTAGAGACAGGAGGGAGGGCCTAGTCCCTACTCCAAAGGACTTGACATATTTAGATGACCCCTCTGGAAGGCATCACCCCACATGTGGAGTTGGGGGGGAATGGGATGGAAGGGTGGTCGGGAGGCACTGGAGGGTGGAAGAGAGGGAGGGATGGAGAGGGAACTGGGATTAATATGTAAAATAGGAAAAATAAGTAAATACATTTTATAAAAAGAAAAATAATATTATATTTCATTTAGAAATAAATCCAAGCTGAATGTTTCAAATCCATTAGCTTTATTTTTACTGACATGTGTGTGTTTTTACTAAAGACATTTTCACAGAAATACACTCTTCTTTAAGAGTTAATCATACCTTGCTTCCTTTCCCCTGTGAAGTCACATAATATTGAGATATCATAACAGGTGTTCTTTACATTCAGTGGCTGGATGTTGCCCTCAATGCATGGGAAACATTAACATTATTTTTCTTGTTAATGAAATAAATCTTATTAATGAAATAAAATCATTGTAAAACTTCTGTTCCAAAGTGTATTTTCAGGAAATGGTAACAAGGTGACTTATACTGATTGCCAAAAATAACTTTCAGAAACATAAGGAAATGCAACATGTACTTCAAAGCCTACACCTTTTTTAGTGACATGAACAGCAAGATTTTCTTATATATTTAAGTATAAAAAATGCATATCTATGTTTCCTATTTATAAGAAAATTTCCTTAAGTTGTCAGAAAATCATGGCAGTATAAAGCTCTATTTCTTACTATTGCAGGTATGTGAAAAAGGGATCGAGTGTATAAATTTTAAGCAATGACATGACTCTCAAGGCTTTTGAAATTGGATTCTCTTGTGGGCTTTTGAAAAACAATTGTAACCATCCATTTTCATGCATCTTTAGCTATCTATAATATGAAATTTACTATGAGTAGCACAAATGACACTTTATACAGTTTATCTGAAATTAACTCTACTTTCCTATTAGGATTAAAACAGAGCCACAGAATTTTTAACCAAAAAATGAAGTACAATTTAGTACCTTTGAAGAAAATATACTTATAATTGAGCACCATTGTAATAGCACATTTTTTCACCTGTTTAGTTAAAATGCAACCCAGATCTTCATCGAATTATTTCAAAAGTATATCTAAAAATCTATTCACAGTTTAGAGATTTTTCTTGATTAAATGAAGAAATTGTAATATGAATTGAAGAGATGGCCTGTGTGTATGTGTGCTTGTGTGTGTGTGTGTGTGTGTGTGTGTGTGTGTGTGTGTTACAAAGATTTCATCTACAGAGAAAACAACTTCCTGTGCCTTTCAAGAAACTCTGAATCAGCTTGAAGATCCTTTATATATCTCTGAAAGACAAGGAAGATCTCCATGCCCATATTTCAATAAAGTAAACAACTGGGTAGGAATAGATAATACGCTATTTGAGCTTCCTCTAGGAAATGTCATAATTGCAAGCAGGCTACTAAAGCCCTACACATCTGGGGGAAGGTGATTAGTTTACTCAGTTCTGATGTGGCAGGAAACCAAAACAAAGCTTCAACAGTTTTCTAAAGTCCCCTCATTATTTGAGCTCTGAAAGTGTTGCATGTTTCTTAGGCTCCAACATTGTTATCATCTGTTTGTTCAAATAGACATAGAAATGCTCATAAGTTCTGTGTGAGGAAAATATGTAACTCCTTAAAATAGACTTTTCCTTGAGCAATTATAGCTGTTGATACAGAACAATTTTTAATAAAACGCAACGATATAAGTCCAATGAGAAATGATTGGTTTTTTCATCTAGCCTCTACATTCTTTGTAGAATTTTGGCTTTGTCTTAGCAGTTATTTTATTGAATAAACTTGGATATATATATATATATATGTATAAATATATACATATGCATATACATATATATATATATGATATATATATATATATATATCACAATGGAATAAAACCAAAGGAAATGGTAGGTTCATTTCTTTTATAAACATTAGCAGTGTTTTCGGTCAGGAGGACTAGAGATACAAACTCTCTTATTGCTAAAGACTAGGAGAAAGATATGTTCCCAAATTCAATCCATGATCAGCTTGTGGCCCTAAAATAGATTATGTGGAATACTGATATCTTTTACCATTTCAAATAGGTTTGAAGAGGTGTTGCTGAAGGAAAAAATGGAAAACTTATACTTCTAACATTTAAATTACTTAGAGAAGTTATTTCTATGAGGTGTGCATTTTTATAATCTTTGTTTGATTAAGCTTATTCAAGCAATAAACTGTATTGGTATCACCAAGCCATAGCTGACTCCATAAAAACAAGCTTTAGAAATCTGGTTGCTTTATACCATGTGTTTGAAAAAAGTATCAAGTAGTCATATCCTGAACAATACAGATCTATTCTTATGCTATGGAAGGTATTTAGCAGCCAGAAGCCAGAGTCATTTGCTAGTATGTATGTATGTATATATATATATATATATATATATATATTCATATAAGAGAGAGAGAGAGAAAGATATAGATATATAGTTTAGATAGATAGATAGATAGATAGATAGATAGATAGATAGATAAAAAATCTGGAATTTGGGGCTTATTATTTCCCCTTTGACTTCACAATAAAACATAAACACATTAAATACTCATATTTGGATGTAAAATCTATTGGTTTAGTTTTAGAGGAGTCTTTTTAAAGAGAGAATGAATTTTCTCCACCTCTCACTGTTTATTAAATATGTCTTCTTTAAAATAAATAACTTACAGATCATAAAAGTAGCCAGATCATGAAAAAATATGTTTTGCTCAGGTATTCTTCATGGGGGAAATAATAATAGTCAATATTCTAGCCTCCAAATTGATCATAATTTTCTCTCTTTAGGCTTATACACCATTCTTTCTCCGGGGAGTTAAAAATACACCAGCCAGATCTCTAGAAATGTGTCTGATGTGCCGTGCATTTACTCATATTTTCAGAAGAGACGATGGTGCCACAAGAGCATGTGGGATGTGCAAAATAAAAGAAGCATGGTACCAGGGTGGGAGTGGCACACACCTTTAAATCACAACACTTGTGAGCAGAGGCACGCAGATCTCTGGGAATCTGATGCCAACCTGGTCTAAAAAGTGAGTTCTATGTCAGCCAGGACTATTATACAAAAAAACTCTACCTTGAAAAACCAAAAAGTAATAAATAAACAAATAAATAAATAAATAAATCACCCTATACAGACATTCCATCAAAATTTAATTATGGCTAGTGGCTAATCAGTGGTTTGACAGAAGTTAAACACTGTATCAGTCTGCTAAGACTACAGTAATAAAACAATGCAAACTGAATGAGTTCACACAACAGGACTTCTCTGCTTGTATGCAAAAGCCAGGGGTTTAAAATTAGTTACCAGTGGAGTTCCCCATGACAGTTTTGTGGTGAGAATCCCTTATCAGCACGTGAACCATATTTGATTTATTCACACTTATCTCATTTTAACTTGATTGCCTCTACAAAGACCCTATCTTGAAGGAAGTTCACATAGCAGATTACATCATAAACACAATGAAGCTTTAGTTATGATATTTGAGGATGGACCCTTTGCTATGCAGTAAATGAATTGGCCTCAGTATTAAAAATATTGAAATCCTTTAATGCTGAAGTTGACAAAAAGATTTTAATACATTTTAGTACTATTTAGCATGTTTTTAACATTAAAAGATCAAGTTTACTTGAGTTGGGTTAGAGTTATCGAGGAAACCCAAGGATATAACTTCATCTGTGTGGAATATGGTTAGCTTCTGTAAGTCAAGGACTTAGCCACAAAATGACCATGTGAAGATAAAGTGAGAGCAAATAATATTCTTCAGAGAAAATAGGGATGCTCAGAATGTTTAATGCAAGAGATTCATTCTCTGCTCAGATTTTAAGTACAATAAACATCTATCATATAATCAATAGATTATTTTAATGCCTTGACTTTTGAGGCTCTGTACTCTAAAAAGACAGAACCCAAACTGTATATACACCAAGTAACCATATAAAGAATAGTGGACATATGTGTCAGGCAATCCTGACACTAATCATGCATTTCTCCAAATCATATATTCAGGAAATTGAAAGTCTCTCAGCCCTGAAATCTTCCATTCCTCTATGGGTAGTCTACAACCCAAGAGCAAAAAAAATCACTGATAATTTATCTCTCCTCTCCTCCCAATCAGGCTCAGTTTTATCAAAAAAAAAAAAACCAGCCATAACTACTCTAATTTGAATTAACTTTGGTCCATGTCTATGCTTGCAAGCTAAAGTAATAGAGATAAAAACCAGACACTTAGGCCATGTGATTCCCCAAGCTCGACATATTGACTATGTGGCACTTTACTGAAACATTTGCTAACCCCTGGTCTTGAATCTAGAAGAATAAGTAACACAGTAGACAGTCTAAAAATTATATAAATGGCTTTCCAATTGGGAAATAGTAATTTAAGCTAGCATTTTATGACTATTAATCAGACACAGGGCAGGCATATGGCATAGTGAAATGAAAGTGTTCAGATGGGACAAAGCTAAATTTAAGTCATACCTTTGCTTATTGGTAACAGCTGCACCTTGATGTTCATCGATAAAACCAAAGTAATAAAACCACCCCATAGGGTGAATATAATCAATCAGCCATTCGGGGACATGTCATGTGCAATAGGTTTTAACTCTCATCCTATCTATTACAAACCTAATACACTTTGATTAATTAATTGATAATAGTAGTAAAAATTCATCCATACAAACATGGCTGTTTAAAATGTCTCTCTAAAGGGAAAACTACTTTTGCTCCATCCATTCATCACTCTGCTCTGTTCCTAGAATTCAGAAATGCTCAGATTGGGCCTCTTCTTTATTCTGGTGATTATTGGGATTATGTAACTGTGAGTGTAAGCCCCGGAGCCTTCAAGGCTCATTTCTTTAAACAGACTTTACATTGTAAAGTGTACAACCATTGCTCAACTCATTCACGACTACCATTAAAATGAGACTAGTAGATACAAATCATTTAGAAGTGAATTTCTCCAACTATGTTTGGAATGTCTAATGGGAAAGATATACTCTTTCTTTTATATAAAAATCATAGTAGATTTTAATTCATTAACAACCAATTATAGAAGCCCAGCACTGCCATTCTTTTAATTCCTTCCACTATTTAGTGCTATTCTTCATTATAAACAAGCATTACATCCCAAAGAGTTGGGTTTTCTTTGAAAGGTGCTTATTCAGAGCACACACATATATATATCCCCATTTTAATTAAAGAATGTTATGAAGATTGGTTATGGTCTCAGTATGCCTATCAAAATCTTTTTAATATTATGCAGCTGAATTTTTATACAAATAAAACTGTATATTTCTTCATGCCTTTACACATTTTTATTATTATCTACATAAAGAGTAATAGACAGAAGTAAACCTTTGGTAATTTGAATTCAGTTCTTTCAGCAATCCTTGGATATAGCCTAGGGGAGGAGTTTAGTGTTCCAGGAAATGTTTTTACATTGATCTCAGTAGTACCATATTCTGTTGTAATTGCTCAAGACAATAGGAACTATCTTCTGGGAAGTAGAAAAGTGTGTGTGTGTGTGTGTGTGTGTGTGTGTGTGTGTGTGTACAGTCAGAGAGCTTACAGTCATTTAGACAATGTTGTACACTTCCCAGAAAAAGGTAAAAGTAAACCTAGAGACAAAGAATACTCACAAATGTTTGCAGATTACTAACCAATAGCCAGAACTCTGTGCCTGATTCCATAATGCTTACATACTCATAAGGACAAGAAACACTTAAGTCTGTTTTTAAGATGGTTTTAAGTCAAGAGTTTTGAGTTGAACTTTCCCTTTAATTTTTCTATCTCTGCTGACACCATGAGTTATCATTTATCAAAGCACTGTCAAACAAAGGAGACCGAATGCACTTCTGGCAACAAAGAAAGTCTGAGTTAAATAGAAATTATTTCGCTTTCAATGAACTTCTCTTTCCCTGCAGCTTTGGTGAGTAAGACTTTGGAAGGTTCACGTTTCATAATGAATCTTATTTCCCTATGACTATGGAATGACAGCTTCAGCAGAGGACAAAAGCTAAGAACAGTATCAAAGGAGAAACAACCTCATGTTTGTGTTACTCACCCATAACAACGACTTCATGCTACTCCTCTAGCCAAAGGAAGGGGCCTACACTTAAAGTAATTATTCAATTTAGACATACAAAACTTTGCAACAACTCTAAATAAGATTTTGATTTTGGGCTGGGCTTTTTAATCTGAAATCACTTCCTATTTAAGGCTCTGATATTTATTATTCTAAAACTAATGTATAGTAAATGGATAGATCAAGAAGCTGTGGAAACCCAATCACAACCATACCACTACTCTCTTGGACTTACTACAAAAGTTAGCCTTCTAATTAAATCAGCACAAAAGAAGTTGAGAAGCCATTACGGAAAAGAAGGCCTTTATGATTCTGTCCAATGTGGCTTTTATGAATTGTAAATATAACCAGAAGTAAGATCACAGACATGCAACTGGAAGGAGAAAGGGACGGCCCAATTTATTATCTCTGAGGCCTTGGGGAAAATTTAAACTCTTGATCTGTGTTTCCAGGATAATTTGTTGTGTGATTTATATTTTCTTGAGCTTTCAAATCATCAGTGATGAGATGGATTGTATTCCTTTCTTCCTAAAATTTCCCCTTCCATGTACCTGTTTACTTATTGTTTTGATGACCATAACTTCCAACTGTCTTACAACAGCATTTGGTTGTTTAACCACATAGATTAATGTATTGTGAGTTCAATTAATTAATTTATTAATTTTTGTTTTACCACATTCTTTTATATTCATGCATTTTTTTCATTTGTACAGTAGATTATCAAACTCAATGTTCCAGGCATTTTCCTAAGTCATAAGAAGGGAAAAATGGACCTGTACCCTGATCTCCTTCAATTTTGAAATAGACTTGTGGATTCTTGAGTCCTCTTGAATGACACTGCTTATCTTTAACACATATTAAACCTTTTGTGAACATTATAACTAGAAATTTCCTTGAATGTTTGTTTGTCTTGAAATGTTTTATGAAAGTTGGATTGTCTGGAAATAAATACCTTGAAAAAACATAACCTAATCAACTTTTTTCAAAAGTTTTAAGCCTCCTGTTTTATTTTTGAAGGCTACTACCACTGAGTAAATCTTTAAGTTTTCAGTTCGATTGACATGGACAGGAGGTGACTTCCGTACATCCATGAAGGAGAAAAATCTAACCAAAGTGAACTATTACAAATTAAACACTTGAATTCTGTGGTCCTTCAGTGTGAAAAAAATTGTTTATCTTTACCTAATTTGCTTTGCATAAAAATTTCCTAAACATGGACCTCCTGAGTGTGTGAACAATTGGCTCACCGACTGTTCTACCATCTCTCAGGCTTGTTTTTTCTTGTGTTATTTTGCTTTGTTCAACTTTAGTATGATGGTTTTCATTTCCTCTTGTTATATTTTATTTTGTTCTGTTTTGTTGTAATCTCTTAGAAGGCCATCCTTTTTTAATGAGAGAAAGAGAGGGAGTAGATCTGCATAGGAGGAACTGTAACAGAGGGAGTGGAAGCTATAATTGGGATATATTTTATGAGACAATAATCTATTTTCAATGAAAAAGGAAATAGTTACAAAAAGAATATGAAAACCAGAAAAAGAATTCCCAAACATATCTATGCTACCAGAAAAATAGAATAAATAGACCATTAATTAAATTAAAAAGAACAAAAAGAAATGTATTTTTAGGGTGTAAGGAATTTATAAAGATTTTTAATCAAGCTGGGGATATGACTGGGTGGATGAAGTGGTTTGTGTCAAACCTGATAACATGAGTTACAGTCCCCACATTCCGTGTAAAACCAAGACACAACAGTACAAAGTTCTGTAGTCCCACATTAACCTAACAAGAAACCCGAGGTGGGAACTGGAGATATAGGAAGTTAGTAGCTCAGATAACTTGGTAAGGTAGTGGAGAGTAACTTTCTCAAAACAAAGTAACAGGTGAGGACAAACACCTGATATGTCCTCTGGCCTCTACTCATTTGCTATAGTATCCACATGTCTAACACACACACACACACACACACACACACACACACACACACACACACGCTAACACACAAATGCACACACAAATAAGCATTACTGGCACACACATATACACACACACAAGCATAAATGCACATGGAGGCAAATACGTACATACATACAAACACATGTACATACATATATACATATGTGTACATGTACACGTTGTGTGCACAACCTACACACAGACACACACATGCATATATACACACATATAATACATACATTCACTCAATACACACATACACACAATACATACATACACATGCACTCACACACACAAACTTTCAAATATATACACATGCAAACACACAGGCACAAATTATTCAATGATTTAAATATAAACTTTATTGTTTCCAACATAACCAAGCACTGAGTATAATTTTATTGAATTCTGATAAAACGTTTTTCTTTATGTTAAAATGAGGGTTTTTTAATTTTTCTCTTACATGCATTATGAAGTTCATGAAAATTTATTTATCTTATTGTGATATATTAAATCATCAATTAATTCTTTGGGATATATTTAAAAAACTCATAAATTATTGTTTATAAAATATTACTTGCAAAATATAGTTTTGTCTAGCTACAGAAATTTATACCTTTTGGAGGGTGCTGGTGATACTGTGGATTGAAGCTCACTACTAAGCTATCCCCAATCCTTAAAATGTATAAAGTTTTCAACAAATAAAGTTTATGATTTTATATTATACATTAAACTAGATAGCAGTTTTGTTTTTAATAAATCTTCAAATATATCTATTAAAATGGAAGTATTTATTTTTATGCCATACACAATTATTTTATACAAATGGTACATAGACTACACAGTGAAATAACTCCACCAACATTATTTTTTCAAAGTCCTGGTGCTTCTGAGAGTCTCTACATAGAGCAAGTTCTTCTGCTTCTAATGTTTCCTAAATGAAAGGGTCTTAGAGGGTCAATTAAAAATTTTTTTTTGAAAAGATGGCAAAATTTTCAAAAATGTAAGTTGTTCCTTAAATTGAGTTGAATCAATTACAGAACTGTTGGACTATAAGAATTGAGTTGTTGATTCATTTTCATATATTGTTTCATAATGTATTTCTGCATGTATTACAAGATGCAGTCTTTAAACATTTTAAATATGCCAGTTAGTAAAAATAAGGCAAACATGACTTATATACTAAAAAGAACTTAAATAGGGGCAACATTGCTGTATGAATACAAGCAAAGATAGTTTTTAAATGTCGAAACATGCTTATGCAGAAACTCTAAAGGATTGATAAGAATAATAATCTGAAAACTATGATCATATGCATATGTGTTTTATGTATAGAGAAATTATATTACCGAAAGACTCCTGGACCTCCATTTGTGTATAGTGTATTCATAGCACATGGCTCTATTGTATAGTTCCGAGGTTCCTGCAAAGCCTAGTCTCTACATATGGATTGTGTCTCATTCTACAAACATGTTGAAGGTCTGCAAGAATTTCTTTATAATTTATTTATACTTGTAAGTTTTATTTTACAATACAGCCACAGTTGTCCCTCCCACCCCTCCTCCACTCCCCCTTACCGCCCCCCAGCTCACACCCCCCCGGTCAGCTTCTCCTCATGGGTAAGGGCTCCCATGAGGAGTCAACAAGGTCTGGCACAACAGGTTGGGGCAGGGCCAGGTCCCTCTCTTATACATTAAGACTGAGCATGACATCTCACCCTAAAATATGGGATCCAACCAGCTAGATCATGTACCAGGTTTGTATCATCTTCCTACAGCCAGGGACCCCTCAGATAATCCAAGCTTCAGAACTGTCCCCGACATATGGAGGGCCTAGTTCGATTCCCTGGAATCTCCACAGCTGTTGTTCTAGGTTTCATGAATTTCCACTAGCTTGGTTCGGTTCTCTCTGTAGATTTCTCCATCATGATCTTGACCTCCCTTGCTCATATACTCCTTCCTCCCTCTATTTAAGTGGATTCCTGGAGCTTAGCCTGATGCTGGGTTGTGGATCTTTGCATCTGACTCATCAATTACTGGATGAGGGTTCTATGATAATATTTGGGGTATTCACCAATCTGAATATAGGGTAGGCCAGTTTGGGCATCCTCTCCACTATTGCTAACAGTATTAGATGGGGTCATGCTTGCGGATTCTTGGAAATTACCTAGTACCAGATTTCTCACTAACCCCAGAATGGCTCTCTCTATTAAGATATCTCTTTCATTGCTGACTTTTTAAAATATATGTAGTCATGTAAAACTAGGGCAAGTTACAAAATTAATTTCTAGTATCTGCAGTTCTTATTAATAACTTGTGGAGATTATCATTAAGAGAAATTTAAATCCTATTTCTTGCCTAATAAAACAGGTTGTCCCATGCATTCACAGCCTGCTGTTGGATACTTAAGTTCATTAGTAATATATTCAGGCTTGTACTTTTTATTTAAATTTTGAAATTATAATATAACTATATAATTTCTTCCTTCCCTTTCCTCCCTCCAAACCCCTCATTATTCTCCTTGAAATCCATTGCCTCCTTTTTCCATTAATTTTAGTTACATATATATGTATGTAACTAAATATGTTATTTAGTAAATATATATTCCTAAATATAATCTGAAAAGTCTGCAAAATGATACCAGTATATATATATATATATATATATATACATATATATATATATATGTATATATATATATATGTACATATATATATATAGTCTCAAGCTGTATGTATGCATGTATGTATTAATGTATTTTTCAGGGCTTATTTTTGGTATTAGATAATCAATCAATTTATTATTCCCTGGGAAAACCTGTTTCTTCCACTTTTTATTTAATTTAAATTTGAAACCAGTTTGTTTTACATGTCAATCCCAGTTCCTGCACCCTTCCTTCCTCCCTGCTTCTCACTAACCCCCATCCAACCCCCTTTCTGCCCCCAGGAAGGGTGAGGCCTTCCATGGGAGTCATCAAAGTCTTTCGTATCATATGAAGCAGGGTCCAGACCCTCCTCTATGTGTCTGTCCTGAGGGAATATCCCTCTGTGTGGAATGGGCTCCCAAAGTCCATTTGTATACTAAAGATAAATACTGATCCACTATCAGAGGCCCATAGACTGCCCTGTCCACCCATCTCAGGGAATCTGGCATGGTCCAATGCTGGTTTCTAAGCTGTCAGAATGGACTTCATGAGCTCCCCCTTATTCAGGTCACCAGTTTCTGTGGGTTTCTCCAGCCTTGATCCCTTTGATCATCACTTCTCCCACTCTGAAACTGGATTCCAAGAGTTCAGCTCAGTGCTTAGCTGTGGGTCTGCTTCTGTTTCCATCAGCTACTAGATGAAGGCTCTAGGATGGAATATAATGTAGTCGTCAATCTCATTATTGGGGAAGGGCATTTAAGGCAGCCTCTCCACTATTGCTTAGATTGTTAATTGGGGTCATACTTGTAGATCTTTAGACATATCTCTTGTGCCAGATTTCTTTTAAACCTATAATGGCTCCCTCTATTATGACACCGCTTTTTTTGCTCTCCTTTATTCATTCCCTGACACACTCTTCCTGCTCTCATGCCTACTTGTCCCCTCCTATTTCTCCTAACTCCCTCTACCCTCCCCACACACTCCCAATTTCCTTGGGGGATCTTATTCCTTTCCACTTCTCCAGGGGACCATGTATGACTCTCTTAGGGTCCTTGTATCCTCGTTTTTCTGGCAGTATAGATTGTAGGCTGGTAATCCTTTGCTCTATGACTAAAAACCATATATGAGTGAGTATATACTGTGTTTTTCCCTTTGTGACTTGGTTACCTCACTCTGGATATTTTTTCCTAGTTCCATCCATTTGCCTATGAATTTCAAGATTCTGTTTTTTTGTTTTGTTTTGTTTTGTTTTTTTGGTTGGTTTCTTTTTGGTTTTTTTTTTTTTTTTTTTGCTGAGTAGTACTCCATCGTGTAGATGTACCACATTTCCTCCATACATTCTTTAGTTGAGGGGCATTTGGGTTGCACCCAGATTCTGGCTATTACAAATAATGCTGCTATAAGCATAGTTGGACAGATGTCCTTGTATATGAGTGTGCATCTTTTGGATATATGCCTAAGAGTGGAATTACTACATCTTGAGGTAAACTGATTTGCATTTTCCCCAGGAACTGCCATACTGATCTTCAAAGTGGCTGTATGAGTTTGCACTCTCACCAGGAATGGAGTTTACCCCTTTCTCCATGTCCTCTCCATCATAAACAGTCTTTGGTGATTTTGATTTTAGCTATTCTGACAGGAGAAAGATGCTATTTCAGAGTTGTTTTGATTTGCATTTCCCTGATGACTAAGGATGTTAAGCACTTTCTTAAGTGTCTTTTAGCAATTTGAAATTCCTCTATCGAGAATTCTCTATTTAATTTAGAATCCCAATTTTTAATTGGATTATTTGCTGTTTTGGTAATTAGCTTCTTGAGTTCTTTGTATATTTTGGAAATCAGCTCTCTGTCAGATGAGGGGTTGGTCAATATCTTTTCCCATTCTTTGGGCTGCTGTTTTGTTGTGTTGACTGTGTCCTTTGCCTTATAGAAGCTTCTCAGTCTTAGGAGGTCCCATTTATTAATTGTCTATCTCAGTGTCTGTGCTACTGGTGTTATGTTCAGGAAGCAGTATCTTGTATCAGTTCGTTTAAGGGTGCATCCCACTTTCTCTTCTAAGGGTTTCAGTGTGGCTGGATTTATGTGTGGTCTTTGCTCTATTTGGACTTAAGTTCGTACATGATGATAGATATGAATCTATCTGCAGTAATCTACAAGTTAGCATCCAGTTGTGCCAGCACCATTTGTTGAAGATGTGAAGATGCTTTTTTTTGTTCCATTGTATAATTGTAGCTTCTTTGTCAAAAAACAGGTGTTCGTGGGTGTGTGGGTTAATGTTAGGATTTTTTATTCAATTCTATTTTTCTTCCTGTCTATTTTTGTGCCAATACCAAGCTGTTTTCAGTACTATAGCTCTATAATAGAGTTTGTAGTCAGGGAGGTTGTGCCTCCGGAAGTTTCTTTATTATACAGGATTGTTTTGGTTATCCTGGGTCTTTTGTTTTTTCCATAAAGTTAAGTATTGTTCTTTCAAGGTCAGAATTGCATTGAATTGTAGAATTGCATTGAATCTGTAGATTGTTTTTTTTGGCAAGATTGCTATTTTACCTATGTTGATGCTACATATCCAAGAGCATGGAAGGTCTTTCCACTTTCGGTATCTTCTTTAGTTTCTTTCTTTAAAGACTCAAAGTTCTTATTATATAGGTCTTTCACTTGTTTGGTTATCTTCACCCAAGATATTTTATGCTTTTTGTGTCTATTGTAAAGGGTGATGTTTCTCTGATTTCTCTCTCAGACCCTTAATCAACTATATATAGTATGGCTACTGACTTTTTTGAGTTAATCTTGTATCTTGCCACTTTGCTGAAGGTGTTTATTAGCTGTAGGAGTTCCATGGTAGAGTTTCTCAGGTCACTGATGTAAACTATATTATCATCTGCAAATAGTGAAAGTTTGACTTCTTCCTTTCCAATTTGTATCCCCCTTGATATCCTTTTGTTGTCTTATTGCTTTAGCTATTGTACTATTGAGTTTGCTAGACATGGAGAGAGTGGGATGCCCTGTCTTGTTCCTAATTTTAGAGGAATCACATTGAGTTTCTCTCCATTTATTTTGATTTTGGCTTTTGGTTTGCTGGATATTGGTTTTGATATATTTAGGTATGTTCTTGTTATCCCTAATCTCTCCAAGACTGCTATCATGAAGGGGGGTTGGATTTTGTCAAAGGCTCTTTCAGCATCTAGTGAGATGGTCATGTGGTTTTTCTTTTTCAGTTTATATGGTGGATTACACTGATGGATTTTTATATGTTGAACCATCACTGTGTCCCTGGAATAAGACCTACTTGATCATGGTGATTTATTTTGTGTGTTCTTGGATTCGATTTGCCAGTATTTTATTGAGTATTTTTGCATCAATATTCATGAGGGATATTGGTTTATAGCTCTCTTTCTTAGTTATGTCTTTGTGTTTCCTGGGTACTAAGGTAATTGTAGCTTTGTAAAAAAGACTTTTGCAATGGCCCTTATGCTTCTATTATGTGGAACACTTTGAGAAGTATTGGTATTAACTTTTTTTTGAATTTCTGGTAGAATTCTACACTGAACCATCTGGCCCTGGGCTTTTTTTGTTTGAGAGACTTTTGATGATTGCTTCTATTTCATTATATATGTCTATGTAAATGCTTATCTGTTCTTGACTTAATATTGGTAAGTGATACCTATCTAGAAAATTGTTCATTTCTGTTGAACATTCGAATTTTATAGAGTGCAGGTTTTCCATGTATGACATAAAGATTCTCTGGATTTCCTCAGTGTCAGTTGTTATGTTCCCCTTCTCATTTCTTAACTTGTTATTTTGCATGTTCTCTCTCAGCTTTTTTATTACTATGGATAAAGGTTTGACTATCTTGTTGATTTTCTTGAAGAACCAACTCTTTCTTACATTGATTCTTTGTATTATTTTTCCACTTTCTTGATTTCAGTCCTTAATTTGACTATTTCCTGGAATCTGCTCCTCAGGGGTGAGTTTGCTTCTTTTTGTTCTAAAGCTTTCAGTTCTGCTGTTAATTCTCTAATGTGACTATTCTCCAGTTTCTTCATGTGGGCACTTAGTGCTATGAAATTTCTTCTTGGTACTGCTTTCAAATTTTCCCATAAGTTTGAGGATGTTGTGTCTTCATTCTCATCGATTTCAAGAAAGTCTGTAATTTCTTTCTTTATTACTTCCTTAACCCAGAAATGGAGTGATTGAGCAATTTTCAATTTCCATGAGTTTGTAGGGTTTCTGCAATTTGTGTTGTTGGTAAATTCTAACATTTTGTTCTTTTTGTAAATTTTATTTATTTATTTTTCTTATTTTACATATTGATCCCAGTTCCTTCTCCATCCCTCCCTCTCTTACACCATTCCATGCCCCACGACCACCCTGCCATCCCATTACCCCCCAACACCACATGTAGGGTGATGCCTTCCTGGAGGGGTCATCTAAATCTGTCAAATCATTAGGACTAGGCCCTTCCTCCTGCCTCTAGGTTAATGGAGCATCCCTCCTCGGGGAACGTGCTCCCAAAGAACATTTGTGCACCAGGGCTACATCCTGATTCCACTGCCAGAGGTCCCTTTGACTGCCCAGGCCTTCTAACTGAGACCTATGTTCAGGGATCTGAGTCGCTCCAATGATGGATTCTCAGCTATCAGTCTGGGGGCCCATTAGCTCCTCCTTGTTCAGCTGTCTCTATGTGTTTCTACAGCCTGATCTTGTCCTCCCTCTCTGTATTTGAATTCCAGTATGGCTCAGTGTTTAGTTGTGGGTGTCTGCTTCAGTTTCCATCAACTACTAGATGAGGGTTCTATGGTGGTGGATAAGTTAGTCATCAATCTCATTATCAGGGAAGGACATTTATGGTAGCCTTTCCACTGTTGCTCAAATTGTTAGTTGGGCTCAATCTTATAGGTCTCTGGACATTTCTCTAGAGTCAGTTTCTCTTCAAACCTATAATAGCTCCTTCTTTTATGGTATCTAATTTTTTCTCTCGTCTATTCCTCACCTGACTCAATCTTCTTATTCCTCTCCTCCCCTTCTCTTTCTCCAAAATATACCAAAAACTCAAGAAACTAGTCACCAAAACACCAAATAACCCTATTAAAAAATGGGCTACAGAAGTAAAGAGAGACTTCTCAATAGAGACAATCAAAACAGCTGAAAGACACTTAAGAAAGTGCTCAATATCCTGGGCTAACAGGGAAATGCAAATCAAAACAGCTTTGAGGTACCATCTTACTCCTGCCAGAATGGCTAAAATTAGAAACACCAATGACTACTTATGCTGGAGAGGATGTGGTGAAAGGGGAACATTCCTCCACTGCTGGTGGGAGTACAAACTTGTACAGTGATTTTGGAAAACAGTATGGCAGTTCCTCAGAAAATGGGAATCAGTCTACAAACAAGACTGGGCAATTCCCCTCTTAGGCATATACCCAAATAATCCAGATCCATGCAACAAAGACATCTGTTCAACTATGTTCATAGCAGCATTATTTGTAATACCAAGAACCTGGAAGCAACCTAGATGTCCCTCAACTGAACAATGGATAAAGATGTAGAACATTTACTACTCAGCAGGAAAAAAAAAAAAAAAAAAAAAAAAAAACAATGGAATCTTGAAATTCACAGGCAAATGGATGGAACTTGAAGAAAAGATCCCGAATGAGGTAACCCAGTAACAAAAAGAGGAACATAGCATGTACTCACTCATATATGAATTTTAGACATAGAGCAAAGGATCACAAGCCTATAATTCACACCGCCCGAGCAACTAGGATACAAGGGGGATTCCAAAATATTCATACAAGGTCCCTCACAAAAGGGGAAAGGAACAAGATCTCCTGAGCATATTGGGGGTGGGGGAGTGAGTGGAAAGGGGACTAGGAGAATTCTATTTTTAAAGCATGGTTGTCTGATAGGACACAGGGGGTTATCCCAATTGTTTTATACCTATTGAAGTTTGCTATATTGCAGAGTTTGTGGTTGACTTTAGAGAAGGTTCCATGTGGCACTGATAACATACAGATGTTCTATATGTGTTCTATAAATGTTTGTTAAACCAAATTTAGTCATAACTTCTGTTAGTTCCTTTGTTTCTTTGTTAAGTTTCTGTCTGGTGGACCTATCTCTTGTGTTGAGAGGGGGGTGTTGAAATCTCCCACTATAAGTGTGTCAGGTTTTAAGTGCAATTTGAGTTTGAGTAATATTTCTTTTTGAATGTGGATGCCTTTGTATTTGGATCATAGATGTTCAGAATTGAGACTTCATGTTGAGGGATTTCTCCTGTGATGAATAAGAAATGACATTCTTCATCTCTTTTGATTGATTTTAGTTTGAAGTCTAATTTGTTAAATATTAGAATTGCTACACCTGCTTGATTCTTGGATTCACTTGATTGGATAATCTTTTCCCAACCCTTAACTCTGAGGTAACATCTGTCTTTGAAGTTAAGGTGTGTTTCTTATATGCAGCAGAATGATAGATTCTGTTTTTGTATTCAATCTGCTAGCCTGTGTCTTTTTATAGGTGATTAAGACCTTAATATTGAGGGATATTAATGACCATTGATTGTTAATTTTTGTTTTGTTTTGGATTTTTTGGTGTTGGTGGTACTGTTGATTTCCCCCCATTTATTTTATTTTATTTTATTTTATTTTGGCTGTTGGTAAAGTACAATTATCTATTGCCTGTGCTTTTGCGGGTGTAGTTGACTTTCTTGGATTGGAATTTTCCTTTCAGAACTTTCTATAGGGCTGGACTAGTTGATAAGTATTATTTAAATATGGTTTTGTCGTGGAATATCTTGGTTTCTCCCCCAAAGTGATTGAAAGCTTTGCTGGGTATAGCAGTCTGGGCTGACATCTGTGGTCTCTTAAGTTGGTAGAATGTCTAGAACCTTTTTGGTCTTCAGATTTTCTATGAAGAAGTCAGGTGTAATTCTGATAGGTTTGCCTTTACATGTTACTTGGCCTTCTTTATCTGATGCTGTTAATATTCTCTCTTCATTCTGTATGTTTTGTGTTTTGAATCTCATGTGGCAAGGGACTTTCATTTCTGGTCCACTCTATTTGGTATTCTGTTATCTTCTTTTACTTTCATTGACATGTCTTTCTTTAGGTTGGGAAAGTTTTCTTCTATGATTTTGTTTAATATATTTTCTGCACCTTTGAGTTGGGTTTCTTCACCTTCTTCTATACCTGTTATTATTAAGTTTGGCCTTTTCATGGAATCCCATATTTCCTGGGTATTTTGTTAGGGATTTGTGGGACTGAAGATTTTCTTTGGTCAATGAATCAATTTCTCCTAGTGTATTTTCAATGCCTGAGATTCTCTCTTCCATATTTTGTATTCTGTTGGTTATGCGTGCATCTGTAGTTCCTGATCATTTACTATTTCCAGCATCCCCTCATTTGATGTTTTCTTTACTATCTCTACTTCAGTTTTCAGGTCATAACTGTTTGAATTTTTTCCTTCATCTATTTGAATGCTTTTTCTTGGCTGTCCTTGCTTTCTTTCAAAGATTTGTTGATTTCTTGCATTTAAATTTTTTTCCTCTTTTTCTTTAAAGGATATTTTCATTTTCTCTTTTAGGGTCTCTATCATCTTCATGAAATTGTTTTTAGGGCCATTCTCTTCTGCTTCATCTGTGTAGGGATGTTCAAGACTTGCTGGTGTGGAATCCCTAGACTCTGGGGTTGTCATAGTGATTCTTCTGTTGTTGACTGTGTTCTTATACTGTCATCTACCCATCCCTCATCCAATGTGTGCCACTGGGGTCTCTCACTCTCCTGGTGGATACTTGACCAAGGTTCTGTTCCAATGAGTGCAAACAGGTCCAATACTCCAATGGCTCTCCTTGTCTAGTGGATGGAGGTGGTACTAGGGTGCTGGCAAACTCCAGATGGGTTGGTGTACTGGGACAGGTTACTTTGTGCACAGTCGCAGGCCTCAGGAGGATCTGAACAGAGCACCTGAAGGCAGCCTCCTTCCTTAAGCAGAAGCAGGACCAGGAAGGGAAGCCGGTAGACTGGTCGGGCCGGTCTGCCTGTGAGGGCTCCTCTGTGTGCATGACAACTTTACATTCTTAATACAGCAATTGTGGTAGACCTAACCAGAACAGATGACCACTTCTGGTTCCTGTCCCCAGGATGCCTCCAGATGCTCTCTCTCTCTCCAACCAGAAAGTAATTTGGGGTGGAGAGGTGGCTCAGTGATTAAAAGCACTGGCTGATCTTCCAGACCACACTGCATCTATTCCCAGCACTCTTTTAGCCTTTGCAAGCGCTAGGCATACATGTGGTACAGAGACATATTTGTAAGGAAAACACACATGTAAAAATAGTTTTTCTACAAAAGGTAAGGACCAATAAAGGATAACTTTTATTAACTGAAAATGGAAATGATGAAATTGATAAAAACGATTTAGCTAAATATAATATTTAAATGTACAGAATTTCAACACCCGTGAATTTAAAATAAAGATAGTAGAAATTATCCTTATGGACTTTTTGCAAAGATTAAATGAGATAATAACTGGCAAGTTAATAAGCACAGTATGTAGTCTCAGAATACTTTTATTATTATCGATTGTCAGACATTTAATTAGTGTAAGTCCCAGTTCACTCCTCTGCAAAAAATAAAACTCACATTTAAAAATTCTGTGCTTTGAACATTGAAATTCATATGGTAATAATGAAAATGACTAATATACTATATAACCACTTTGGAATATACATATATATATATGTATATATATATTCATGTATATATATATATATATATATATATATATTCTCTTATTAGTTTGCTTCACGGATCAAAAGTATTCTTAAATGAAAAAATACAGATGATGTTAAAATATCATCACGAGGTGTCGGGAGTGGCATCTACTGAGTGAGCATCATAATTTTGTCCACCAGATCAGGAGACAACACTGCCATGTTTGGTTCATCTGTTTAGTGAATGGCAAACTCCCTGTACTTTCCCCAATCTACTTTTCACAGGGGACCAACAACCTAAGATGCAATAATTCATCCTCCTCAACACAGCTTAGTTTACATGAAGTACCCCAAACATGATCTTTCAAACACCACACAATTTTGAACAACTTTGATTAACTTCAAAAGAATCTCAAGAGTGGCAAACTTAGCAAAATTATATACAAAAAGTTTATTCCTTCCACAGGAGACATGAAGGATATTAATCTAGTCAAATCAAGGCTCACTTGTGTGGAATCTTAATTTTCATTTATACATGACAGGGAGCCGCACTCAAACCTGATACCTATGGCCCCCACAGTGATCTAGGCAGAGTGCTAGAAGCCAACTATTTCAGGTGCTAGGTCCTTATGATAAAATGGGGTGTAAGCCCACTTTCCTAAGATTGCAAAACTTGATTCTTCAGACAATAATAAAAAAAAGGTCAGTAATCAGTGTATTATAAATCCTTCATGGATATCAAAAGAGAAACCCTCTCAAAAGTAATTTCTTATTGATGAGTTACATTATCCAATTACTTAAGGAGGACAGAAAGAGGAGGAAGAATCATTCATGTGGACATGTATGTGCATATATACATGTATATATAGGTATAATATACAATCTTCATGTCATTAGTATGTGTTAAACACTCTACTGTATGCTTCACAATTCTTTTAGTATCTCCTATAGAGGAGTTATAATTTGTTACATAATTTCACACACAATGAAATTGAGAAACTGAGGTTATGTAAATTTCAAGGTCATACAATATTAATATATGGGAGCCAATAGGAAAAACATAAGTTATTCACGCTCCTCTTTAGCTAGAATACTTTTCTAAAAGCATCCCATTTTGGTTTGAGTGTGAAATACCCCCAAATGGCTCATATATTTGAAAATTGGTCTCCAGGTGATAGTACTAATCTGAGTGGTTTGGGAACTTTTGGATATGGGGCCTCATTGAGAATATAAGACCATAAGGATGGGCATTGGGGGCTCAAGGCCAGCCCTTCTTCTGCTCAGCAGTCAGGAAGGAAGAGAGAGAGAGAGAGAGAGAGAGAGAGAGAGAGAGAGAGAGAGAGAGAGAGAGAGGAAAGAGAAGGGGCTGGCCAGTGACCTTTTCTCTATTGCCAAAGTTGCAAGCCATTCCTACCTCTGTGAGTTCTACCACTGGAGATTACAAACTCAAATCTTGAAAAAAAAATCTTTATTTTATTACCTCGCTTTTGTCAGTGGTTCTATGACAGTGATGAGAAAAAAAAAATGGCCATTGCACTGCTTATGTGTTATTATGACACATATGCATAAATAATAGTCCTTTCTACACAAAGCTCATAAATCTTACACATTAAAATTCCTGTCTTTTTCCTACTACTCTATATCGATAGCATTTATTATAAAATACACAAATACACACAGAAGCATGCATGCATACACACAAAACACACACACACACACACACACACACACACACACACACACCTAGATGACTAGGATGGAAAAATATCCCTAAAGGCTCAATAGTGGTACTCATGTGTTGGAAGCAACAGCTGTCTAATTAGACTGAAGAGCCACTCAGAAGGAGAGAAAATATAGCTCTTACTAGAAACCTATCCAGCTACCTGGCACTACTGAGGTAATAGAACTTAGAGGATAATCTTCTATTACCACTTTACTAAATCAGTGTAATATCTAATATTCTCAATACTCATCTCTATACCTAAAGATAATGTAGAGCAAACCCCTATAAAAGGATGCTTTTTCTTTGCAACAGACAGATACCATTACTGAAAACCTAGTCAGAATGTATAGAACAATTATTTTGGTGTTTCCACAATGAATAAATCTACAGCATAACTCAGAGGGTATCATGAAAAAGGGAGCAGACAGGTTGTAGGAGCCAGAGCACCAGGAAATCTGCTGTTGGCTGTGATATTGTGTCTCCCAACAATGTCAGTGAAGCAACATCCATGCTACCTCAACAATATGGCTGCCTAAACCAGACTTGGGCAAGAACATTAACAATAGATGTGCTAATATATATAACAGAAAAAAACTTTACAGTGTCCCTTTCCTAGACCAAAAAGCACAGGCAACCAAGGGATGCTGAGAAAGATATAATTAGTCTTTACTCATAGAAGAGACCTCCAGGAGTCTGGGAGAGACTTAGGTTAGATATGGGAGAGTGAAAGGATATAATATAATTACATTTTAACTTCAAAATGTTAATAAAAGCAAGTACTCATAATCATTCTATTATTTGATAAAAGAAAGGAAGAAAGAAAGGAAGGAAGGAAGGAAGGAAGGAAGGAAGGAAGGAAGGAAGAAAGACGTCAGTATGTGGTTTATTGGTTTGTGTATGGATAAAATCATAAGGAATTTTCCCATTTAATTAGGAAGACATTCATATTAGAAATCCTGAAATAAATTCATTTAGTAATTTGATGTTGCAACTGATGAATACAGTGGTCAATAATAACTCAAAATGATTTACCAAACAGCTTTAATTTCTGCTTGTCCAATTGTCTATACAAGCATTGATTTCTTGTATGGACTAGATATGAAAGGTTTCTGAAAATATTCTGAAGTTTAATAGGTGCTATCTCAAGTACTGTCTTATGGTGTCTGAGTATTGAACTAATTAAAATAAAGGAGCTGAAAATTATGTTCCAAGAAAGATGTACAAATCATGGCAGGTGTCATTGTAGTGTTGCTTTCCTTAGCAGAAGTCACAGCTTAAAATCAATGCCTTCCTGCCATGTTGTAGCCTAGCTTAGTTTATGTGGCCATAGGAGTGATATGATATCTGTTCACTCTTATTCCATGTATGTCTATTTGTTCTGAATTCACTGTTTACAATGTGCAACACACTTTGATAGCTGTTTCCATTAAAGGGTGTAGAAATTTCTCTATTCTGTTGTGTAGAGCCCAAACTATTATGTTCTACTAAATAATAATACAAAAGAACACTTATAATTGTGATAAAACTTAGAAGGAAACATACTCATATTCATGCTGTGAGATATTGCAATTGTTTTAATCACAAATAATGATAATTTTACTATAATCTGGGCAAAGGATAGTTAATTATGGAAAGAATGTCAAATATCACTTCCTCTTAGGCAAAATACAGGATATTTTGGGGGACATATTTAGGTGAGAGCCTACATATAATGCTTTACTGACATTTGAGAAAATGGAAAAAACTGTATTAACGTCACCTGAGCACTAACGTGGGACATCTAAAATTTAAATACATCAATAAAGTTCACCAGAACTTGAAAATGTATTGCAGATTTGAGACTCTGTAGTAGAAGACCCAATTAAAGCAATTCATATTCTGTATCATTGGAAAAAATACCTTACATAATTGGCGTATGCTACTGGAAGTTAATAAGCTGGTTATAGTACAGTTAGATAATAGAAAGACAGCACAGGGCATTCTAAGTTGAACTAACCTTGAGAAGACTCTATTTACTCTTAGTCATAGGTATGAGTCCTTAGAATGGGAAGGAGAATTAATATATTGGATATTTTATAATTGCTGAAAAAATAACACAATGGAATTAAAATGTGAATTAAAATTGAAAATTAAATATCTGTAAAATGTTTCAGCACAGATTACAAATCCTATATTTAAAAATGCTAGTAATTTTAGAATAACCATGAGAATTAAACTAAACTAAGTAGAACAAAAGGTATATTATAGCCAGAAATGTGGAAGAGGAGAAGCACAAGACTCAGCTTCAACCAGAGTAACATAATAATCTTTAATAGTGCGCAAATAAAAATCAAATACCTTTAGATTCTTGATTACATATGGATGGACAGATTATTTCAACATAACTTGCAAAAAACATGATGTTTTCCTAGCTCCAAATGTTAATTAGAATAAAGCAAAACAACTAATGTTTATATTAGGCTAATGTGATCAGCATGTGCTGGCGATAAAATTATATACAGTATGAATCATTACAGTCATCCATACAAAAACTAAACCGCAAAATACTGGAGCTAAATGGCATCATAAACCAAATGGACCTAAAAAATATCCACTGGTTTTCCACTCAAAAGCCACCTTCTTCTCAGCACCTCCTCGAACTTTCTCCAAAATATACCACACACTTAGACATAAAGCAAGGCTCAACAGATACAAGAGAATTTAATAATACCCTGAATCCTGTTTGATCACCATGCACTAAAGCTGAATGATAACAACAGTAACAGCAGAAAGCTTACAGACTCATGGAAGTTGAGCAACTCACTACTGAATAAAAAATGGTTCAAGACAAAATGAAGAAAGTAATTAACACATTTTTTGGACTGAATGAAATGAAAATCCAACATACCCATATTCATGGAACACTTTGAAGGCAGTTTTAAGAGGAAAGTTCATAGCACACAGTGCCTATACTAAAACAAAACAAACAAAACTGGATCCATCTAATAGTACTAACTTAATGGCAAATCTGAAATCTTTACAACAAAAAGGAGAAATAATCCCCAAAGTGGTACAAAGTAAGATTTAATCAACCTTGTGGTTGAAATCAATAAAACAGATAGTGAGTTCCAAGTAGGAAGGCCTACACCGTGAGATTCTGCCAATAAAAAAAAGGAGAGATTTCAAAATTAAAAAACATTAAATATTTTCTCTTCATGCTTCCTGTATACTGTTAAATGTAGACACTCAATATTAATTAGAATTAAATTTTATTTTTTGCATTTTGTCCTATGTACTGTGCAAATGCCTCACATTTATTCATAAACATTTTATTGAGTAAATTTTACATATATGTGTACATAATTTTTCTTCATGTGTGTTTCGGTTTTATTTATGTCTTTGTCTTATGTATTATGCATTTAATATCAACTAACAAACCTTTGTAGCATTCTTCTTTAAATATCTGTTTTATGTCAAATTAATAGAAATTTTTCTTTACCTCAAATTAAACTTTACTTTTATTTAACTACAACTTTTTATTTTCTAACTTTTATTATATCAACAATTGTAATTAATCACGTGTCATAGAGAAATCAAAAGAAATCTTTTGATTTCTCTATATTTAATTAGTCTTATTTGGAAGGTGCTTAATCAGAAACCTATCTCAAATATTTAAAATCAGTAGGAAGTTCATATAAGAATACTTTGGAAACCCTACAGGAATGAGTGTTTCAGAGTTTGAATATAAAAGATAGGCATATTTATTTTGGTTGAACAGCAAGCAGACGTATCACACATCTCTCACCTACCTCAAACAGATCATATTTTGCTGACAGGACTGTGGGCTCCATGAAATTCATCTCTGACCTTATTTTTTTTTCAACTCCAACAGAGTTGAAATTAATAGAGTTTCAATTAATAGATTTTTCTCAAAAAGGAAAATGAACACATCTCCTGATAGGTGGAAACTGAAGGAGAGGTAGAACGCTCACTTGAAAGAAGGGCAAAGTGTCCTAGTATGAGAACTAGGAGCCTTTTAAAGAAGACACTTTATAATTTTCTCAGTGCAGTGAACAGTATCGTTGCATATTATACATCACTTAATATAGAATGGGGTTCAGGATGTATTTCAGAAATGCCCATTAAATCAAATGGCTTTCAGTTTAACTTTATTGCTCTTTACCAAGAATGATAATTATGTCCAGACTACAACCTGTTTTTCTACTTGTTCAGATATCTGCTTGTCAGAACATACATGTGTGCGCGCATGCGTGTGCACGCACACACACACACACACACACACACACACACACACACACACACACTTTTCCACTGATTATTGCCATGCACTGTAATTTACTGGATAATCCCATGTCTTGGGAAAACAGGAGTAAGCATACATTTTTGTAGGACCATCCTAGTTAGTTGAGACTTCATCATTAGATGCCCAGTGATGAACCATCTTGAGTTTCCATCCTGAGATGGAAACTCCTCTTCAGTGTCAGCTTTCTCAGCATGCTAGCTGAAAGAAGGCAGATACACATACCATGTATTTTCACTCATATAGAGAATTCAGAACACCTGAACACACAGAAGCAGAGAGGAGAGTGGCAATGACGGAGGTTGATGGGAAAGTGATGGGCAGAGGCTGCCGACTGTCGCATGGACATGAGCAAGTGTTTGATTTCCTCTCTTCTTCTGAGGACTACTTCACAGCACCAGAAAGGTAGTTAATAATAAAGTATTACATACTTCAAAATTCCTGAGAATATATTGAATTATTTAAACCTAAACCAAATAATTATAACAATGTGATGGTGATGTTAATGTGATTAATGTAATTATATAGTATATATTAAGTGTATATTAAATAATTGAGTTGATTAAGTTGAAAAATAATAACTATGTTTTATATAAAAATATTTTTGAAAAGATTCATTCACATAGCTAGAAAGTTCATGGGGGCTCTTGTCTGAAGGCTTAGCAGGGTGTGTGAGCCAAAGTGGGAGTTGTTTTATTTCTTTTGTTGTTGTTTTGTTTTTCAAGATGGGATTTCTCTGTATAGCATTGGAGACTTTCCTGACACTCACTCCATAGGTCAGGCTGGCTTCAAATTCATAGAGATCAGCCTGTCTCTGCTTTCCCAGTGCTGTGACTAAAGGTATGCACTACTACCCCCAACATATTCTGGTATTTTTATGTGGGGATCTCTAAAAGTTTCTTGAATTACAGAGTATGATTTTGGAAGCAATGTCCTAGGGAAGCAACAATGGACATCGCTACATTTTTTTTAAGGTGTAACCTTGGACATAATTTTATTGTAATTTAGTTTTTGAAACTGTCATACCGATCTACCGAAGTTCACGAAGAGGGAAAGTACATCTCTTAATAAAGGAAGAGAAAATGCTATTTTATGAGAGACGTGAATTGGCAACTTTTGCTGCAAGCACTTTCTCATCTAAGAGGTTCAGTGTGGCTGGATTTATGTTGAGGTCTTTGATCCATTTGGACTTAAGTTTCAAAAGGTGATACAAAATATTAATATTTCTAATTTATGCCTGCCTTCCTCGATGAGTAGGAGTTGGACAGACATTTTGCCTCAAAGAAACCTCTTTAAGATAGAAACAGGATGGCTGTTTTGAAAGTTAGAGATAACAAAATGACCAGAAAACAGATGAGAGCTTCTGAAGTGTGGTCAACTGGAAGGAGAGATTTAAATCAAAGAGAGTGATGATGGAAATGGGGTCACTGTTCCCCAACTATGAACAAAGGTTGTGTAGATATCAACGGTCACATTGTAATAAGTAGCTCTGAAATCCAGTTAGGAATGAGTGGATAAGTCGGGAATAGGAGGTCAAGGCAAAGAAGGGAAGCATGGGAATGTGAGGCTGCACTCATCAGCTAGGAAGGGTAGCAGGTGCAGGTGCCAATGAGAATGGGTGCTTCCTCCTTAGACAGTTTGTGCCGAGAGCAGCAGGAAGCCACTGAAAGGAGAGATGTTTTCCTCATTGCTGGTGGCCTAGCTCCAAGGATAATGCTGTGCCACGATAAACATGGCTACCATTAAATTTGTGTTGAAAGATCTCATTTTATGCTTTCTTCTACATGTCAATTGTTACACAGAGTCTCTGTGAGAAGGCATTGTTACAAGAGATTATTTTTTTGCTGAGAACGTCTTTGAATTGTATTCTTTTCCTGAACCTCCAAGCACCCATTTTTGTATGTACCATGAAACTAGGTTATTTTTTTTTTCCTGAAAATCCAATTGGGGTATTTCTAGTAGATAACTCTCAATTCATTGTTTTTTTGCCATTTTTAGAAGATATTTAAATCTTCTAATACAGTCTACTTGATTTGATTGAGAAAAGTGTCTTTTTTCCTACTGAATGCACCTCTTTGTTATAGGGCAAACTGCCATGAAAGAAATATATATATATATTGATGAAAGAATCATGGGAAACTAAAAGTAGAAAAGGAAAAAAATTGAGTATTTCAGCATCATTCATGATAACTACTCCACCTGTAAAGAATGTTCAGTGGGTAGATTGTGAACTTTATACAGTGGAAAACTGATCAGCAAGAAAAGTGACACTAACTATAGCTCCACACAAAGCATAGGACTCCTACTCCCAGCATCGAATGAATAGAGGCTTAAAGACAGAGAGCCCGGATTTATAAGTGGCACCAAGCTGAAAGCCAATGTGTGGTCAGACACCTAAAGATAAAATTACAGAAGTGCTAGAAATAGTGCTGTGACAGAGCTACTGGCTATGTGGATGTCAGCTTCAACACTGCTTAGTGAGTAATATAGAAACGTATTTAATTAATGTAAAATCCAGTGTCTATATCATTCATGGATGAATAAAAACAGCATTTTGAGTATCTTCACATGGAGAAATGATAAACAGTGTGATATGTAGGTTTAGATTGACTGAAATAACAATTATACACATACTTAAAACTTCCTTTTATGCTATTAACATGGGTGTTGAACACTGTGAATCATTTTTAAATATATTTAATTTAAATTAAATAAATAAAGCTACCCTAGTAATACTTCCTTCAGCTCTGAATTTATGAGAGGTGTCCTTTTTATCTCAAAGATTTTAACATAAATGTGAATGGGAAAAATTAATTATGTTTCCATTATTTTACACTGAATATTTAGTATGCTCTACAGGCAAAGCCGACAGAAAATTAGATCTCCCTGTCATTTCTTAAGAAAACAGTGCAGTTACTGGGAAGAGACCAAAGGAAAGAGAAAGAAAGAGGCTGAAGGGAGTCTTCTGTCTTATTTCTAGGCTTTGCAAGACATGTTACTCTATGTACACTGATCTACTATAGAAAAGTGCAAGAAATGTGCACACATGTTTTTCTCACTGCATTGGAATATTTAAGAGGAGTCACAGTATACATATACATAGGTCAGACTAGAAATGAGAAAATACTATGTCAAAGCCCATAAAAATGAAGGTCATAATGATTTGACAGTAATATAATAATAATGATTGACTAATTACTTATTTTCCATTTGGAACAGACTAAAAAATTTGTTTTGAAGTAAGTGATGCCTGTTAAGGTGCTTACTATGGCATTTGTTATATGTTGTGGGGATTTTGTTTTTTAAAAGCGCTGAGCTTTTACATGGTGCTCATAACACATCCCCCTGTATTCCAGAATTCCTCTAAATAGCCAGCAGGGGCTATCCCTAAGAATAAAAGATGAACTGCTGAGCATTTGAAAGGATAACTTGCATATAACCTACATCTCCTTATGTGGCTACATCAGTTGTGCATGGTCCCAGTGAAGTATTAAAAAGGAAATAAGCTGTTAAAGACTTCACAGAAGACACAGAGATATCAGAAACTCCATGACCATCAATATAAACCACTGCTTCTCACTGGATTTTCGCAATAGACAGAGTAGTGGCCTCTGTGCAGCCACCTGAGTGATGTGAAATAAAATACAAGCTGTATTTCTTCAAACTCTTCTTTGCACTAATAACATGCTGTGACATTTCAAGATTTTCTAATGATAAGTCTACAGATGTATGTTACCTTTGTTCCCACCTGCCAGCATAGAAAAAGCCTTTAGGATGTGCTAAAAGCATCAAAAAAGAAAAGTGGTATTTTTTCTTGACAACCAAGTGAGAAGTACTAATCAACAATCACCACTATTTTCTAATTCTCTTACCCTTGAGTCTTAGTGCATTTTTATTTCATACGAGTTGCCACCTAATCCTTGAATAAATGAGTTTCTTTATGTTTTTAGTATTCATTCCTTATAGTGATTATATTTTAATGGATCAAGGAAACATGGGACCTACTCTAGACAAATATGTAGAATTGAACGATTTACAGTAGAAGGAAACCATCATCAAATGGTTTGATGCAATCCACTCTCAACTGTGTTAGTTAGCTTCTATAAAACAGTAGCTGATAATCCTGCAACAAGCAGTCAAGTTTACCCAAGATAGCTCTATCCACCTGTGCCTCTCTTCAAATTATGCTATCACCTCTCAACTCATTAGCTCAAGGGCGCAGAAAGTAAGCCATCACCTTTCACGGATTTTTCTCAAGGGAAAAACAATATGTCATTCCCTTTAGCTTGGAAATCTCTTTGCCAGTATTTATTTAAAATTAGCATTTTTGTTTTTTCCTTCCTATAGAATTTTCAAAAGCAGATCAAGGAAACAAATAATTTATATTTCAGGAAATATTTTATTCTACCTCAAATAATTGTCTAATATATGAGTTAGATGTCCGTATTTGGAAGAATAGCTTTGATCTTTATATTATAAAACACTCCCAACATTCCAATTCTTTGGAATGACCTAGAAACAATCTTTTGTATCAAAACAGAAGGAGTTAAGCTTGTAGTTGTCAAATAGTTTGATCTATGTTTTCTGAAAGATGTTATCAACTATACTTAGCTACATTCTATGTTCCTTTTAACAGCTACATTATACACCAGTATTCCTTTAAAACTGAGTGGTTTGAGAACTTGAGTGGTCCTCAAGCTTTGAGTCATGACCCCTTTGAGGCCAAATGACCCTTTCACATGGGTTGTCTACAACTGTTCAAAAACACAAATATTTACACACTAGGATTTATGACAATAGCAAAAGTAGCAAACAAAAATAATTTTATTGTGGGGGTGTACCACAACATGAGGAATTGTTTTGAAAGGTTCACAAAATTAGGAAGGTTGAGAACCACTACTTTGAAAGGATTTTTGTAGAGTCAAATTTCTGGTGAAGTTTATGATTCAGTATTTATTATCCTTAAACCTTGACAGAATGAATATCTTATAACAGATGCTCTTACTTCAGCTGTCCATTGAAGTGTATCTCCTTTAGCTGTACATAAAACTCATGACCAAGATATCAATTCAATGACAACTATCAATTCATAATTAAATGAATGTCAAAGATTAGGGGATGGCATTCAACCTTTTGTTTTCTTTTATTAATAATCATATCCTTCCATTTAAGAACATCAAGTATTAACTGAGATGCTACCTTTTTGTGGCAGTCACTTTCCTGATCTTGGGTTTTATCTTGCATGTTTGATTTTTCTAATCATCAAGTGTAGCTTGTTGTTTTTCTCCAGCCCGCCCGCTGCCGGTCTGGCGCGCCAGCCCCAAATAACATGTAGAGACTCTGTATTTGATATAAATCTGTTGGCCACTTATCATTGTTTATGATCAAGACAAGGCTAGCTTTGTCTTGATGATTAACTTATAGCAAAACAAATCCAATCGAGAAAATGTTGTTACCAAGAAGTTTTACTAGTCTCTGTTTTTTTTGTTTCTAAATACTATATTTTAAGCTTTTGTTAAGTATTAAGTGGAAGTTCTCAGTTCCACTTTTGACACCATTATGTTACAAGCACGTTTTTCCTGCAGGTCTGGTCCTGCTCTTTGTTCCTCCCGTGTCCGTCCTACCACCACACGCCCCCCCCAAAACACTCAGAAACTCTATATTTGATACAATCCTGTTGGCCAGTTACTATTATAGTTTATGTGTTAGCTCTGTCTTAATTACTAACACATTTCTACTTACCTAAGTATTTCCATGTGGCTCATCTTACAGGAGAGCAGCAGCCAGCATCTGGTCTCTCCATGTTCTACATGCTGACTTCTCCTAACTACTTCCTGCTTCCTCCTTGTCTCCTAGCCCCGCCTATCTTGCTTTCCCATTGGCCAAACAGTACTTTATTGTTTAACCAGTATGAGAAACATATTTACAGAGTAACATCTCCCATCAATCAAGTCTGACAACAATTAAGTTATATATTCATTGTGTACAGATGTATACACTTATTGTATAATTTTTAACATTAATGATGAGAAACTACAGAATCTACCTCACATTTTTCAGTTTATAATCTCACCTGTATTTCCTTTAGGGACTTAAACTTCTTTCACTTTCTTAGAATCCATCCCTATGCATCCTTCGGTATATAACATTTTTCTCTCCAGATTTAAAATAGAAACCATCAAAATTAATTATAAAAAATTACACAAATAGGTGGGTGAATGAATGTTTTTCCAATGTCAGGAGCATTGTTCCTGTCTACCTACAAGTAAATGACAGAGTGAAATACTATGAAATACTATGTTCCAAAGCACTAGGGCATGGAGAACCCATCTCACCCAAGATCAAAAAATCTCCAGGGTGATGGTTTTGATAATACACCACATAGAACCTACAAGGCATTAACCATCTGGAGAGACTGGAGAGAAACCAAGTAGCTAAATATGGTTTACTTTACTCAATTATAGCAAAACAGTCAAGAACTGATTAACACATTATATTTAATTCAAGTCTTACTCCAATTTTTGGGAAGTATCTGAATTCTTATGTCAAGTATAATCCACAGTCACAACAAAGAAATTTTCTTCAAAGTTCTACACTGATTGATTTAGTCTATTAATTTCTTCTACTATCTGCTCGAATGTCCTAACCATTGTTCTCTGATGCTTTCTGTAATAATTGTCTATCCTAAACCCCTGGCAATCATACTGCCATTTTCAATAAAGTGTCTGATGTCTTTAGAGACTAGGCAAGAGGACTGGCTTGAAGGAGATGTTTTCATAATATTAGAGCAACAACCATTGTTTTTTGTTGGTTTGTTTCCAGCAGCTTAGTTTTCTCTCTTAAAGAAACTAATTTAGGGATTATTTGTCTGATGGTGTAAGTTCATTTCATTATCTCATGATGAATTGGGTGTGATGGGAGAGCTACACATATCCACTAAGCTTAAAGCAGTTCATGTGCCTATCTTTCGTGGCCGGGCCATGCAGGCATGAGAAATGGAAGAAGACTCAGACTGAGAAAAATGGAGAAATGGAAATCATAATGAAGAACTAGTGAAAATAAGTGAGTAGTTCTGAGACCTCCAGAACGACAGCAATAACCTAGTACTTACATCAGTCTCTGTGCCAGGTAAATGCCAGACCTTATGTGTCTCAGTATTGCATACTACAGTAGCTGACTCTTATCTGACACCTGCCACTTTCCCCTCTGCTTCTGTTTGGATCAAAGCTGCTCTTGATTTTTTGACTCTTCAGTCAGTCAACCATTTCACCTTTCTAGCAACATTATATGTGATTCGAATGACCAATGTCAATAAATAGGTCTTCCTTTATTCATCCCACAATTGTCACAAAGCTATGGTATATTTACCCCGACCTTAAAACAGTTACATTATTCAACAAGATCAAACCATTAGCAATTGCAAATTTGGATTCTAGGTTTTCAAAGCTGCCTGTCCACTCTTATTTTCCCATTTTCAACATTATTTTTGGTTTCGTTTCAATTTGTTGTGTATTAGGGAAGACCTTTATTAACCATATTTCCATGCCTATTACCAAGCTATTGCCTGGCATTCAGTCAGAAAAAAAATACTAAAATTTTGCATGCAAATGAGTCTGTGACAAGAAATACTGCTTTATAATTCTGGATCCACATTAATAATGCTGTGGGGTCTAATGTTTTGTTGTATCTTAGATGAAGGCAATTTGTGTTTCTCCAAATTCACACGCTTGGCAGTTCACCAGCTGCAATCACTTACAGATGATGTAATGGACTCTTGTTAACCCAGACAATTATGTTTGTTAAGTAAGAATCCTGGGCAAAAGTATTAGCCATAATGATGAGTGCCAAGGCATTACTTTGCATGAGACTTTCCCCTCCATATCACATCTTACATCTAACCTCTAACAAAATGTTCTCCTAATGACAAGATGGATTTATTTTAAAGGCAGCAATCACTTCTTCTGGGATACCTTGGGGAAAACATATTGTCCAAAAATTTACCTAAACCCTTGACATTAGTAAAATGAAGTTTCAAATATAGAGATATTCCCCTTCCTTAGATTTTCTCCACATTATGTTGATAAATGTCAGAGAGGGGAGAAGGCTGCTATGAAGAAGCACCAAAGGTAGAGCTTTTAAACGGGGTATCTAGTCCCATGCTGTCTGAATAGGAGCCGATTTCTCGGGCAAACAGCTGGTTTCTGGATGCAGGTTGTCATTGTTCTCAAGAGTTACAAGATTGTATCTTCCCCAGTGCCTGCAACAGATAATAAGTTAATACTTAACAGCCACCGTATTTAGTCTCTCTCTACGTATATAAATTGTAATATTTAAAGTACATTGTGAGGTAGGCTCTGCAGTTTGTGAGGAAACAGCTCATTTACATACCAAAGAGTCTCTCAAAACTCTAAGTTCTGTGTCTTTGGCAGCTTCACCTCAGGCAGAGATGAGATGTTTTATGTTTACAGCTCAGATCCTGGGGACAGGACTTCATTCATCATGCACTTGCCAAGGAACTCATCTTAGTTTTCTTTGAAGATGGAAATTGCTATCTTTCTGGACCAATGACTTCACCTATCTCCGCTTAACCCTCACTTGGGGCGATGCAAAGAAGCCCTTCCTATCAGAAAGTGAATGCCAATTATAGCAACCAAGCAAGCTGTAACCAGGGAGAGCAAAAATCAAATTAACTTTGATGGATCCTCCTAGAACTTTAAAATCAGACACCAAATTTGAAACTTGAGATTGTGTGTTGTCAGCATATAGTAGCCAAATAAAGGTTTTTTCTCTATAGTACTCTTCTAAATTTTACTACATTAAATAATACTCATATTTTGTTCATTTGTACTCTCCCAAAACAAGATAATACTAATATTTTTAAAAGTAAGCAGAGCTATGAACAACATTAAAAATTACTGAAGAAATGTAACCATCTGTGCATTGTCCTTTCAAATTGACACAGATATAGCTAACCCACAGAGATCCATAGGCCAATGGGTCTCAATATGTAGGTCACAATCCCCTCAGGGTCACATATTGAATATCCTGCGTATCAGATATTTACATTACAATTCATAGCAGTAGCAAAATTACAGTTATGAAATAACAACAAAATAATTTTATAGTTTGGAGTCAGCACAATATGAAGAACTATATTAAAGGATTACAGCATTAGGAGGGTTGAAAACCATTGACAGACTATTTCAAAATTGCTTATCTGCTGTCTTACATTTTCATAGTATTAAAGGCTGTTAACTGATTAAGCATTAATGTGGACAACATCGCACACCAAGTCTCTAAAGATGTCTAAGTCTTCATTACAGCGGCTTAATAGACTCAATTCATTTCCACACTGTAAAGAGTGCTAGATTTTTAAACTATATTCACAATAGTGACCAAAATTAAATAGGGGGAAATTAAGAAGTTAAGCTGATACAATATTTTCCATAGAATCTTACTGAGTGAGGGGTATTATTATTAAAAATAACATCAGATATGGGAAAACTTCTTAGTGGGACCCAGCTCCAGCCAGTGCTGCAAGGACAAGTGTTCTATTTACTTTTATGATAGTTTTTACAATTTTCATATTGGGTATTTTGTTCAACTAAAAAAGCTTAAACAAAATTCACCAACTAGATATATTGGGTTTGTAATCAATGAAAAGAAATAAAAAATGAAAGAGCAAGACTACCCCTAGGTGTGGTGGAGAAGAAAGTTTACTGTAGATAAAAGGGAGAGTATAGCTAGAGGCAGGGACATCTGGGCGAGTCCCGAGAGGACATGACCCTGATCGTGGGAAGGGGAGAAGTTAAAACCCAGAGGGAAAAGAATAGACAAAAAGAACAGGTAGCCAAAAATGGCTGGATTATACAGGGAAGGGCAGCCCACCTCTGGGCTGGAGATTAGGGTACAGGACAGGGCATGCCAGTTAGGGATTGAGAGATACAGGGAGAACTTGGTGGCAATGTTTGCTTTGATATGTTAATGAACCCCTCAGTCAACCATTTGTCCCAGGATTGAGACCTATCATATACCATTACTGTCTTTTTTGTTTTGTTTTAGTGGCATTTTAAAAGGTTTTCATTCAAGAGCTTCATAGTTATTTTGGGGTGGGTGGTTTTATAGAAATCCACTGTATAGAACCTTTGGGGAAGATTTTTCTTATATCACTGTTGCTCAGGTTTCTCCACAAAACACATTGAAAGGTAACTTTTGCTAAATAATGTCTGTGATAATGTCACCTATAATTGAGATGATACTGTCCTCCAGATACCCATATAATAATGAATATAATTAAATTGTGATTTCCTCATCTGCTGTTAGAAACACAAGGTATGTTTTAAGACCCTGTGTCTAATGCATTGATATTTGGTTCCCATTAACAACGACAGAAAAATTAATCAAAAGGGTAGTTTTTGGCTTTCAATTTTGTGGCCAATGGATTCACTGACCTATGTGTCTCAGGATGAGAAAGTGAATTAATTGTGCTGTACTGGGCAATAGCTCCTAGCCATAAGAAGAAGGGCAGAGTCTCAAGAAGATGCCAAGATGCAGAACAAACAGTATAGGCATTACAAAGTAAAGGTAACCAAGCCATGTAAAGGAATGTAGATTTTTTTAAATGTGGGTTAATTTAAGTTATAAAAGCTAATTAGGGACAAACCTAAGCTATTGGCTTAGTGATCATAGTTTAAAAAAAAAAAAGAAAAGAAAAGAAAGACAAAAGGAAAAAAAAGAAGACTTCGCTTGATTAGTCTGTTCCACCTGCAGAAACAATATAACTAGGTATAGCAAACAACCTGCCCTACTCCCGGTCAAACCACCAAACATAGCTGTAACTTCCTAGTAGCTAGCTATATATAAATATACATCCTCCAGCCCCTTGAAATGTGTTCAACCTTCAACCCCTCAGAAAGTTTCAGGCCCTTCACCATTCCAACAAAGTAGTCTCAGCCCATTAAACAGAGTCTATATCTGTATCTTTGTCTCTGTTTCCTTAAAAGAGAAAGTAAACTTTTATTAAAAATTACATTAGTAAACATATTAACTATTCTTATAAATTCTTTATTTTGCAAATAATTATATATTCACTGTAGATGGAAGTTTCTGGTCCACGCAGCTCCACAGCCATTTAATTCCAAATAAACACACAGAGGCTTATATTAATTATAAATTGTTTGGTCAATAGCTCAGGCTTCTTATTGGCTACCTCTATCTTAATTATGAAACCATGTCTATTAATCTAAGTACCTGCATGTGGCCTTTGGCTTACCAAGCTTCTTGTTTCCTAAGCAGCTACATGACGTTTTTCTTCGAGACTCATTCTCTACCTTCCTCTTTCCAGAATCCTCCTAGTCTGGTAGCCCCACCTATACTCGCTGCCTGGCTACATCCTGCCTGTCCATTGGCTGAAACAGCTTTATTCATAAACCAATAAAAGAAACATATATCCACAGCATATAGAAGGACATCACCTATCAATTAACATAATTAGAACAATGACATGTTCCTTTCCATAGATTATTGAGCACATACTCTGTTTTAACATGTTCACATCTTAAGTATTTTTCCTTATAGAATATTATTTGGAACTACAAATACCATCATCCTCATCTAATGTATACTGTATCTCCAAAGAATAATGGCTTAAATTCATAGCCCCAATGTGGTCATCTCATTTAGTACAGAAGGGCAATTCCCTAGTTCATCTAACAGCTGGAGTTTTTCAAATAGCCAATAGTTCCATCAAAGATTTTTTTTTTTTTAAGATTGACTGATTCACAGTCCATTAATGGCACAATAGTGATAGATTGCTCCTTGTTTTAATGCATCCCTTGCCTTAATATCTCTTTCTATTTGTTTGTACTATAGTGGTTCATAGTAGCCTCAATTATGAATTTTCTTCTATTTATCCTATACTTAAGACTATTTTACTATTTTTTTCTTTTTTTCACTTTCTTCCTGTTCTTTTTTCTTCTTTCCTTTCTTTCCTCTTTTTAAAAATCCTTCTTTCTAAGACTCAATTCCAGCTGTTATTTTTCAGTCAACTGATTAGATTTTGTCAACCCTCTGCCTTTTTTGTGTCTTTTAGGCATTTATTATTGTCTTTCTGTTGCCTTTAAGTACAAGATGAAAGGGGGAATCTAATTTCTAACTGTACAACTTGAGCAGAAATCTTTAAGTTTCCCACTGTCTCTCTGAAAGAACAAGATTTTCAGTGATAATTAAAATGTAGTTGAAAATGTATATGGACCACACAATGGAACAGCTAACTTTGGAACTTGCCTTGGAATCTTTGGGTTTTTGCAAATTGAGGAAATTCTTATTGACAGTCTCTAGCTTGAACACTGGTTGATTCTGCTCCATTCTGGGTCACATACTCAGGAACAGCAAGTACCTAGTGAAGGCACCCAATGACCACCCAATATCAAACTTCCCTGAGTCCGACACAAGGAGAGGACAGATTCAACTTCACTGTTCCAAGATAGAAACTGTTCAATCCAAGCACATTTCTTAACCCCCTAAACTTTAGCTTGATACTTTCTAAGTAGCAATAAAAACAATGTTTCTTTTGAATAATGGGAGGGTTAAATTGAGCATTTGACAAATCTGATAACTTAGCTTCAGACCATACTGGACAATGTTGATAATAACAACATCATCATTACCATTGTTACTGTTTCTTTTTGGTAGCTAGAATGAAGGGTGTTGTTTCCCTGAAATCCACTGGGGTTCAACTTTTTAGTTCTTTTTTATCTAGTGCTCTATACCTGAAAAGTTGTTCTGTACCATCCATCAGATCAAGTTATCCAACTTTTAACATCAATAAGAAAGACACATGTGAAAGATTTAGTAAGTTTGGTAAACAAGGCATGCACTAGAGGTGCCACAGTATCAACCTGTGAAATTCCTGAATTAGCAATATCCAAAGAAGAGACTTGAGTTAATGTGGCAATATGCTTCCAAGTATTCACTCTAGATGTTACTTGGTGTAGACCTAAAAAATGCTTGCTTTTCATATCCAATTAGTAGAAAGAAGGATGGATAAATGGTGTGGGGCTACTAAGGCAATGCTAATTTGCCTAAAAGTAGTTATAAGCAAATATAGTAGATGAAGGAGAAGACAAATCAAGGCTAAGAGAACAACCAGAAGCAAGACCTTTACAAAGTAAGTTTTTAATAGAAGATAAATAAATAAAATGTTGTTGAAGCTAAGAAACAAAGATAAGGAATCACAATTACAAGTTAAATGAAAAGTATAAAATCCCTTGGAAAACCAAGAGAAATGACTATGGTATAAATTGAACATCAAGAGATATAAATCCATTGGGTTTCAATCTTAAGTTTCTTCTGAAAAATAAACATCATTGCAGAAGAGGACTAATTATATCACTGATGATCAAATGATATAGACCCTATCATCTGTGAAAACAAGGCCATGGGAAATGATCACTATCTGGGAATTAATTATATGCCATACTCACTGATTCACATGGTTCCCAGCACAGGGGCTTAATGGTGTCTTTAAACTCCCTATAGGTACAAATAATAATTCTATTTCAAAACAACTATCCTCTCATGAAAACTGCTTTGGATCTAAAGCAAATGTGTATGCAGCATGCTCTATGATCAAGGAACATGATTGGCCAGCTGATGTCTGGAATCAGGGACAGAGCAAGCCAGTCACAGAGCAGAAACTGACTGGAATGCTCAGAGCTTTCTTAATAACTTTTTCAGAAATAAGCAAGACATTTTTATAGACAGATCTCTTCAAGACCAACCCAAAGGCCACAGGACATAGTATAGCCAAGGAATAGAAAAAAAATTACTATATATATTCAGATAGCATATTCTAAACTAAAATTGGCAAACAGTAAATCTGATACCATCTAACAGAACACATACGCAGACGTCAAGGGGCTGACACTAATCTTGGCTACAATGTGGTGATGAGCATGTCATGGAATATCTGAGTAACAGTTTCCTTTTTGTGAAATAGAGATTGCAATGGTATCTAGTTGAACTGCATGAGGTCTCAAAAAGGAAATATGCATATAATTCTAAACAAACAAAAAACAAAACAAAACAAAACAAAAAGCCTGTAAGTAGACACCTCTCAGTAATGGTTGTTATTAGCTCAAGGTGCCAGACAATCTACAGAGGTCATTACTTTCGATACATAGATTTCTACCCACTCAAAAGACAAAATTCACAGATTTCTAGTTTACAGTCTGGTTAAAAAGAAAATGGCATTTAACTTGGTAATTGTCAAAAATATCACCTTGTCTTCTTACAGAAAAAAATTGTAGGCCTATCTTCCAAAGTTTTACCTCAACCAGACTAGATTGAATTACTTTTAAAGGATTCCTTTGTTAGCAAGGTGTATATTTGTGTCTAAATCGTTTTGTTACCATGACTATATAATATATAATGACTATAATATACCATAATATACTATATAATATACCATGACTATATAATAAAAATTAGATTTTTTTACTTGTGATGTTTTCTAGCTTTATTATAAGAGTTGAAAGAGAAAATGCCTGTTTTAAAATAAATATAGAATTCACGATTAGTAGGGGGAAAAAGAAATGAGTTGGTGAGAATTCTAAGAAATAAATGCTTTATTTTTAAAGTTGGGTTAAACTGATATACGAAGTTTCTAACTTTGTTTTTGAACACCTGTCAAAAAGAAAAAAAGGGGGGGCACACTATCTAAGAGGCACACAAGCAATCTGTATACTCTTGCTGGAAAGGGAAGACATTTAGGAATTCAAGTTTTAAATACTATAAAGCCAAAGTGCTCTGGATCATATTTCTCAATTGAAACCCCATACATAATATTTTGGTTTTAGTTGACTCCATCCTCACATGCCTTATAATTTTTGCTTGATAAGAAATCAGCCAGTATGTTGAGGACCGTAGCTATTTATAGAGGTGTGAGTGATCACTCAGAAAGCAGCAGGGCCTCTAGCATAGCAGAGAATAGTTTCCACATGCAAAATTCCAGAGAAACAAACCTCTTCTTATTCTCCCAACATACAGAGCTGGCAACCTCTCAGGTAGCAATTTCATCCCCAGATCGGAATGACTACCTAAAAACAACATTTTACACAGAAGCACAGAGAGTCCCCAGTGGTTGTCAATTTACATAATGTCCCCATGCAGCAGTACCTTCAGCAGTGATCTCAGTCATGGTGGATGGGGAAGTCAATCAGGCGAAATGTTAGTGCCAGTCAAATGGCACTTTGCAGAATGAGGTAGGATCAGAGAACTCTGGTAGAGGGTTCCGTGAGGACTCTTGCTTCTCCTGGCTGTTTTCAGATGCTTTTCGTGGTTCTGTTGAACTTTGCCTCTTCTCTGCAGAGTTCTCCCCCTGGAAACAACCTGAGCCCTTTACAAGCAGTACTTGTGGCTCAGCTAGATGTATCAGCTTCATACAAAAATAGCCTCATCTCCCTTGGACTCCTCAGCACTTTTTTTTTTTTTTTTTTTTTTGGCACACTGGAGGAACACACACACACACAGAGAGAGAGAGAGAGAGAGAGAGAGAGAGAGAGAGAGAGAGAGAGAGAGAGAGAGAGAGAGAGAGAGGGGTACCCCAGCCCTAAAGATACAGGCTAAATAAATAAATAAATAAACAAGCAAACAAAAGAAGAAGATACCAAAGTATCTAGAAAATACTGTCTAAGCCCCCGCACTGTCGGAGATAATTACAGGGGTGTGGGTCAGAAAACATGAAATAAAGGAGTTGAAAGTAATCTTATCCGAGAGAGCTCAGATTTATTCTTAGTGTCCCTAATCCCCAGCACATTCCCCTATCCCTTATTTGGTTAGGGGAGGGTCATGTAATGTCTACCACTGGCAGAGGGGAGGGCAGACTTAAGTAATTTTCTGAGCTGGTTTCTGGTTGCTCGGAATCCTCTTAGTAGGTGTGCTTATATTTGGCTGCTCTTAAAAATGAAATTATTAAACCCTGGCCACTCTTCTAAGCTAAGTCATGTTGGAGGAAATTAATATTTTCTAAATATTAGTCAGTAAGAAGTGATGTGACATTAAAACAGAACACTAAGAAGCATGATGCTTCTGGGATTTATTCTCACACTTTTGCTAAAAACAAATATTTCAATTTATCTCATCAGTGAAAGAATGAGAAGGTGACATAAAGTTTAGGAATCCAGTGCTAATGTCTTAGAAAAAGATTTCAGCATTTCCCTAGCTGAACTGAGGGGGAAAAAACCCACATCCTAGCAGCAGCTAACAATTAGTTAAATTGCCTGATTAGCATTTCACCTTCCCACTCCCAGACAGGTGTTAATGAGAAGAGAAATATTCAATAGTCATGGTTGGAAGGGGAAGGAGAATCAAAGGGCATTGATAATCATAAACTTTAGCCAGTCTGAGACTAATCAAGAGCCGGCTTCCCTTATCTTTTATTTTCTTCTCATAGTCAACCTAATAAACGGCTTGCAGTTTCATCTATTAGCCTTAACTCCCTACCTTTGGCTGTCAGAACCTCTGGAACTTGTATGGTACTTCACAGTTCACAAGGCAAAGCTCTATCTGCGGTTTTAAAGTGTGGGACTCAGAAGAATGCTGTGACAGCTATTTGCATAGACAATGACATCCTACATGTCACCAGCTGTCTTTATTGGCTGCCTCAATGCCTGGCACAACAGAAATTGCACAGACATCAGCTGAATAAACAAATAGGGAAGTCTCTTCTGTCACTGAGGAGGAACTGGTTCCAGATAGACTCATAATGCTACACGGGCCTAGCAAGAAGCTAGGACGGCTCCTAGATGATTGACATTAATTAAAGTCCCCATACCTTGCCTGAGAGCTAAGATCTTGTTGCAGACAGTACTGTTTCCAGGTTGAAGGGATCATTGCAAATGAAGCCAATATACAGGACAGAATGGTGCTGCAGCCTTTGGAGTAGTGGGCTACCTAAAGGAGCACCCTGAGATCAGACTGCCCTGGCTGTGGCTCTTTCCCTGTGGTGATCCAATGAGAACAGCTCCCATAGGCTCGTATATTTGAATGTGTCTTTCCTAATTGGGAAAGATTAGAGGGTGCAGTCTTGTTGGAGGAGGTGTGTCGGGGGGGGGGCGGGTTCTCAAAAACACTTGTTTGCATCTCTCTCTCCTCCCCCCCCCACCGTTGTGTGTGTGTGTGTGTGTGTGTGTGTGTGTGTGTGTGTGTGTGTGTGTGTGTGTGTGTGTGTTCCTCAATAATTAAGTTTCAGGTTTCAGCTCCTGCTCCTGCCGTGTTCCTTTCGTGATGGTGATGGACTTTAGTGGAACTATAAGCAAGACCCCAATTAAATTCTTTTAATTGCCATAGTCATGATGTCTCTTCATAGCAATAGAAAAGTAGCTAAGACAGGCCCCAAATATTTCCAGTTGATACCAACACAATGTGAGCTCTTTTAAGAAAGCATAATGCTTCATCCCCGTTTTTCAGTACTTTCACAGTCCTTCATATAGCTAACTGAAGAAATAAGCACATTGTGTAACTTACAAACTCTTTCAAGGACCAAGACCTAAATAAAATTTGGGAGGGAATAAAAACCTCAGTTTCTAGCTATTGTCCCAGGAAAGGTTGGAATAAGATGTGGGGGCTAAATTTCAAGAGATTGATGTTACACTCAAGCTCTCCCTTTAAAAAAAAAAAAAAAGCTCTTTTTAAAGAAAAGATCTAAATAAATACATAAACAAATAAAAACCCTCAAAGCTAATCAATGCATTTGCAGAATAATAGACTCTTACTTCCATATGTGAGATGAAATGATGACTCAATCGGCATATAAAAATTAAATATTTCTCCCTTTGAAAGTTACCAGAATTCTTTCCATGATGAATGCTGCTTCATAAAGCATGCCTTTGAATTACACATGGACTCTGAAGATTTCTCTGAAACCAATCTCTTAACACTTTCACATGTGTAGAGCCCAGTTTTCAGGACATTTGATGAACAGGGCATTGGAATTGGCTTCCCTTGTTTTTAAAAGCATAATTTTAATCAGATGTTAACAGTCTGTTGGGCTCTCCCAGTATGACGCACTCGGTATAGTCTCTTACTCAGTGTGGCTTCAGGCACATTCTCACAATGGCCGTTCTTTTTACCAGGCAAAGGGCAACATGTATTAAGCCAAGGCATTAATAACTGACCTTGTCTTCACAGTCAATTATGAACTAAAGAAATGGTGTTTTCCTGTTAAGTGCTACATTTAGACCAACATGCCTATCCATTGATGATACAAATCATTAGTCTTTGTGATTTTTGTTTGGTTTTCCACATATACAAGATGGTAGATAACAATATTTTGCCTTAGAGCAATCTTTATAAACTGGCTGCTTGGTCTCTTATTATCATAAGCTAACACTCCATAAGCCATATACTGCATTAGGCTGTGAATAAGATTTTCTCATCTATCCTGAATTTCAAAATGTAAAAGGAAACAGTAAGCAATGTCAGAAGTTTTTTGGACTTCTGGTTTCCAAAACTAAACTAAGCTAACATTTTAGGAACTTGCATTATTATCTTAGCAACTGTCAACTTCTTGCTGCAGAGTGATGAGAAGAAACAATTGAAAACAACTGCAATTGACAACCATTCACACGTTTTCTCAATGGATATTTAAAAGTACAGTGAAATGTTAAGATTAAGATTATTCTCAAATCCCTTTGTTTCTTATTGTGCACACAGTTAATTGTGTGTATCTATGTCTGTGTGTCTGTGACTATATACACATATATGTATGAATGAAAATAATATAATTTAACAAAACATTGTACAATAAAGTACAACTAGACAAATTCAAAATAAATCCTTAGATATCGATTAGGGAAAAGCTCTAAATATGCTCTCTTTTATCTTTAAGAGTAATTGTGTGGGTCTCAGCTAGAGGGCCTGGGCAGTCTAGGGAACCTCAGACAGTAGGACCAGGATGTATTCCTGGTTCACAAAAGAACCTTGCGGACACATCCCCCATGGAGGGATACTCCCTTAACCTAGAGACAGGAAAGAGGTCCTGGTCCCTACTTCAAATGACTTGTCAGATTTACATAACCCCACCTGGATGGCCTTACCCTACATGTGGAGTGGGGGGGTATGGGAGGGGAGGGTGGTCAGGTTGCATGTGAGGGTTGGGGGCTAGGGTAAGAAGCAGGGAGGGAAAAAGGAAGGGAGGGAGAGGGAACTGGGATCGACATGTAAAATTTTAAAAATTGACATATGTGTGTTTTCTCTGTTAACCTAAGTTTTCAGATTTAACAAAAGCCAAATATAAACAACTAAAACAAAATATTTTTGTTGAAAACTATATTTTTCTCTCATCCAATATATTTTAACACAATTTCCTCTCTCTCCATTCCTTCAGCTTCTGACCAACTCCTCTCTCCCCTAGATCCACTCTACCTCCATTTCCCTTCAGAAAACAGCCAATCCAAGAGATAGTAACCAAACACAATGAAACATAATAGACTATGAAAGCAAAAGGCTGAACCTCTGTTGGATATGGAGTTGGTGAAAATCTTTTCCCATTCTGTAGGCTGCTATTTTGTCCTTTTCATGGTATTCTTTGCCTTGCAGAAGCTTTTCAGTTTCATGAGGTCCTATTTATTAATTGTTGATCTTAGTGTCTGCACTACTATGTTCTGTTTAGGAAGTTGTCTCCGAAGGAAAAGTGTTCAAGGCTATTCCCCATTTTCTCCTCTATCAGGTTCAGTGTATCTGGATTTATGTTGAGGTCTTTGATCTACTTGGACTTGAGTTTTGTGCAGGGATATATATGGATTTAATTGTATTCTTCTTCATGTAGACATCCAATTAATCTCACTAATAAGGAATGTATTTTTGGCTTCTTTATCAAAAAATCCGTGTCCAGAAGTGTGTGGATTTATATATATGGCTCCTCAATTCAATTCCAGTGATCAATGTGTCTGTTATTATGTAAATACCATGCCATTTTTATTAAAAATAGCTCTGTAGTACAACTTGAAATCAGGGATGGTGATACTTCCAGCAGTTTCTTGATTGTGCAGGACTGTTTTTTGTTATCCTGGTTTGTATTTGTATTTGTTTTTCATATGAAGTTGACAGTTCTCCTGTAAAGGTCTGTAAAAAATTGTGTTGGAATTCTAATGGGATTGCCTTTAATCTGTGGATTGCTTTTGGTAGAATGGACATTTGTTAGTGTAATTACTACTGATTCATGAACATGGGAGATCTCCCCATCTTCTGATATCTTCCTCAATTTTTTTCTTCAACAACATGAAGTTTTTAACATACAATTCTTTTGCTTTCTTAGTTAGAATTACCCCAAGATATTTTATATTATTTGAGATTTTCCATTTGTATACAAGAGGGCTACTGCTTTTTTTGTTGTTGTTGTTAATTTTGTATCCAGCCACTTCTCTGAAAGTGTCAGCTGTAGGAATGGTGTGGTAGAATCTTTTAGGCAACTTATGTATCCTATCATATCATCTTGAAATAATAATACTCAGATTTCTTCCTTTCCAATTTGTATCCCCTTGATCTCCTTCAATTACCTTATTGCTCTAGCTAGAACTTCAGGCACTATATTGAATGGATACATAGAGTAGACATCCTTGTCTTATTCCTGATTTTAGTGGAATTTCTTTGAGTTTCTCTCCATTTAATTTGATGTGGAGTATAGCTTGCTGTAAATTGCCTTTATTATGTTTAGGTATGTCTGTTTGTATCTGTAATCTATCCAGACCTTTTATCATGAAGGGAAATTTGATTTTGTCAACAAGATGACCATACAATTTTTCTTTCAGTTATTTTTATATGGTGGATAATATTTACTAATTTTCATATGTTGAACCATACCTGTATCTCTATATTGGGAACTACTTGATCATAGTGGATGATCTTTTGGTGTGTTCTTGGATGGGGTTTGAAAGTATTTTATTGAGTATGTTCACATCTATTAAACCAAATGATTTTTAAAGAGAGGATGACAAGAAATTTTCAACATTCAATCAAATAAAAAGCGGGCTTACAAGAATAAATAAAGGAAGAGGTGAAGATTCGTCTTCTCAGGTACCATCTAGGTTTGGTGAGAACACATTTAGCTTTTTAAATCCTCAGGATGAAGAAATAAGGAATATTGGATATGACCATTGTAGGACCTAGATTGTATCTGCCTTCATTTGACTTTTAGATCCTATCAAATTATTAAAAATCCTTTTGAATCTTCCAGTTGATAATCTTTGTCTTCAGAATCATAGGAGAAAAAGAAAAGTCAGTAGAATGATTAGTTCTTTAATATATTTTCCCTTGAGCATATCTGCTCACTGCATTTAAAGAATGTTTTATGTTCTACTGGTGTTGTGGAAAATCTTTCTGCCTTCCTTATTATAAACGCCCTGTGTTAATTTCTTCATTCACAGAATGAAGGCCATCCCATAGGTTTAGCTTACAAATACAATAATTTAGAAACTGTGATGCAAATCATTCCACATTTCAGAAGACATTCAGGGGCAATGAAAAACTGTCCTCCCTTTGACTCTGACTCACGAAGAGCTTGGTCTCCAATATCAGGCTTCTTTCCTCACACACATTCAACATTGCCCAATATTCTATTACAGACTTGCCTGAGTCAGTCGAGTCTCGGGCTAAGGCAGGCTGAGGTTTCTGTTCCTTCTGGCATCCTCCCTCCACAACTGCCCTGTGTCCTGCACTGAGAGGCCCCATGGAGACCATAATTCAGCTAGTTGCTTTCTATTCTGCAGCATTTCACATGTGACCTTCATCCTGAATTTCTGGTTGCTATTCAAATGTAATTTATGCCTTTTCATTTCTTTATAAAAGCATAAATACCCTTCTTAGGAAAAATAGAATATCTGCTGACCAATTTTAGATACAAATTCTTTTGGATACATTAAATGGAGATTTCTGGTTGCTAATACTGGAAAAAATTACAATGTCACCCTGTTCTTTCCATTTTGATACTAGATGTTTGATGGTACCAACACTATACTCTGTTCTACAGGTTTATTGTTGCTAAATGCCACAATCATGAACTTTAATTCAATAAGATTTGACCAACAGGCAATCATAAGGTAACTGTAGAAATGAAATTCTACAGAAAGACACAGAAAGCATGGGACTTTGAATGAGATGCCCTACAGTCTGTCGCTTGATATGTGGTCCCATGTTGAATAAACCATTTCTAGCTTTAGAGAAGCTTATGGATGGAAGCAGGCTTTCAGAGTTTACAGACTCAAGCCATTTGTGCTTCACTATTTCTGTTTCATATTTGCAGTGCAAGACATGAGCTCTCATCTTCCTACTCCCACCACTTTACCTTTGCTTGGCCTTCATGGACTGTATTCTTCTGGAATAATAAGCCAAATGAACTCTTCCTTCTCTAAGTTGACTTAGTCATGGTGTTTTTTCACAGCAATAGAAAAGCAACTAATATATGTACTAACATTTCCAATTGGTCATATTGAAGTGTTTGGATTTAGCCCAGATTTCATAATAAAAATACACTAATGTATTTTAGTCAAAAACAAGAAATGGTCTAATTGGTCTTTTAAAAAAAAAAACTTCAGCAGATATAACATCAAGGTGGGTATTATAATTAACATAATACAATTTTGGTGGAACCTTAGAAATGGAACCCACATGTAGGACCCCAGGTAACTAACCTGTAATGAAGGATGAACCTAAACTATTACCTAAATAGCTCTTTATAGAAAACAAAAGACCAGATTAAATAAAATTAGAAGTTAGTGTGGCTGTAGAGATGGCTCAGAGGATTTAACCTCCTGCACCCACACAAAAGCCTAGATAGTTAGAGACCCAGTTGAAGTCCAGCCTCTGCAGGACAACGGGTAGGCCACCACAGTTCCGTGATGAGTCTAGCTAATGTGTTTAGATTCAAAGAAAGACTACATCAACAATTAAGGCAAAAGGTGAGAGAAGCAGACATCCAATGTAAACTTCAAACATCTCCATGTGCAGACATATCCATGTGCAGACGTGTGCATGCACACTTTCATACTTGTGTTGGCTTCTTTGCCACAGTGCCACCACCAAAAAAACAGAAGACATATGACAAATTTAAAACTAGATCAGATAGTCTTGACATCTGATTTGTTGCTGAAGGAGGAAATGAAGGGAGGAGGGAGGAGAAGTGAGTTATATAGGAGAGTAGAAGACAGAAGTAAATATTTTAAAACAATTGAAGTAGTGATAGTTGAGTTCCTCTAAGGAATGAAGATAAGGGAACTTCTTACTGAAACTAGCAGAGGTTGGGCATAAATGGGAACAACTTAGATGGCAAGAGGATTAACAGAACTCTCCCTAATGCCACTGTTTTCTCTACATCAGTATCAACTGATGAGAAGGGCTGAATTCTAGACAGCTGCAGAGGAAAAGCAAACCACAGAAGGATTGCAGGGCACAGTAAGAGGCCAGCTGGGCTTCCACGCAGTAAGTGTGCAGCAACAAAGCATGATGTGTTAACTAACGCAATGAAAGATGCAAGACCAACAGGATATCTGCATAAACTTCCAAATTAAACAACTCATATCACTTCCATGCCTACAGTCCATGGAGCTGTATCATGTTAGTAGCCAGCTGTTCTCTGCTGGATCATGAAGAGATCTACGTAGTTCCACAATCTTCATGGGACAGCCAAAACTGCTCTGGTCATCACCACTCTGGCTGACAGAAAGAGGGAGGCCTGGCAAGGCAACGACAGATCGTGCCTGGAACTGGCATGATCTAGGCTGCTGAAATCATTAGGGTTAGAACTTGATTGAAGCCCAGACCTTTCCATGGTGTGTGTGGAGTTCAGAGATGGCAGTGACATAACATTCACACCTCGTTCCTAGGCCTGAAGAACCACATGATTGTTTGGGAGTTTTTGCACAACTTACACATAAGTGCAGGGAAGGTGCTAGGATATTGAAATCTTCATACACGTTCTCCTTTCAAGAAAATAAATTCACAAAGTTCAACTCAAGCAATTACAAAGGATGAGCAGAGCAAGTATGGAGTTTTGCAGAAAATATATGTTGTAAAGAACTTTCACTTGATGAAATGCCTGAAGATTGCAGTACATATTTATTTATTTATTTTAATAATTAATTTTTATTTAAATTAAAAAATAATCTTATTTTACACACCAATCCCAGTTTCCTCTCTCTCCCATTCTCCCAATCCCCCCTCAATACTCCATCCCATCCACCCTCCACTCCTCAGGGAGAATGAAGCCAACCATGAGGTATCATCAAAGTCTATCACATCATTTGGGGAAAGACCTAGCAACCCCCCCCCCATGTATCTAGGCTGAGTGTCCCTCCATAGGGAATGGGCTCCCAACACTCATTTGTGCACTAGGGATAAATACTGGTTCTACTACCAGAGGCCCCATAGACTATCCAGGCCCCGCAACCGCAACCAACACCCACGTTCAGGGATCCTGGTTCAGGCTTATGCTGGTTGCCCAGCTGTCAGACTGGGGTCCATGAGCTCCCACTTGCTCATATCAGCAGTTTCTGTGGGTTTTCCCAGCATGGTCTTGACTCCTTTGCTCATCACTCCCCCCTCTCTACAACTGGATTCCAAGAGTTCAGCTGAGTGTTAAGCTATGAATCTCTGCTTCTGCTACCATCAGCTACTGGATAATGCAGTACATATTTATAAATTGATCTTTTCATATTCCTAATGGGAATTAGTTTTAACATCTAAGCACATGAAAAGCTGTTGCATTCCATGAATATTTATGTAAATGTACAAACAAAGGCATACTTTCTTAATTCTTAAGTCATTTCCATGAATTGGCAGTTGGGCATTTTCAGTTCACTTTTACAAGCTGACTTAAGCATATCTTTATTCATCTCTCGTCCCTCTTCTTCTTTGGGTGGAGGAGGGTTTACTATGCCCTGAGTGTGTGCCTAAACAGCATTTCATCCATGCCAACTAAGAATGCATTTTACAGTCATCACTGCCACATGACTTTGAGAAGATGAACTGCTTTATAAATGAGAAATTCTTCCATCTTCATAAGAGTCACATTTCACCTCAGAGCCAAGGCTGCTTTGGTTATTCATAATTCACATGAAATCAGATCTTTGCATTTTCCGTCTCATAATGGATTTTAGTATTACTGAATTTTGTCCCAATGGATAGATTATCAGCCTTCCTTGACCTCCTAATATGTGTTCAATCTTATTATAAATACTTCACTTTAATCCTTAATGCTCATCTTCAAAATGAACCCACTTGTAATGTCTTTAAAAACTTGCTTAGTGAAAAAACTCCGCTTGTCTTTTCTCTCCACATACCCTTTTATTTAGTCAGAGTTATTTTCTATCTTCTACGCCCCCAACAGTGTCAGCCTGAATACCTGAAAGTCAATGCAGGCAGGATTTGCATTGGGGAAAAAAACACGTGTTTTGTCAACTTTACATCCCACACAGAAATCTTGGGATCTAAGTTTAGAATAGAATTTCAAACTAATATAAGTGGTGTTTCGTGTTGGGAACAAATTAGAGTTGTGAAAGACATTAGGGATATAAATCCATGCTGTTATAGCATGGTCTGAAAGTAGAATAGATTGATGGGCATGTTACATACAAATCAAATGCTCTGTGCCATAATTTTGGAATTGAATTTAAGAGCTTTCTGTCTAAAGGCAAACAGCCTTTAGAATACAAACCAAGTTCGTGAGCTAGAAGCTCCCTGTTCCAGGTTCTGAATTGTTGCCACTGTGTTTATTCATGATGGTGCTCTGTTTCATGAATCAGGACAGTATAGAAGTGTTCCCAAACACCACTGTCCATGCAGGTACTACAGCTTGCCAAGGTCAACCCTTAGGATGCTCCTGAATATCATGATCTTGATAAAGGGATTAGAGAGTCTGACAGAAAATGTCAAGAGCCCACTGAAATAACCAACAGGAGTACCTCAATGCCAAATTCTGAGGACCTCAACATTAAGACAGCGGCTGCTAGATCTCTACACATAAAGTGCTCAGCGTTCTAACTGCAGGGACAATCAATTCTGACAATTCGCTGTTTCACTGGAACTGTGAAAATCAGCGGTTGCTTCAGCTGGTTCAAATTAGAAGGATCTATAATTTTGTTTTTGCTTTAGAAGTGTTGTGGACTACAGGCGCATTTGATTTAGTCACTGATTACATTTACATTTCACTGGATTAATCTGGCAGCATCACACTTTTTTTTTCTTTTCAAGCAGAAAGCTTATAAGTGAAGGAATGGAAAAGAAAAAGAGCATGATTATCCAAATTAAAATTACAAAGCACCTATCTATGCACAGATTGCCGGTTACTTCAGCATCGGTAGAGTTGTCTAGGACACATACTTTTATGATTCTAACTATCACTGAAGAACCAAAGGTAACTTTGCATTTCAGAGGTGAGAACTAAAGTTTAGATGGGCAGAGTAACTCCGTCTAGCTCCAGGGATTACTTAGGAGTCCAAGTTATGACACCAGTCAACTGCTTTTTAGCTCCTATGATTGTTTTCCTGGCAATCCAGTTTTTCAGGATTTAAGCAAGAACCCCATTTAGCAAGGATCTGAATCTTCTAGCAGGTCTATATGCTAAAGACATGTGGATGGCTTGAGACCAGAAACGAGAAATATATACAGTATCATCTTTGGTTTTCACCTTTGCTCCTTTGTAAATATTTGTTGTATCCATCCCCACTTAATTTGCTAGGTACGAGCTTTGAGCCTGACTAGTGACAGCATCAGGTTGACTCAGATATAACAAGATTATGACCCCAGAAGAAAACGTTTGTCTTTCCCAACATTTGAACAGAAAATTATAAAGATAGACTTATTGTTCAATTTACATGGTATGTAATTCTTCTGATCAATCTTTAGGCAGTAGGATGGTTCATTGTTTGGCCAAAGCCATAATTTTGTATGCAGACTCAGTGCAGTGATTGGCAGATTGTAGAAGTCTGCTAGATGTAGGGGGTGTGGTAGTACAGCTGCCTAGGGGGGAGACAGCTACCACCAGAATACGATGATTGGGATACTAATCCAGCAAAACAAGTTGACTGCCTTCCTTGTAAGTGTGAGTAAAAATGAATAGCATGATTATCTATACCCATCCCTAGACATGTATATGTGCATATGTGGAGGGTCCTTAATTATTCACCAAACAAGATAAAAGACATTCACCTTCTTCCTAAGGCAAATAAAACCAAAATCAAGTCAATTGACTCATTTCTACATTATGGACAAAGGTCTTTATCTGGTATAGAAAATGTTTAAATTATTTTTATACTTCTGAACCTAAAATTAAATGGTAAATTGTTTAGATAGTCTCACAAAATTAAACTGTCACTTTGGATAATAATATTTCAACCAGAGAATTTTGTATATATAAGTATACCCAAACTGTGTATAAGCTGAATGTAGTTTTCTTTCAGCTTATTTATTCAAAAGACATTCAATAAAATGTCATTATTCAAAATAAATGTCAACCACACACTTCCCTATTACTTAATCTTTCACTATGGGTTGTCCCATAATTCTACTCAAGAGAGGTGGGTTCCCAGGTCCAGGACTGGGAGCTGTTTGAAAATTGGAAACACACACATAAACACACACACACAACACACACACACACAAACACACACACACAAACACACACGTTTGAGTACAGTACTGCATGCCAGGAACTGAAATAAGAACTCACCCTCACATTTAATTCTGAGTCTTCTCACCTTTTACTAAACTTCATTAAAGCAGGGTTTTTTTTCAATCTGCTCATGAAGTCATATTACAGCCAGCCCATGACATGAGTAATAGCAGTAATAATGTAAATATTTAAAGAGATATGGAAATGAACTTAGATTTTAAAAACTTCAAATGATTGACTTTCACCCAGTATTTGTCTGAACTTTTAAAGACTGGGATAGTTTTGGATGATTTTATGTTTGCAAAAAGATTTTCCAAGTTAAGTTGGGCTTTTCTGTTGAGTAAACACATCTCAAGAAATTAGACTCAGCAGCTGAAATGATGACTCGGCAGGTAAGAGCACTTATTTTTCTAGAAGACCCAGGTTAAATTTCAAGAACACACATTGCAGCTCACAACCCACTATAACTCCAGTTTCATGGGCTCTGAGAGCGTCTTATGGTTCTAAGGAACCAGAATGTCACATGGTACATGGACATACATGGAAACAATATGTCATACATACAAAACAACATGAAATCAGATGAAGTTTCAATGACTTAAAACTACATGGAAATGTTTCCTTACTGAGTATAAAGGACGTGTCCAGGAAATGTAATTCCACCCCAGCAATGACAGATGTGGGTATCTGTTTCAGTTATCCTACCAAATATGAGAAAATTATTGACAACAAAGACAAACTGCTATTTAAAGTCTGAATTTCAGAATATATAAAGAGTGAAAATGAGTTGGCCGTGAGTGGGTGAGTAACTGTTGTTTCCCCAGTGACCAGATGTCAAAAGGACAACTGGCAGTTAAAACACTGGCCTGCACTTTTCATAAGCATCTTCATGAGCCTGGGGATTTGGAACACTCTTCAGGTCCTTGCTAGAGAGCATGGGTTGATGGGAGATGTCCTTCTGTATTTTGTGGATATATGTTTCTCTTATTGGTTGGTGAATAAATGCTGATTGTCCAGTAGCTTGGCAGGAAATACAGGTGGAGCTAACAGACTACAAATGCTGGGAAGAGAGAAACAGAGTTTCAAGAGGGAGACACAATATAGTAGCTGAAGGAATAACATGCCAGAACATTACAGGTAAACCACAGCCTCATGGCAATACATACTTAATAGAAATAGGTTAAAAATGAACAGATGTAATCAGTAAGAAGCCTGAGCCATTGGCCAAACAGTGTATAATTAATATGAGCCTCTGTGTGTTTATTTGGGAATAAATGGCTGTGGGACAAGGAAGGACAGAAACTTATCTTCAGTGGGACTTTCTAAATACACTTCACTGAAAGCCTATTTTCTGGAATTAAGATATTCTTCTGCCCGGGCATTGGTAGCTCACACCTTTAATCCCAGCACTCAGGAGGCAGATGAATCTCTGTGAGTTCAAGGTCAGCCTGGTCTACTGAGCAAGTTCCAGGACACCTTCAAAGTAATACAGAAAAAACCCTAACCCAAAAATAAATAAATAAATGTATTCTTTCAAAACAGACTAGTTTCCAGGATGCAAAGGACTCAGTGAATCAATGGGTAAAGGCAAACATGATATAGGCAGACAATGGAAAATTATTCATTGTTAAAACAAAAAAGGGAAGAATGTAATTTACAACAATCTGGGTAAATCTAAAGGTTAAGCAGTAACACAGGCCAGATTTTAAAAACAAAATATGCTTCCACTGACATGTGAACCAATAACTTCAGCTATGTACAATCAGAACAAAACAGTGGCTACAAATGGAGGGAAGTAGAATGAAAGGATTTGGTAAGACATAAAGGAGTATTTATATATGATGAGTATGTTTAGATTTAGAATGCATAGCATGAACACTATAAACAATATTTTACTGTATTTTGACAATTTGCTTTCTATAGGATAACAGATATGTTGACCACACTATGTTAATAATTATATATATATACATATGGATGTATATATGTGTGTGTGTAGCTTACCCTTTCATTAAATCTAATTTAAAAAACACAAAAAAATGCAATAAAACTAAATAGATTCTTACATAGGTTGCACCTTAGTCTAATGTGAAATTTAATACAGAAACTGTGCTGATATATTGTCAAGAGCTTTTTCACTACCACACTTCACCTAAAGATACAGAGGAAAATTTAACTTAGTTTCTTTCATACTCATATCACAAATTATACATGTGATGTGAAAATTGGTAGGGATTGTCTCACCAACAGCAAACAAGTAATGTACTTTACAACACAGAGAATTTCCATGACCACATACTCTATGAAGTTCTAGTCTACGTACCCAGGTGTGGTTAACAAATCGCATAGTTTGATGTGTCTGTTTTACCAGATGCCCCCTCTTTAGAAGCTGCTCTCATTGTGAACTCTAGACCTATCTGACTACTAATTGGGATTTTCATGACCTTCTCCTGAGCCTTCATTAATTAATTATGATAGATCTAGTCCTTGAGTGACAGACTTACTGGTTTGTAATATATATTTTAAAAATACAAATAAGCAGCCAGATGAAAAGGTATATATATATAGATAAGATCTGCAAGGATCCCAAGCAAGGATCCTAGGAGTTGAAGTGCACTATGTTTCAAGCACATGGGCTCATTCATTTCCTATATACTTACACTTTCATCCATGTAACTGTGTATGAAGTCTCCAAGCCCCATTCACTGGGTTTTGTAGAGTCTATTGCATGGGCATGACAAAAGGCAGCTGGGTCTGAAAGGGTGTGTCTAATGCTAGCAAGCTGAATGGGGAAGTCAAGAGAGGCCTTCTGTTGTTATTCCTGATTTTGAAGGAAAGGAGAAGAGGTCACAATGTCAGATTAAGAGATAAGAAGGACAGCAACTCTTCTTTCTGAGACCAGCCTCCAAAGCCTCAGCTACTCTCACATTTACTGCTCTGAAGCTCTTTCAAGAGCAAAGGACAAAAGGGAAACTTCATTTGTAAATGACACCCTTGCTTTCTTAGTCATTTAGGAAACAAGAAGAGCTATGGAAGTGTTGAGCAAGGAACTGTGATGAAAGCCAAAATATTTGTGTCATAATGTCATTCGTGAGTATCCACAGCTCTAATGTTGATATAACATAAATTCTCTCCAAAGAAAAAATAATACACTTAACTTGGGATTAATTTGTCAACGGTTTGCAAAGCACAATTCAACACCACAGGCAGAAAAAGACAGAAGACAACATGAACCAACAGAAGCAGTGAGTTGAGAAAAGAAACAAAACCTGTGAATTGAAGATACCAGAAGATTCACTTAAAATACAAACACTCATATGAAATTCACTGACTATGTAGACATACATAAAACTAATTGATGATGTTACACTTTCTGTGTCAAACAAATAAATTGTCTTGCCTGTTTATTAGGCAAATAGCTCTAGAGTAAAAAACATTAATAAGTACTGATACCAATTAAAATGAACCAGAAAATCAAATTATTAAATTCATATGTATCTGTCATTGTTAGGGTTTTAAATTGCTGTGAATAGATACCATCCACAGCAACTTTTATAAAGGAAAACATTTCATTATAGTGGCCTACAGTCTCAGATATTTACTCCATTATTATTTGCTGGGAAACATGGCATGCAGCAGGCATGGTGATGGAGAAGGAGCTGAGAATTCTTGATCAACAGGCAACAAGAAGTGAGCTGTCTACTACAGTGAGTATAGCTTGAGCAAAGGAGATCTCAAAGCCCACCCCTACAATGACACACTTCCTCCAACAAGACCACCCCTACTCCAACAAAGCCACACCTCCCTTTGGGAGTCATTTCTTTCAAACCATGATTGTACATAATATTTTTAACAATACAGGGTAAATGTCAACACACTTCTCACTAGCAAATCAAATGACAAAAGACAGAGAGATAAGGAAACATAGACATAAGCAATACAGGCACCACAATTGTAAATCACAGTGTAATTGAGTTACAGCAAATCATCCTGTTGGAAACAAAGCACATTGTATTAAGAGCTGAGTCTCATTCTCAACCCTAGAGTTAATATTAAAATACATAGGGGAACTAAAATTGCACAGAATGTATGCCCTGGTTGCAGTAAAATTAATGAGCAGTCAAAGAAGGCAAAACTCAAGTATTTCTCACATATTTCAAAGTTAAGAAATATAAATAACTATATTAAGAAATTTCAATGAAAGAAGTAAATGATCTTAAGCTGAATCAAAATATGTCAACAAGTAGAAATTTAACACATGAAGGTCTACTTGAAAAGGATGTGTGCTAAACCAGAAAAATTGTAAACATGAGGGTAGATAAAATGTGAAGTGAACAACTTTGTTCTTTCAAAAGAATAATGTGATAAAATAACTCCTTAATAAAACTGGTAAATAATTATTAAAATGAGAGTAAGAAGGCAAAAGGCTGAAGAGGAGGAAGAGGGACAGAGGCAGAGTGGAGGGCGTACAGAGAGAGAGCAGGTGTGAACAGGGAAGAACAAGCAGTGATGTTAGAGGTAAGGGAACACGCAACAGACTTTCCTAAGTCATCAATACATTAAAAACATCATGAGTTTCTGTTAATGATTGTTTGTTTTAGAGTTGTTGTTGGCAGTGGTATTGTGAATATATTTGTTCTGCTTTACCCTTTGGGTTCTGGTGAAGTGGGATTATCTGTTGCCTATGTCTTTGTGAACGTAGTTAACTTCCCTGGGTTGGAGTTTTTCCAGAACTTTCTGTAGGGCTGGATTTGTAGATACATATTGTGAAAATCTGGCTTTGTCATTAAATAACTTGTTTTCTCCGTCTATAGTGATGGAGAGTTTTGCTGGGTATAGTATCTGGGCTGGCATCCATGAACTTTTAGTACTTGTAGAACATCTATCCAGGACCTTCTGGCCTTGAGAGTTTCCATGGAGAAGTCAGTCATAATTTTGATATGCCTGCCTTTATATGTTACCTGTCCTTTTTCCTTGCTACTCTTGATATTCTTTCTTTATTCTGTATGTTAGGTGTTCTGATTATTATGTGTCAAGGGGTCTTTTTTCTTTGGTCTAGTCTATTTGGTGTTCGGTATGCTTCTTATATTTTCATGGGCATGTCCTTCTTCATATTGGGAAAGTTTTCCTCAATGATTTTGTTGAATATGTTTTCTGCACCTTTGAGCTGGGCTTCTTTGCCTTTCTCTATGCTTATTATCTTAGGTTTGGCCTTTTCACAGTGTCGCACATTTTCTGGATGTTTTGTGTTAAGGATTTGTTGGATTTACAATTTTCTTTGGTCGATGAATCTATTCCCTCTAGTTTGTCTTCCGCGCCTGAGATTCTCTCTTCCATCTCTTGTATTCTGTTGGTTACGCTTGTGTCTGTAGTTCCTGATCATTTGCCCAGTTTTTCTTTTTCCAGCATTCCCTCAGTTTGTGTTTTCTTTATAGAGACAGCTGACCTGAACAAGGAGGAGCTAACGGGCCCCCAGACTGATAGCTGGGAATCCAGCATGGGACTGACTTAGACTAGGTCTCAGCTAGAAGGCCTGAGCAGTCTAAGGGATCTCAGACAGTGGGCACATCCCCCATGGAGGGATACTCCCTTAACCTAGAGACATCACCCTACATGTGAAGGGGGGGGTGAAGGGAGGGTGGGAGGGGTGCATGTGAGGGGGGAGAGAGGGAAAGAGGGAGGAAGACAGGAAGGGAGGGAGAGGGAACTGGGATCAATATGTAAAAGAAAGAAAGAAAAAAAGACATAAATAATGATTTAAAAAAAAAAATCATGAAAGACCTACAGCTCTGTTCTTTTCCCAAGACATTTATCAGCGACAGCAAAGTAACGCAGATGGAAAGAGGTGACTTGTTTCATAGCCAGGATGTGCTAGACAAGCCCTCTTCAATTAAGTCATAATCATAGCATGCTCTTTCTTTCATCTTTCCTTCCCTCCCTTTCAGCTCTCCTACCTCTTACCTCCTTCTCTCCCTCTCTTGTTTCTATGTTTCTTTCTTTCCTTCTTTCTTGTTTTTTGAGATGCTCTCAGGTTTGCTTAAAGTTATTATGTAGTTCAAACAGGCCTTGAACTTGTGATGTGTTGACCTCAGCCTGCTGAGTAGCTAAGATAACAGACAGGCCTCCATATATACCCTCAAGTCTCCTACATTTCCCTGTTCTCTTTGTGATTTCTGACAAGAGCACTTGCCTTTGCTTTTAAGTGTGTTATCCCTCAATCTTGGCCTGTCTTATCTCAAAATCCTTCCCTATCTATATCCACATAGAAGCTGTTTTCAAAGCAGATTATCCTCAGATACTGGGGGTTTGGAATGGGAGACATCATTTTAGAAAGTATAGTTCAACTCAGAACAATGGTAATACATTTAAAAGTATATATGAAAAGAACAAACATGAAAGGAACACAGATTTCCACAATTAACAAAATAATATTTCAAAAATATTTACAGTTCAGATTAAATTAAATCCAAATTATTCTTTTATATAAAACATTTATTGTTAAAAATCATTAGCAATTTATCATGTTAAGCAAATAGAGAAACAATATGATGATCTCAAAATATATATTAGATACAATAATTTGATACATATAATTGTTCTAGATATATTACAAATGAACTACAAATTACTAAATGAACACATATAACTCTTTCTTGAAACTTTTTCAAATATCTCTTCTAAAACAGTGTTGAAATAGAAATTATCAGAGGGCAAATATCAATAAACAGTTATTTGCAGATACATAAATGTGAGATCTACTGAATGTCAATCCTTCTCAAACTATTATCATGCCTATTTTTTTGAAACAGCTCAAGCCCTTTAGAAAATAGGTTTTCTATAGGTTCCCAGTATATCTCAACAGAACATGAAAAATCCCATCACACAGCCACTTAAAACTTCTTCCTAAACTGCTCCTTTGATGGTTTTACAAGAATATAACTCAAGTCCACTTCCAGAGTCTCTTGAAAACTATGTATAAGTTCTTTGCCTTCTTGTCTTCTCTTGTACTTTTTTTTGTATCAAACTTTGGTATAAAATATCACTGCAGAAACTGATTTGTGTTTTATGAATGGCCTGTACACAGCAATGGAGGAAGCAGAGCTGAGAAAGGGAAATTCAAAAGTAATATGGAACTCTAAAGACTGCTACAAAGAGAGCAGCAGTGGAGATGAAATTTGGAGTGTCTGCTACAAGAGGGAAAGTGGAAATCAAATGTTTTTAAGTGGAAAACCACAGCTCTCTATTCTAAGTTTGCATCCACTGTAAAGCAAGTTTCTCTGAGACTCGTTTCAAAGATTCTAGAATAAAAGTTAATAGACAAATGTCACTGCCAAAATTTTAGGATCATCTTTACATTACCAAGTTGGGTCCTTGTTTCTTTTTATTCATCTTCTCCTTTTTATTTTCTGTAACAAAAGGAGTTATTTCTGACTTAGTGTTATCATCCTACTACCTTTGATTGTTAAGAGTAGGAGATGAACCTGTCAAAGCTGTCAATATAGTCCCATGACCAGGATTCCTGCCTTTCTTATTAATAGAAAAACTTTTAGCTTTTATAGCTCCTTGGTTTGCTCATTCTGTGAGTATAAATGCAAAAGAATCTGAGTTAGGAACAGCAGCTATAACTTTTTTCTGGCATGAATGAATGAATAGAATGAATGAATGAATGAATGAATGAATGGAACTGGACCAAATTTGCAAAAAAGGAAGATGTATAGGGCATTCAAAATAACAGTATATTCAGTATGCTTCTTTCTTCTCACTACTACCAATCATCATAATTTCCTGGAACACTTCATCTTTTAATTTAAATTTCCAAAAGTAAAAGGAAATACAGAGGCGGGGGGAGAAGGAAGGAGGGAGGGAGAGAGAGAGAGAGGGAGAGGGAGAGGGAGAGGGAGAGAAAGATGCCTTTTCAATGAAATTCTTTGAAAGTATTTTAATTTTTAAAGAGATTGTTGCTGGTGTTGTTTCTAGAATGAGGATCTAAGTAAATTGGCAACATGAGCTAACATGTACTCGGGTTTCAAGAAGGAAAGCTTAACTTTCATAAGAAGATCTGATAGTTTAGTCTGCTGGTTGGGAGACTGCAGTGAAGTGTGAACCACTCCTTTGGAGAAATGAATAATGGACATTGTGGCTACAACTATATATCCCAGGAAGAACCCATCATCTCAAGCATCAGCTGGGAAGAAAGTTAAAGTTCTCCATGTTCCTCCATAAACACCCCTTCTCTTCAGCTACAATTACTGAATCCCTGCTCTAGATGGATTGGTGGCTAAGTTACAGTTTTAAAGCGCTCTCAGCTGGTAATGGATGTCTCCACTATCACGGATGAAACAGAGTGAGGTTCTCAGAGTTTTTGCATTGTGCTGACATTCCTCCTAGAAGGAGCAAAATCACTCCTTAGAGACAGCTACAAAATACAAGCTTGGCCTTTTCACTGTTCTACCTCTATCTAATAAAAAATTTAGCATCTGGATATGAGTAAAACCATATATTTGTCTTTCTGGTCCTCGGTTACTTTAAATGACAATATTTTCCAGCACTATCCATGTTCCACATTTGATAAAATTTCAGTCATTCTCTACTTAAAAAGTTTTCCATTGTTCTTACTTCTATTTCTTTATTATTATCCATTAATGCAGACCTTAGTTGATTCCACCTTCCCTGTTATGATATTAATATATAATATACACAGAGAATAAATACCTCTTTGATATAGTAGTTTCATTTCAAAATAGAATGCTAAAAAGCAAGAATAGTTCTGTATTCATACCAAGTGCTAGGGGGAATATTTGAAAATTAAGTCGTTTTCAAAAATTAACCATACTATTTAGGTAAGTTTCTGGATATAACTGTGAGGAAATTTTATTGAGACTATAACAGCAACTATAAATCTCAGAAAGTGACTAAACAGCCATGCATAGACAGTTCTTTACAGATTTTTTGCCGTAAGTATGAGAAGAACGACTGATAGGAACTGAATGAGAGGACTTAGTGAGTTTAACATAGAAAGTGGCTGTGAAGTCAAAAGTTGCTTGAAAAGAACAATGAAGAAAATAATATATATATATATATATATATACATATATATATATATATATAATATAGAAAAAGAGATGAGAGTGAGGGAGCAGGACCATTGAGAAAGCAGGAAAATGACTTTTTAAATATGATATAAATTTTAAGAAGCAATGCTTCTTGCAAATAGATGTGTGTGTGTGTGTGTGTGTGTGTGTGTGTGTGTGTGTGTGTGTGGCATATATATGTTTATAGTAAAGAACATACATAGAACAAATAGGAGAGACAAATAAGCAGCAGAGCACAAGAAGAATGACAGAAGGTATCAAGGGTGCAATTTTTTTTCAAGGCACTTGCCTAAGTAACTTTGATTTCCTTTCTTTAAAATGTGAAAGTTCTTAAATATACAAAAATAACAGGTGGCGGTTATAGGGCAAGATATGGGGCTTTGAGTCAAGGAGTCGAATTCCTGCTTCAATAGAGGTAACAATTCAGTCTCCAGAGTACATACACAAATAGACTTGAGGTAGGTTGACCATCAAGTGAAAAGGGATGGTACCAATGGAATTAAGTAAATTAGAATTTTAATTAAAGAAACTAGCATGAACAGGGAATAAGGTAGGAAACTTGCAAATGTCCAGTGAATGTAATATCCTGTCATATTTTTCCTGTATCTGCTTCTTTCTTTTTAACTCATCACAGTAAGATTTTTATGTCCAACACACAGCAGAATTTGCTCCTTGGAAAAGTATCTGTAGTTGATTTCCTGACAAGTACCAATAACTATTCTCAGTCTTCATCATTCTTTATCTTCTGAGGCATCTGGCACAGGTCACTTTTTCAAGAATATTCACCCCCAATCTCTATCCCAGTTTCTGTCTTCCTGTCTGTCTTCCTGTCTGTCTGTCTGTCTGTCTCCGTATTTTGTCACTCCCTGTCTTGTCTCTCTATGCTTGTCTTTGTTTCTCTGTATCTCTCAGAAATCTTTATTTTGTCTCTTTTCTATTATCTCTGTGTCCTGGAACTCACTCTGTAGACACAGTGCTGGCCTTGAACTCATAGAAATCTACCTGTTTCTGCCTCCTGAGTTCTGGGATTAAAGGCATTCACCATCACTGCCTGGCTATACATACATATTTTAAATGAAGTTATATCACTTGTACTGACAGTGACCCACCAAAAGCCATAAGCTAGCAAAAACAAACAAACAAACAAAAAAACAAACAAACACAAACAAACAAAACTCTCAGTATCAGGTAGGAGAAATCTCCATTCAAGCTGTGTATTAGGGAAGTCCAAGTTACTCCTTGCAGTAAAGACTATAGTTGCTGCCCTTGGTTATCTCCAGAATTTAAAGGAAAGCTCCCATTGTTTAAGACACCATGTGCTCCAGACACAGGACCCAGAAGTTTTAAGCTGGATTTGCCTGAAAGCCTAATTCCATGAGGTAACTTTCACAGTACTGGAAGCTGCTATGAAACTTGCCAAGAAAGAAAAGAAAAGATCAAATAACATAATGTTACGGCAGGTTGTTCCCGCCGGCTGCAGCGGGTCCTGCCGCCATGGTCCTGCAGTCACGTGTGCCCCAAATAACACTCAGAGACTCTGTATTTGATACAATCCTGTTGGCTAATTACCATTATTGTTTATGGGCTAGCTCTGTCTTAATTATTAACCCATTTCTACTTAGCTAAGTATTTCCACATGGTCATCTTATCTGGGAGCCTCGGCTGGCGTCTTCCTTCCTCCCAGGTCTACATTTTGACTCCTCCCAACTACCTCCTCTTTCCTCCTCCTGGTCTCCTAGCCCCACCTATCTTGTTTCCTATTGGCCATAGGTTTTATTAATTAACCAGCATGAAAAACATATTTACAGAATAACATCTCCCACCATCTAATTATTTTCACTATTTCATTAAATGTGTGGGGGTGGGTTAGTGGATGACAGAGCAGAATACAGATGGGCTAGGAGAACAGGCTAAGATGGTCTTCAGGGAAGAGATAAGGGGATCGTGTTCACACCTAGAGATAGGACCTACAGGAAATTGGATTTTTGGAAGAAGAGACCTGCATGCAGGTTTCAGTAAGGCTACAAATTATCTGGAGAGACAGGATGAAAGAACTAAGAAGATCATGTATCTGCATCAAGTGATGGAACCTTCGTAAGAGAAGTTGAAGATGAAGGTGGTACATATATAAACGTTATCAAGCTGAAGATGGGGATGGAGATGGCATAGAGGAGGACATGAAGAATTTTGTGAATCACTTAGCTGAGTCCTTGCCAGAGGTACCACTGGAGGTTCTGGACAGAAAGTCCTCTAGTTATCAGAGGTCTGACAGGAAGGAATGAAGGTGGTCTGGAAGAGATTGGTTGAGAGGATCCACAGAAAATGCAAAATCTGACTCAACTGCAAGGTTAGACAGAATTCTCAGGAAACGAATGCACATAATACAGATAGGAGGGAGTTTGAAAATTGCCTACCTGATTCCCAATGGGTATGAGCACTGGGTTCCCAGATACAGAATATCACTAGATATATGTGTCTGACACAAAGGGATTAGGGAATGGAGGAAAGCTGGATCCAAGTCAAGGTTTGAAGGAGTTTCCAGACAATGGTTGTAGTAGGAACACAAAATCCAAATAATCTTAAGGTCTACAAGGATTTTAGCATTAAAAATCTCATCATTTTCTCTCAAGCTATCCCATTTCTACAATGTTAAAAAAAAACATGGTTTTATCTAACTGGTTTCTACTTAGCTCTTTATGCTACCTGCTTCTTCATCCTAGAATGTTCTGCCCATGTTATCCACATTACTTTGAACTCAGTAACTTCAAGCCCTAAGTTCTGGCTTAAAGAAACTATACCTTTAACTCAAAGTAAGTTGACTCTTAGTAACTCTTTACTTCTTCATGTTGATTTTATACATTTATAGCCTATCATAGCTTCATACTGGGTAGAGTATACATATTTGCTCCTAGATTTTGCCTCTGGCTGTATGGCTTGGTGTGACAAATTGAAGTATATTAAGTATGACAAAAAAAGGCTCAAAACACAATTGTCCAATCAGTTTTCCTTTCTTATTCATTATGTTTACAATGGAAGCAGCACAAACGGGTGGCTGCTGATGTAAGTAAAAATGTACCGATAGTCAAATGGACCCAACCTATAGCAAAGAACCAAGACAGACTAAAGAAAGACTAAATCATTAAAATCCATCCAACCTGTGGTGCTGTGTGTTGAAACACACTGAATTATTGAAGTTACATTTTAAGACTGAAATAATTGTGACAAGAACTGCCATTTTGTTTTTAAAAGCCACTGGTATTCTATTTATTTCTAAGCAAAACAACAAAGCATTTTTAAATGATAGCATTCTCTATCCTTCTAAAATGTAATGACTAAATTTTAACATCGTGTTCCCAAGTGTCCAAAATCTACTGTAGTGTGAGCATTCATGGATGTTTGTAATGGAAAGATTGCAAGTGTGGAAGAATCCAGACTTGGAAGGTCATGGTGAAGTTAAAAAAAAACTACTGTTGGAATTAACTAAACGAAGAAGATGAATGTTAGAAGACTGAACCCCATGAGCTCAATGCTGAATTTGAGATTCCAGAGGTAGAGTTTACCTGTGTTCACAGATTCAATGGCAGAAAGGGTGGGTGTAACTGGTATCACTGAAAGAATGAAATAAAGAATCCCAATTCTTCTCCCATCTGTGTATTATCTTCAGGTCCTTCCCTGAGAATTGGACATAACTATTTATGAATCAGAACAGAAAAGGAAAATAACCTCTTTCAAAGTTTTAGTGTTAATACAAATGCTAACATAATAGACACTAGATTCATGAGGAAATTCTTTAAAATAGTGGGGGCACACTTGAAACTAGAAGAGTTGTACTAAAATTATTTGAATTTTCTCATTAATATTGACAAGTAATTTGTATGTTGGAAAGACTTCCTCTTCTTAAATATTAGCCTTTCAAGAAGTTAGTGCATCAAAACACCTGTTTCCTCGATTGGCCTTCCAGTGTTCTTGAACTAAATGTCAACTAGCACATAACATTTAACAGTTTATAAAGCTCTAAAACTTTGAATTACTTTGTTGTTTCCACATTTTTATGGCTGTATGTGTGTTACTATTTTCTTTGCGTTTGTTTGCCTGAGGCAAATCTAATTAGTGGTCAGGCTTGAAATACATGTTTAACATTAGAGCAATATGAAATCTATTAAATCTAAAAATACCTTCCTAACATTTTTATGTTAGTGCAAGTGAAAATGGACTGAAAATTCTGGAAGCTGATTGGAATATTTATCCTAAGAATTAGTACAGAGAAATGTGAGTGGGGTTGTAGGTTTTTAATATATTGTCATGGTGCTAAAATTTCTTTTTGTTTCATTGCTACAACATAATTGAGGAAATAGCCTTAGACTCCTCATTGTCTAACAGATTGTGGAAAATATTTTATAATGTATAATTTCAAGTATTTTACTTTGGTGGAATTTGAATTAACTTTTAATAAATTGAGCAGAAAATGAATCTGCTCTATATAGATCAGCTCCTCAAATATTCAGAAAAATTAGCTAAGAAACAGACCTATTGAAATGTCAAAGCCCAGGACAACTCTAGACAACAAGGGACTCCTGAATTCTGACTATAGTTGAAATTAATACATTGTAACCAATTTCTGCACAGTATCCCTTCAAACAAAAGCTAATGTTCAGGAATAGAGGGACCAATTGTCCACCTTTTAATCAATCATCAGCATGCTAAAAGTAAACAGTATCAAACTACATGTAAAGAAATAATCCAGCCCTTGAAACGATTGGCTGTACTGAATTGAAAGCAGACAGATGACCTCTCCCAGGCTCACAGAATATGTAATTGGAAGAAGGGGGCAAATTGTCCTCACAAACAATTCCTTGCCTGACATAGTGTATGGCTCCTCCTCATTGTGGCCATCAGAATCATGATTTTAATAAAGTAGGTTACAAGCAATCACATTTCTACCACACCTTCAGTTTTGTGTTCATGTGCAATGTCTGCACTCTGCCTTCCCTGTCTGTTTTGCATCCAACTAGAACCAAGGAAAGGGTCAGAGAGGCTCAGTGTTTCATTCTGTACATTTACAAATTGAGTTGCATGGAGAGCTATGAATTTTCTAGCATGTCTTTCAGATTGCTAGGAACTGGTTTTCTTTTCATATCAGGACTAGACCTTTAATTCTCTTTCTATCTAGCCTAAGGATACGACGTGGAATAGTACAAAAGATCATTTCACGTGATCTCTCTCTCTCTCTCTCTCTCTCTCTCTCTCTCTGCCTGTCTGTCTGTCTCTCTCTCTCTTTGTCTTTTTTCCTTCATTCCTTCCTCTCTCACTTTCTTCTTTTCTTTCTTTTTTATCCAAAAAATATTTGCGTCCCTCTTCTTTTTCATTGACTTAGAGCACTCTCTGTTGCTGTGAGGGAATCTCCAAAATGTTGTAATTTATATACAAGAGAATTTTATTACACTGTTTGAAACTTGAAAAGCCAAAGAGAAATAGTAGAAGAAGACTTCCTTGGAGGATGAGATTTGCAAAGAGGCATCCAGGGCAGCCTGAGATGCTCAAACATCCTCACAGGAGGGTTTCCTTTCCTAAGGAAGACATTCTCTACCGAACTTGTGGCCCAATCACCACCTGTAGTTTCCATTTAAAACCCAATGAATACATGACTCTAAGAATAACTTTTCCAATCACCACAGGTTTACAAGGAAATGAACAAGTCTGGGGAAGTAACTCAGTGGCAGAATGCTCTTGTAACACATGCAGTGCCTTGGGTTCAATTCTAGGAACTGCCAAAAAGCAAATGTATCATTTGGCAATACTGTCATCACATAATACCATCAGGCATTGTTCTATCATGGTGCTTATGGATCATATTAGGGATTGCATTATTCTGCCATATTGACTACCAATACTCCATTATCATAAAATGCTACCTGAACTATTTAAAATAGTCAAAATAAAGGTATGTTAGGTGTTTCTAAGACTCCAATTTTGCATAAGCAACATCCCCACTGACATTTAACAAGTATATTAAAACTAATCTGTTTTCATTAAAGATGTTGCATTGAAGAGATTCAATGTAAAAGTATTCAACAAACAAGATTGGGTTTAGTCAGCAGAGTTCTATTGCTATAAAGAAATACCAACTCTTTTTAATTTTTAAAAGCACATAGTTGGGGGCTTGCTTGGAGTTTCAGAAGGTTCGTGACAAGCAGACAGGGACAGTGTTGCAGCTGTAGCTGAGAGCTTTACATCCTAATCCACAAGCAGCAGGCAAAGAGAAAGACACTGGGCCTGGTTTAGGTTTTTGAAACTTCAAAACCCATCCCCCATTGACACACATCCTCCAACAAGGACACACCTCCTAATCTTTCCACACAGTTCATTAATGGAATCTAATCATGCAAATATAAGAATCTATGGGGCCATTCTCACTCACACTATCACACAAGTCAAAGGATGCAAATGTTTAATTACCACTAAGAATTATTCCCTAATCATTTTCACTATATGTCGTAAATGATAATTCCACATGTTGAATAGAAGTAAGTCAAAACCCCAGCATCTTTCCTGTCACCAAGGCCCTCCTACCTACCCCCAATACACATAAACAAAATCATGACTAAGATCTTAGGAAAAATTGGATGAGAAGATATTTTTATTTATATTTTCTTGAAAAGAAATTAAAGTGATTATTTCTTTTATATTTAATACACATTTTCCTGTGTAATCTATATATGTCTTTATTGTTTATTTCTTGTTTTATTTTAATTAAACTTTTATAATTAATAAACTTCTGTAATTTATAAATTACAAACATTTATAATTAAAGTATCTCTAAACTCCCAGAAAAAAAATGTTTCATACATGGGTAATTATTCTTATAATAAAATTATCAGTTCTATTTACTAATACTTTTAAAGTTTATGTGTTTGTACATACAGTAAATATTTTAATATACATTTTAATTTTTGTGTTTATTTTCTCACCCTGATAGTCTATACACACTAATGTTTTGTTTTGTTTGATATATAAGAACATGGTATGGGGAGCTGGAAAGATGATTTAGTGATTAAAAGCACTTGCTGCTCTTATAGTTAAGATATGCAAGGTTCCCAGTACTGGTGCCAGGATACTGATAATTCAGGCTACTAACAACTGGCTGTTACTCCAACTAGTGGGGATCCAATGCTCAATGCACAATTCCCACATATGAACACAGACAATTAAAACTGTAAGTTCAATAAGAGAACATGAAATGAGGCAGGGAAAAGATGTGTAAATTTCTCAGGACATTTGAAATTACACTTAATAAAAATAAAGCACACTTGTATTTTATTGCTTTCTTAATTTCAGTTTTATTCATATCAACCAAGTTCTCTGCTACTTTGGATACAACAGTTTTCCAAAGCAAAGCTTTCTCTATAAATTATTTATAAATAATATATATGTATATATATTTATAAATAAAAATTTAAATTTTGATCATATCTTAGGAGTCCTTTTTAGGCATTATAAAAAGTTACTTGTTTAAATCATTTAGAAATCTGCTGTCTTTCACAAACCAACTTTGAAAATCTTTATTATAACAGATAAATTCCACTGCTTCAAAAGACAGTCTAAAATGTACATTATTTGAAAAATCACAAATATGTCTCTTCTATATAAATAAAAAAATCTACAATATCATAAAGCTATTTTTCTTGGTAATGGATAAAATTTTATAGTGGATACAAATAATGCCCTAGTCTTATTTATTTATTTACTGGGGGGGCACCCAGTGGTACCAATAAAAGTTTCTGTAGGAATTGTATTTTGGATTGTATTAATAATGGGAGTTTATTTTCTTGCTCACTTCTCTATCTTATTGGCAAGAAAACTTCAAAAAGAAAAAGGAAAACAATAGATTTCCTTCAAAAGTGTCAGAAGTATAGGATATAGTATATCACATCTAATAGAGATCTGTTTCATTAGTTTGCTAGGGCAGCAATAATGAACTAGCTCAAAATGGGTGGTTTAAAAGCTTATAAAATTCATTCTATAATTTTCTATATGCAATGCTCAAAACTAGCCTTTTTTTGTTTGCTTTAGATTTAGATTTATTCAAAGTGAAGAGTTGAGTACTTTGAACAAAATAAAGGCCTGTCACAAACTAGGAGGGAACTTAAATTGAGAAAATGCCACCAAAAGATCCAGCTGTAGGTCTGAATTAGTGATTGATGGGAAGGGAGCAGCCTGTTGTGGGAGGTGCTATCCTTGGACTGAGGGTGCTTTGTTCTATAAGAAAACAGATTGAAAAAGCAATGCTATAACAAGGCAGTAAATAGCACCCCTCTCTGCTCTCTGTATCAGCTCCTGCCTTTAGATCCCTGCCCTGTTTGAGTTCTTGCCCTTACTCCCTTCACTGATGGACTATAATGTGCAAGTATAAGTCAAATTTCCTCTTTCCTCTCCAACTTGCTTTTGGTCATGGTGTTTCATAACAGCAACAGTAACCTCAACAAAGACAAGGCTATTAGAAATGCTACTGGAGAATCAGATACTCGACACTTGCCTCTTGTAGCTTCTGATGATAAGAGGCTTTCCTTGAAGTATGGCTACATCACTCCTATCTTGTTTTCAATGTTCATACCTTCTCTGTGTATATACCAACTGAATCCTGCTTCCTATTATAGTCATATACAGGGTCCTGGTGGACAGTTAAGGATGATATTATCTCAACATCATTCAGTTAATCATGCCTGCAGAAGCTTACCATGTCAGACAAAGTTTCAAAAAGAGGACAGGATTCTAGTGAGGATCATTTTTTATTTCACTGTGGTGGCACCTGCAGTCTTTCATTAGCTGCAATCTCAAAATATCCTTTCATTATCCATCCTGTCAAGAAAATAGTCCAGAAACAAATCTTTTAAAGTTTTAGTTTATTTTAGAGCATAGGGTTGATGATGTGTGTCTCCTAAGGGTGGCGGGAAAGGGAAAGGAAGAGGGAAAGAGATTGAGGGAGGAGACAGAGATTCGTAAGTTGCTTTGAGACAAAAACTCATTTCTGCTTTCTAGATTTAGGTAGGGCAAGGATGAATCAAAGCATGTTTCTGTTAAAAGGGAAGAGAGTTGTGGGAGGAGGGAAACAGTATGGAGAATGTTTCAAAAAGCCATATGCAAACATCTGATTTTATAGGTGTCCTTAAAAACACATACATACATGCTAAAGAGGTGGTTTGGTGGTTATGAGCTTTAGCTGCTCTTCCAAAGGATCCAGTTCCATTAAACATCAACATTGTAGTTTACAACCATGTGTTTCCACAATTCCAGGTGATCCAGTGCCCTCTTCTGGTCTCGGTGGACACTTAACATGCATGTGGTACATTAACACACACACACACACACACACACACACACACACACACACACACACACACACACACATATATATATATATATATATATATATACATACATAGGATCCATACACATAAAAAAATCAAAATTTAAAAATAAAAGTGTGTATGTGTGTATGTGTGTGTGTGTGGTGTGTACATAGAGGTAGTTTAAAAGGAATACCCCCCACACAGCTGGTGATGCTCAAAAGCCAGAGGAATCTACTAAATAGTTCCAGTGGCAGATAAGGGACACTTCTCTTCCAGTTGATGTTGAGGTGAGAGGGGCCTTCCAAGAGACTCCCAAGACAATGAAGGCTCTTGCTAAGGCCCTCATTTGTATCCTAGATGCCTTAATCCTAAGTAGTCAGCCCTAAACACATGCAGATATGGACAACACTAGTTGGACTCGTGCATGTATGTATGTGTGTGTGAAACAATAATAATTATCAAAGAAGAGACAATGAATTTTAATGGGTATAGTGTGGGGGCATGGTATGAGTTCAAGGACCTGGGAAGAACAGAGGAAGGGAGAAACTGTAATTAAGATGTATTGTATAAAAAAAATAATCTATTTTCAACAGGAGAAAATTATAAAATATTATAATTCACTTCCAAAGTATACCTAAAAGTTTATTTCAAAAAGTACAGGTTCCCAATAATGGTCTTAACAATCATGTCTGAGAATTGCAATCCTCTAATATTACATTTAGGGGAATCCTGAGGTAATGTGATATTATTTTGTTTTGTATGGATGTCATATATTTTATTATAAAAATAAATTCACTTAGAGCAAAACTTTATTTCTATGATTGAAAATAATACCATCCATTTTTTTGTCTAAATACCCAACTACTTTATATTATATGATAAAAAAAACTTTATATTCTAAAAGTTTTTTTAGTCTAGAAGGGAGGTGGTGGTGCATGCCTTTAATCCCAGTACTTGGGAGACAGAGGCAGGCAGATCTCTATGAATTCAAGGCCAGCGTGATCAACAGAGTGAGAGCCAGAACAGGCTCCAAGCAACATAAAGAAACCCTATGTCAAAAAAAGAAAAGAAAAAAGAAAGAAAGAAAAGAAAAGAAAAGATAAAAAACAGTTTTTAGTCTCTTCTACATGCTCATAGGTTAATCTACTCAGGTTTTTTGTTTGTTTGTTTGTTTTTGTTTTGTTTTTTTGAGACAGGGTTTCTTTGTATTTCATTGGCTCCTATCTTGGAACTACTAGAACTAGCTTTGTAGACCAGGGTGGCCTTGAACTCACAGAGATCCAACTATCTCTCCCTCCAGAGTCCTGGGATTAAAGGCATGGGCCACAAATGCCCAGCTATTCTCAGTATTTTTAAACAATATTTAAATATTGAATTAATATTTTATAAGTATGTGAAGATTGTGTAACTTCATTTTGCTATAGTCTCTTATTATTATATAGAGACTCCATTTGAAAGGTCTGGGTATCCTTGTAACCCACAAGTCACAAAGGCTATCATAAGATTTGCCAGGTCTATTCTCAAGCATTTCAATGGTTTTCTTTTGTCAGTACTACAGTAAGAAAGAGAGGGGGGGTTACAATTTGAAAACATAATAGATTTCTTTTTTAAAAAATAAAAAAAGGTCTTTTATACTTTTATATAAACAAAGGCAGGACAACGTGAAAAAAGTCAGTTTTCCTTTCTTTTTCCTCCCCTTTCTAGAAATATTGCAAGTGTCCTGAAGGTGAGCTGTAAAGATAGATGGCACATATGAGGCAATCAACTTTGGCATAGGAACAAACTTTCAGATTGAGGAAACCTAAACAAATGGTTTGTGTTTCATTTCTGTCGATTTCTTCTTTTTCATCTCCTTCTCCTCCTCCTTCTCTTCCTTCTTCTTTTGCTGCCACAGCCACCACCTCTGCTGCTGCTGCTGCTGCTGCTGCTGCTGCTGCTGCTGGTGTGTGTGTGTGTGTGTGTGTGTGTGCGTGCGTGCGTGTGTGTGTGTGTGTGTGTGTGTGTGTGTGTGTGTGTGTGTGTGTATCCTTCCAAAGCTAGCATGCCTACAAAGAAGATGAGGAAAAGACTAGGTGGGAGGGTAATAAGAAAGGTAGGAATGAGGAAGTAGAATGATACACACACACACACACACACACACACACACACACACACACACACAGGAAACTGACAATGAATAAATTTAATAAATTAAACAAAAGCAAATTGTAAAAAAATATATTGTCAGTCTTTTTTTTGGTATAGCTGAAGCAATTAAAGTTTGTATTCATCTTGGAGTCATTTTCCCATTACAGCCAGTCATTTTCTGACTTTATGATTCTAGAGATTTCCAATTGCAGAAAATCAGCATATAAGTGAGTTATGACAGCTGAAAACAACCATTTTAAGTTTCCTTCATGTGTTAGTTATTTCATTAATTTTCAATGACATGTTTAATGGCATTTCCATAAGGATAATAGTCACAACCAGAAAGTGATCTTTTGACATATATTTTGGCATAAATTAAAAAATAAAAAAATTAAGGCCTGCTCTGCCAGAGGCCATATCCTCAACCACCACATCCCCTGCTCTGGCGGAAGAGCCCTGCTGAACCACAGGCCATGCTCCTGCTGCCGGAACTATAGCTCTCAACTTGGGGAAAACACCCTACCTGACCAGACTCCACAGGTGAAGTCCCTTTACTCAACGACAGACTACACTGGTCAAAAGACCAGAGGAAAACACAAACCAGGGAATAAAACACCCATCCAATGAAGACAAACTCAGACACAGTCACCCAAATCTATAATCACCCCAAATCCAGAAGCCTAGATGCCAATGCAAGAAAATAACCAATAGCAGCAAAGGCAATATGTCACCACCAAAACCCAGTTATCTAGCTATAGCTAGACCTGAATACTCCAACACAGCTAAAGCTCAAGAAACTGATCTTAAAACCATCCTTATTAAGATGACAGGGGTTGTTGCACAGGGTTGTCTTGTCCCGCCATGTCCCAAGGCCACTTCAGCCCCAAATAAACACATGGATGCTATATTAATTATGAAACTGTTGGCTGATAGCTTGGACTTCTTATTGGCTAGTTCTTTCTAAATTATTAACCCATGTCTGTTAATCTATGTATTGCCAGGAGACTGTGGTTTACCTGTAAACTGGCATGTTACTCCTTTGGCACCATGGCATCTCTGCTGGCCTTTCTTCCCAGCATTCTCCTTGTCTCCTAGTCCCATCTTTCTTTCTGTCTGGCCAATCAGTGTTTTATTCATCAGCCAATAAGAGAACTATATATACAGAAAACCATCCCCCATCAAGGGGTCCTTAAAAAGGAAATGATTAGGTCCCTTAAGGAATTTGAGAAAAAGACAAACAAAAAAAAATGGAGAAAATGAATAAATTACAGTAAAATTGGGAATAAGACAAATTTGTACTCTGTGTGTGTGTGTGTGTGTGTGTGTGTGTGTATTGTGTATTCAACATAGTGCTTGAAGTTCTAAGCTGGAGCAATAAGACAGCAGAAGGGGAGACAAATTAGAAAGGGAGAAGTCAAAGTATCATTATTTGCAGATGATACGATAGTTTGCATAAGCAACCCCAAAAATCCTAGCAGAAACACCTGCTAAACACCATTAGTGAAGTGGCTGAATACAAGATTAACTCAAAAAAAAAATCAGTAGCTCTTCTTTATATAAAGTACAAATATACTGAGAGAGAATAGCCTTCACAATAGCCACAATTTAAAATACTTCAGTATAACTCTAACCAAAGAAATGACTTGCATGATAAAAATTTCAAGTGTTTGAAGAAATAAATTAAATAAGCCATCAGAAGATAGAAAGTTCTCTCATGCTCATGGATTGGTAGTATCCACACAGTAAAAATGGCTACCCCATCAAGAGCAATCTACAGACTCAATGCAATCATCATGAAAATTCCAACATTACAACACAATTCTTTACAGACATGAAAGAGCAATACTTAACTTCATATGGAAAAAAAAAAATAACCAGGAGAGCTAAAACAATCCTGAATAAGAAAAGAATTTCCAGAAATATCGCCATCCCTGATTATAAGATCTATTACAGAGTCATGGAAAGAAAACCCAAAGGTATTGGCATAAAAGCAGACAGGTAAATAAATGGAATCAAATTGAAAGTTCAGACCTAAAGCCACATACCTATGAACACCTAAGCTTTGGTAAAGAAACCAGAAATACACAACGGAAAAAAGAAATTGCCTTTAATAAATGGTACTGGAATAACTAGATGTCATCATGTAGAAAAATGCAACTAGATTCATATCTACCACCCCGCACAAAACTTAAGTACCAGTGGATTAAAGGCTTCAACTTAAAAGCCAGAATCACTGAACCTAACAGAAGAGAAAATGGTGACTAGCCTTGAACACATTAGCACAGGAGATGACTCTCTGAACAGAACACCAATAGCATAGGCACTAAGATCAACAATTAATAAACTGGACTTCATAAAACTGAAAAGCTTCTGACACCGGGTGGTGGTGGTACAGGCCTTTAATCCCAGCACTCAGAAGGCAGAGGCAGAGGCAGGTGAAACTCTGTGAGTTCCAGACCAGCCTGGTGTACAAGAGCTGGTTCCAGGACAGCCCCCAAAGCCACAGAGAAACCCTGTCTCAAAAAACCAAATAATAATAATAATAATAACTACAAAAACAATAATAATAATAATGAAAGCTGTGGGCTTTGGATATAAATTGGTTTTTGTATATCCCTTGAAGACCTAGTTCTTCCAGGACTTTTATCATGAAGGAGAGTTAGATTCTATATCTAATGAAATGATCGTGCTTTGTCTTTTTTCTTTTAGCCATTTTTATGGTAGATTACATTTATTGATTTACATAGGTTTAAGCATATTTGCATCTCTGGGGTGAAGTTAACATAATCATGGTGGATGATCTTTTTGATGTGTTTTTGGATTCAGTTTACAATTATTTTCTTGAGATCTTTTAAATCTATGTTCATAAAAGATATTGTTCTGTAATTCTCTTTCTCTGCTGGGTCTTTATGTGCTTAGGTATCAGAGTAATTGTGACCTCATAAAAATAACTGGGCAATGTTCCCTCGGTTTCTATTTGGAATAATTTGAAGAATATTGCCATTATTTTTCTTTTAAAATTTGTATGATTCTGTGTTAAAAACCATATAACCCTTTGCTTTTTTGATGTGTAGTTTTACTACATAATCTAGACTAGACTAGAACTTATTATAAAATTTGGGCTGTTCTCAAACTAAGGATTCTCCTGCCTCAACCCTGCAGTTGCTGAGATTACAGATATGAGCTCCTGTATCCAACTAACATATGACTCTATGCTATGAGCGGTATCCCACTTCTGATTCCAGATATCATGGTTTAATAAAGATCAGGATAAACAAATAGGCCAAACAGATGTTTATTCAGGGAGAAATAACTTACAGCCTAGATAGATGAACACCAACAGGTTCCACCTGATGCTCTCCTCTCCGCATCCTGCCATCTAGAGACAGCTCCCAGGCTCCTCTTGAGACCTAGTTCTCCAGGTCACTTCCGCCCCTGTGTCCACCCCCAATGGGCGTGGCCAGTGCCACAGATGCAAACAAAGTGAATATCCCACTACATGACTCTTAATCAAACCTATTTGTGTGTTATCTGTGAATATTTGGAGGACATAAAATTCATATATTAATATTAAAAGATAAAAAAATTTTGGATTATAAATGAATAGCAAAGAAAAATTTATGTTCCTGCTACACTGAGACTGCTCCAGTGAGCATATTTTCCCAATCATAGCTATTTTTCCCTTTTTTGTAATCATGGAAAACTGCTTATTGTGAGCACTTATTACCCAATTGAAGTGATTTCTTTTAAGGATAGAGATGGTGTGATTGAGTTTTCTCCAATTGGAAGCTTATCATGACGCATGATTGCCTATCTTAATGCACTATATACAATCAGAAAATATATGTTAATTAGACAAATTCTCTGCAAGTGTGTTTAAAAAGTCCTGTGTTTAGAAGAACTTACACTTAAAATTGACAAGGACAAGAACGTAAGAAATAAGAGCTGTCTCAACCCCTTTTTCGCTTCTCCAAATGAATAACTTACACTGAGTAACTCATGAGGGAAAGAAATGCTTCGCAGATGCAGAAACTGAGAACTAATATCATGGTGCCAGCACTTAGTAAGGACTTCCTCACTATGGTATGGTACAACAAATGATGTCATGCAGTATTAATTAATTTTCTCGCCGGTACAACAAAATACTTGACAAATTAAGCTGTAAAAAGAAGCCTTTATTTGGAGAAGGTGTGATGGTGAGAGAGGCTTTGGATCTTTCAGCAGGAGCCTGAAGTAAATGGCCACATTTTGTTTACAGTCTGGAGGCAGAGAAACAAATTCTTATTATTCAACATAGGTGCCCAGTGGAACACAGCCCATGGGCTGATACTGTCCATGTTCATGATGGATTTCCCCCCCTCAGTTAAGCCTTTCTGGAAATGCCCCCATAGTCATACCTGAAGGTTCACTGTTCAGGTTACACTAAATATGCTGACAACGAAGATTATACAGAATGCAACAGTAAGAAAGCAGGTAAGCTTAGGTCTCTTCCCCTTCTTATTAAGCCACTAATCCTAGTGAGGCTTTCTGCAACACTAGTTGCCTAACCTGCTGGCCATGCCAGCCTGAGAATCATGTAGGCAATCTTCACTCTTTTTCCTATCCTCTGTTTCCTAGTTCCAGTCTCAGTCCTGGCCCTGTAGCAGACTACTTGCAGGAATTGCCCCCTGCTCTCCTCTCCCTGGAGACTCCACCAAACCTCCTGGAACACAAGCTATCCTCCTTCCTGTGAACACTTTCCACTCCCCACCACATTCCTTTGTGTCAACCCACAATACATAGAAACATGTTCCACCTGGGATACGCAGTGGTCAGACCTGGCAGAGACTCAGAAGTGATGCATACGAGGCAAACACACATTTCTAATAACCAGAAAGAACAGGAGAAACAAAAACAAGAAACACACACCCAAAAAAGATAAGACTGAATATCAATAACTAGAATCATAATCATCCCAAGGTCAGATGCCCAGATGCAAGCCCAAAAATACAACCATTAACAGCTAAAAGTATATGGTTTACTCACAACCCAGAAACCTTACATAATGGACCCCTAGAAATGCAATATACAGAAGCATAAAATGGGGAATTCAAAATAATTATTATGAATATACTCAGGGACCTCAAAGAGGGTATGAATAAAACTTAAGACTAATGAAGCTTAAGAAGAAAATAAACAGTGGCATGAAATGATAAGACCAGTTCAAGACAGGATAATAAAAAGGAAATCACTAAAGAACACCCAAATTAAGATTATATTGGAGAAGAAAAACATAGGGGGTCAGACAAAAACCTCAGAGGTAACCTCGCAGACAGTACAAGACATGGACAAGAGACCCTTGGACATTGAAGGCAAGACAAAAAAAAAATGGGTAAGTCAGTCAGAGAAAATGTTAACATCTAAAAAAGTTCAGGAACAAAATATTTGGGAAATTTGGGAAACTATGAAAAGAACATTTTTTATGAATAACAGGGATAGAGGAAGGAGATGGAATTCAGGCCAAAGGCACAGAAAATATTTCAGACAAAATGACAGTAGAAAATTCTCTATCCTAAAGAAGATGTGCCTCTCAAAGTAAAAAAGGCATACAGAATGCCAAATAGACTGAACAAGATATGACAATTCCCATGACACATATGAATCAAAGCACTAAATGTGTAGAACATAGAAAGTATATCAAAAGCTGCAAGGAAAAAAAAAGATCAAATAACATATAATGTTACGGCAGGTTGTTCCCGCCGGCTGCAGCGGGTCCTGCCGCCATGGTCCTGCAGCCACGTGTGCCCCAAATAACACTCAGAGACTCTGTATTTGATACAATCCTATTGGCCAGTTACCATTATTGTTTATGGGCTAGCTCTGCCTTAATTATTAACCCATTTCTACTTATCTAAGTATTTCCACGTGGTCGTCTTATCGGGGAACCGTGGCAGGCGTCTTCCTTCCTCCCTGGGCTACATCTCGATCCTCCTTCCCACTTCCTCTTTCCTCCTTGTCTCCTAGCCCCGCCTATCTTGCTATCTCATTGGCCACAGAGCTTTATTAACCAGTATGAGAAACATCTATACAGAATAACATCTCCCATCAATATAAAGGAAGACTCTTTAAACATCACCTGTCTTCTTAGTGGACATTCTAAAATCCAGAAGGATTTGGATAGATGCTCTTCAAACTCTAATAGACCAAAGATATCAAGAAAAGCAACTATACCCAACAAAATTTTCAATCCCAGTGACTAAAAAAAAGAAATCATCCCACAATAACACCCAATTTAAGCAGTATCATTCTACAAATCCAGCTCTATAGAAAGCACTAAAAGGAAATCTTCAATCTAAAGAGATTAACCATACCCAACAAAACACAAGTAATAAATAATCCCAGACCAGCAAATCAAAAGAGCGGAGGAAAACCCACACCATAACAACAAACAGTGCTCATTGATGACTCTCAACATCAATGGTCTCAATTCCCCCAATAAAAAGACACAGCTAACAGACTGGATTTGGAGACAAAAAGGATTCAACCTAAAAACCTCCTACAGGGCTCCCTTTCTAATGTCACCAGCATATGAAAGGAAGAAATAGTTTCCAACACTTGAATTGAGGAAGCAGCAGGGTATGGTGGGAGATACGAACAAGGTATAAAGTTTAAGGCCAAAAACAAAATTTATTAAACATCGGCTTCTGTGCCCACAAAGGCCAATAGTGGATCTGTTGGCTTTTCTGTCTTCTGACTGGGGTTTGTTTGCAGAATCTTTACAGTTTGGTTTTGGATCTGAGTTCAAATGTATCCTGTAAGTGCACTCTGCTTTACTAACTCCTCTGACTTCAGCATAACTACTATACATTTAAGCTACATTTATTATGCTTCCTCTTAACTTCCAATGTTGATGGTTTCTTCTTTATTTTTTTGAAACACAGTAACATTCCCAGTCAGAATCCAATATTTTGTATTTCCTAGCATTAATTGATACAGCCATGTCCTCTACTTCCCTATCAATGTATCTTAATTGGGATTATATTGGCCATATTTCTCTAAAGGAACAGTGTTGTTCCCAGACTCTGTACCTCCCAAACCACGAAGAAGCCAGATCCAATGCAAAAGCAAAGAGTCTTTTTAATTACGAGTTAACTTTGGTCCTCCATCCATCAGACACAGTGGGTGGAATAGGAGGGACCCTGAGCCGCAGTGAGGCAGAGCATATATTGAGGGCAGAGCAAGAGGGATGTCTGAAGGTTGCATAGTAACAGTATCAGGATCATCAAATCCGTGGGATGGGGGAACCTGTCCTGAGTTGATTGGTTAGTTAAAGCTCCAGAAAAGTTGCTATACCTGGGGAAATATAAGGGCCATTGCTACCTACTGCTTTCCAAAGAACATCCAAAGCCTGCCAGCTAACTTATGATTGGTTCAGTGTCACATGGAGGGTATCTGGCAGTTTGTTCCCCTTAATTAGGGCAAAGTCCAGCAAGGTTGGGGGTGCTCCGCACATCCTGCTGAATCAAGGGCCTACATCTTCCTGGGTCTTTTCTGAAGTCTGCTATGGCCACCAAAGCATGGGGCTGGATGAGGGTCTGGGCCCTTCAGCAGAATTAAGAGAGTGAATAAATAGTATAAAAGTACTCTGTACCTCTTATATTAGGAAATCTAGTAAGTCTAGCTCGGCTCTGATGTCAGTGGCAGATGGATGGCTGTTGCAGCAGGGGCAGCAGCGACAGGCAACAGTAGTGGATTCATTTTTGAGGCACAAAAACAAAACCAGCCAGCACTCAGCATTGTGTTTCTTTAGAATTATTCCTATGTGGGCCATTGCTATAGGGGTGGGCCTACCATGGAAGAGGGATTTCCTCCACTTGTTACTTCTCCCAGAAATTACTCTATTCGTGTGTAGAGGCCTATGCTTTAGTTGATTCCAGATCCAATCAACTTGTGAATTAACATTAAGCATCACAAAGATGCACTTTACATTTGTTAGTATGAATCTTGACCAATCATAGCATTAGCTAGAGTTCAATATTTCGTCACTGTTCCATTTTCTTGTTTGGGGATAAAATTCATAAACAGTGAAACACATCATCTCTTCCATTTCAAAAAAAATTTTTTAAATAAATGCTTGATCTCTGTCACATGAATTCCCAGACACAAACATCTTTCTGTGTTGAACTTCTAGAAATTACTAGGTCTAGATGTTGACAAACACTTTGGCATCTGACTGAATTTAGCTTGGAGTCAGATAAATCTTGCTAGAAAAAAACCCAAAAATCTGTGTTCATAATTACCATCACTTTGACACAGATACTAGGTAATACCCAGCCCTTTGCTTGCTATCACTGTAGGTGTCCACTACTCAAGTGACAGACTTCTGAACCTGCTTACCTGGTACTTGTGATAGGACAGAGAATTCTCTGCTATTCTGGTTCCAATGTCAGGCTTTAGTAGGTTATCTTCTAGAACTATATAGAAGTGGGTCTATCTCAGCATTTACACCTCGTTTTCCTAATTCAAGCATACATATGTAGAAAACAATCCTTCATTGTTCTTTGGATTTCAGTCTTTTCCGTCTATCATTTCTGTATTATCACTTACTTGTGCACTGAAGGTAACTGGTATATGACCCCATCCTGGCAGCTTGGTGCTTTGGCCCCATATTCAAGAAGGATCACAGAAGGGATTTTGTTTTTTCCATCCATACAAGAACTCCTATGGGCCTGCTTATTCCATATATTTTTATCTAATTCTTTTCCCCTGGCAGTGAATGAAGAACCTTGGAATATGGGACATGAGAGCAAAAACTCAGCTTGGAGCTGAAGATCACAGATATTCTCCATTGTCACACTAGTCACACTTAACTTCAGAAATTCAGAGTGTGCACTGAAGTGTGCTTCTTACCACTTGCACAGTGGGTGATGCCCTCTTTCCGTGCTCTTTCATGGATGATGACGTTTTACTGTCCTGCTTTTATAAGAGGAGTCTCACTTCTCTGGGGATGTTGTGCTTACAACCGTTACTCTTACCTGGCTTACAAGTAAGGTGGAACCACATAGTTTGTGCTTACATGGTATTACATTATTTTACGCTAAATAAGTTTAACTTTATCCCAACAGGTTCATGGGAACAACAGTCAGAATTGAGATCTTAAAAAATAACTTCAACATTAACCAGGGTCACATCTGTGAAGCAGAAAAAAATCTAGCCTGAAAAATTGAAGGAATGATATAATGAGGATCTGAATAAGAAGGAAGAGACCACAAAGGTAACAGGAAGTTTTGGGGTTCAATAACCAGTTAGCTCAAAGGAGAATTGGATAGTATCTGGATAATAACATATCTCAGTTGATCAGCAAGCTTGTTAATTGCTCCATGTCGGTATCAAACATGATGATGCATTTTAACTAAAATTTGCATCATAAGGTCATTTTTCACAAAGAGTAACTAAGTTTTCAAATGTGGTAAATTGGGTTAAAGTCATTAAGGGACCAATGACTTGCTTGTATATTTCTAGGATTGGAGACAGTATATAGGCTCAAAGACATAGTGAGTAACATAATGGAGTCTAAGTTCAACAGAGAGGTAGATATGGGTCTGGAGATAAGAAGAGAGGCCTACAGAAAAGATAATTTTCAATATTAACTCTGTTGGAATGTATTGGTGTGAGAGACACTATTCACAGAATATAATGGTCGACATCAGAAAAAAAATCCAGACAGAGGGTGAATACAGGGTGTCTGTACAGATGATTGCTATAAAAAATAAGAAAGTACAGGGTTTGGATAGTCAGTAGTTTCAAATGCTCACTTAGTGACAGAAAAGTTGGATTTACAATCAGTCGACAAATATTTCAAACCCAAACAGCAGAGGCAATAATGAACAAAGCCCAAGAAAGTGTTATGCATGTGCCAACCAAAAGATTGCATTTGGAAAAAAGAATTTGTAAATACCTGCTTCTAGAAACTATGCTACTATTTTTCTAGAACATATTGTACTTTCATTTATCTCTTTATCTTATAATTTTATCATAATTAATTTTTGACAAAAATCAGAATACAAGGAATGTAGCATATGCATCATTTATAAAGCTTGTCTGAGACACAGTTGTTTTGTTTGTTTTTATATTTTCTGTGTTTTCAAATTCTTATTCTGAGGAATATCAGACAGAGATTTTGGAGAAAGATAACTGACACTGAAAAAAAGAAAACAAACAAGAAAGTGTTATCCAACAGTCCAAATGATGTGTATATGTCTTAGTTAAGGTTTCTATCGCTGTGCTAAATCACAATGGTTAGATCAACTTATGGAAGCCTAGGTGTATTTGGCTCTGTGCTTCCAAGGAGGTAACATTCCATAACCATCATAGTGGGAGACCTGGCAACATTGCAGAGGACTAGCAGATAAGAGCTTACATCTCCATCTACAAACAGGAAGCAAGGAGAATAAACCAAAAATGCTTGTGGCTTTTGAGATCATACAACCCATGCTAGGTGATACACTTCCCCATTGGAGCCACACCACTAAGCCTCCCCAAACAGCAACCAGTTGATGACAAAGTATTCAAATGCTCAAAATTACGGGGTCATCTCTTTCAAACTACCACAGAAAGTAATTTAGTTTACAGTTCCACTAACAGTCCATTATCAAGGAAAGTAAAAGTAGGATGCAAGCCAAGCACCTGGAGACAGGAACTGAAGCAGTAGCCATGTAGGAATGCTTTGCCTTATTGCCTTGCTCCTCATGACTTGCTCACACCCCTTTCTCATAGCATTAAGGATCATTTACCTAGGGATGGTACCTCTCACAGCCAGCTGGTTCTTCCCACATCATCATTCATTAAGAAAATGCCCCCAAAGATATGTCCTGTGAAGGAAGTTTTCTCAACTAAAGATTCCTTCTTCACAGGCGATCACAGTTTATATCAAGGTGACATAAAGGCTAGGCTTTATAATATGTATGCTTGTGTACCATTATTTCATTTCATTAAGCAGTATGGGCAATTTACAAGAACACATCACAACATTGGAGAGTTAACTCAAGCTTATTTCTTTGTAAAAATTAAATTTTTTAAACGTTGAGATGTTAATACTTGCTATCATTATCTTTTCATATGAGTGTATTTAGAATTATTTTCTTCTGCTACACAGAGCAGCAGAATTTTGGGGTTACAGTTTCTCCTGATTTTTTAAAAAAGTAAACTAGAGACTTTCTTACCATTAGATCTTCAGTACTATTTTTATACCTTTCTGTCACATTGTAAGAATTCTATTTCAGCCCATTCCAATTCTTGAATCAAAGGATAACCACAATATTTGTGCAGTGTTCTTTCTGAATGCCCAACAACCACCTTCTAATCCCTTGTTATTCTGACAATACAGTACAAAACTTTCCATTAACCTTTTTTCCTTTTGTCTGCTCTGGATAGTGTTAGATATAAACCTTTTATGAGCTGAACAGAAAACTCTCAACCATACACTGCTTGTAGCGATTTTTCTTGACACTAATTTTCCCTTATCTACTCAGAACTTCAGTATTTATTCTTTCAAAGTATCCACACATCTGCCTACTATATTTCCTTTTACTCTCTGCATAGCCATCCATAAAGCTATCCTTTCAATACCCAGGCTTTCCATCTTTCTTTCTCTAGGTCATAGTAGGTCAAGAGGAATGGACTCTAATCTCTCCATTATTTCTAGAGTGGAAAGTAGCAGATGTCCCCTTAGCCTTGCCTGTTTATAGTCCATCTCAAAAGCTTTTTCCTCAATCCCACTTGAATTTTCCTCATTCTTTTTATAGCAGGCACTGGAGAAAGGAGTTTTCAATTTCATTGAAACCTTTCTCTCCATGAACAATGTTTCCATTTTTCCTTCCATCACTATGTGTGTACCTGTAGATCTTTCTTTCTTTTGGGGGGGGTCCCTTTCTCTTGCATCATTTTTAGATATCAGATCCTTGTCTTTTATCTTTCACAGGTTTCCACTAGGTAGGATTTAAAAGCTCTCAAATATTTCTGTGCAATTTAATTATTTAGAACACTAAAAGAAATATCATGCCCAATAAAAGTACTGGTGTCATGTTCAGTAAAATAAATCTGAATCCTTAATTATAATTCAAAAAGCCCTTGGATGATTCTAATATGTATCCAGAAGTGGACACTCTTCATCTACTTATTTGGCTATTTGTTTTTCCTTAACTTCCTGAACTAAGGAGGAAGATCTCATAGGAAATATCCTTGTAACTTTTCTGTTTTGTAAATCCAAAATAATTTGTTACTTTCAAATTATTTGGTTTTCTCCACAGAAGTAAATGTGTTATTTATTGACTACATCATGTTTATGGTAACGTAGTAGGTACTACATAAGACAGGAAAAATTGAAAGAGAAAGGAAAGCTAAGAAGATAAATAAATGGTGTCAAAATGGTGTCAGGGGTTGGCTGACTGATATAGAAGTTAAATAGGAAAAAGAAAGTGTTCTTCTTTTCATCAAATCCCTAGGGATATGTCTTACTCTACATATATATGTTCAATCTCAAAAAACTGGGTATGAGACTTTGTGAGAGTCCTGGGTGTCTCTATTTTTTTGTGACCCTGGGTCTCTAGAAGTTTGAGAATATTTTCTAAAAAGACTTGACAAATGTCATAGAATCCTACTTCTTTTGTTTAAAGTTTGCTATTTTCAAATTATAGCACTTATCAGTGGTGACCATAAAACAATTCATTGAAGAGTAGAGCCTAATGAAATGAGAGTTCTTTGTATATAGATGAAATGTGGCTGGAAGAATTCATGTGCTTGTATTTGCATTGAATAATATATTCTGTAGTAGCTCCCGCTTTTGTAAAATCACAGGATTACCTGACTGAATTGCTTAAGATTTCAATTCCCAAACTCATCTATGAGCTCAAAAGGAAAACCATGGTTCTGTAGGCTCAGAATGGATTCAAAGATTGTGTGTATGTACTGTGTAGGCAAGAGTGTTGGTCACAAGTACACAATCATTGGTATGTGACTTTCTAATTTCACAAATAATCACTATTTTTGAAATGAAATTATCAGAGACAATTGTTTTGGTGCCATCATACAAGACAAAACCAGAATGTAGTAAGTGTCATCAAACCCAACTGAACCTTGAAATCGATTACTCTTCCTAAGAAAAGAGACCTGTAGCATCTATTCTGAGCTGCATGGTCAGAATCATTTCTCTGTCCATCTTGTTAGGGATGTGAATTTGGCATTACCAGCCTCCTTTGTCCTGTTTGTCATTTCATCACTATCTTTAGCTCTGTCTGCCCCTCTTCTCCCTGTATTTTTCCCTCTTTAACACCATGTATCTCTCTCTTTCTTCTTTGTTCCTTAATTAGTTCCTTCCTGTCTTCTGTACCTGAACCTCTTTATGGATGTTAAGTAAGCATGCCACCACAGAGATGTATCTCAATTTACTTTTTTACCTTTAAATTTTGAGACACCATCCCACTGAATTGACTGGGCTAGCTTGAAGTTGCTGTACTTCTGTATCTGCCTCCTAATAGCTAGGATCGTAGGCTTGTTCCACCAAAATCAATTCATCTGGCATTCCTCTTATTTTCTCTCTGTATATAAAGCTCATCTCCTTTGCTCAAATAACATCCATTCAACATGTGAACAGATTCCAGAAGCAACCATCAAAACCAATCATATCTCTAAGCTAAATTTGTTATGATTTTCAATAATATAGTATACAAATCTTGACAAAAAAAATAAGCACTGATCTTAGCTTAGAGCATTTGTGAGGATTCTTCTGGAATTAAGGTCCTTTTATAGAGCTAGAAATTAATTTATAATGGACCACTCCCAATGCAATAAAGTATACATTGTCATCAGATTACTTAGAGTGATTAAGTTAAAGCAATATAGAATAATATAGTAAAGTCATACAAGGAAAATCAATTTACTATCTTCACTGCTTTGTGTCTTTGAGATGCATCTAGAATAGCTGGATTCTAACTACTCTAAGTGGGTTGAGGAACTATGCAGGCTCTACGTGGGTACTTACATTTTCACACTATGACTGGAGCTGGAAGTGACCTTCTGTTTTCACCTGGAAGCTTTGCTATGCTTCCCACCACTGGAGTCCAATACAACCATATTCTCCATTGCTTCTATACCACGTCCCTTCATCATTTAATACATCATCTCTTTCTTTAGAGTGTGAGCCTTATTTCCTATACTGGCAGAAGTGTGCTTACCTGCTAGCTTTGCTATGTGTATGAATTTATTAATTGCTTGGGTGATCATACTTGGAAACCAATTCTGTTTCCGCTTACAAATTCATGCTTGCATCTGTTCTCATGCTGAATCTCCTTCCACCAGGCAAGACTTCAAGCTTATCAGTCTATAAATGTCAGTTTAATTGTATATCTCAAGACTTCTCCCAACTACTTAGAAGTTAAAGTATGTCCCTTCTGGACTTAAAGGCACCATATAGATGGCTCAGTGAGTTAAGGTGTCTGCTGGCAATCTTGACAAAGTGAATTTGATCTCTGAGACCACATGATGGGATCAGAGATCCAACAGAGTGCTTATATTATCTTACACACACACACACACACACACACACACACACACACACACACACACTATTCTTAAAGTGCTGCATAATTTTAGAAGATTTTCATGAGAATGAAGACAAATAAAATTATACAAAGATTAATCAAACATGGTATGAGTCATAAAAAAAAAAAAAAAACAAAGAGAAAGACCAAGATGATTGATGGCTGCTTGTGTGATGTCAAGGCTCCAAATGTGAACCACTCCACCAGGGTTTCAAGTTACATCCCCTAGGCTGTTGTACTTAAAAGGCAGGACAAACTCTCAGGATAATGCTGACCCAAATTTCATGCTCACTCCATTCTGAGTCATGAATCTGTTCCTGGATTCCCCTTGACCTCCCGTCCTTTTCCCTTGTCATCCCTAGTCCTCGATCAACTGTACTGTCCACAAAAGTGTGGGGAACCCAAGAGCACATAACACGATTTAAGCATCATCACTGTCAACATCCAATTCAGAAAATAGCTTCCATTTCACTAAGTCTTTGTTTTCTTTTTTCTGAAACATGACACTAATAGTTCAATTAAAAGACATTTGTGGCGATAAATGATGTATGGAAAAACTGAGCATTTATGATATTTGCATACATTGCAACTATGTGGTTTATTGTGTGCAAAGCAATCCAGAAGTTCAAATAAAAACTGTTCTCTGTTGGTGTTTAGTATTTTGTGGAAGTTCATTTCCTAACCTCCAGCTTTTTCTGGTCATATAATCTAAATTTCCACTCGTAGCTCACAGAGGACCCGTTCATAACAAGCTTCTTTGTTTCCTATCAAATTGTCCCCTCTTGCTCTGACTTGAGGCTATTCTGGATAATTAAGAGAGAATCTTTGATATTGGAAGTCACCATTTGTTTTTATTCCCATCACACTTGAATGATCACATTATAAAGCAATTTTTCTTCTTCCCCGGATTGACTAAAGGCGCAATGTGGAATCGTGTCAGTTTCCTGCTCCTAACCAAAGGCGGAAACGCCATTTCAACCCCTAATCCAGCATCCATGTGAAAAATCTGACAAGATTTCTGCCTGTGATAAGAAGAAAACTCTGACCACACCAGACTACCTAGTAACATCATCTATTTTCTTTTAATTCTAATCAATTCTACCATTCAACTCACAAGCCTGTTAAATGTTATATTAGCATAACAAATAACTATTCTTCCATCTGGAAGCAAAACATGCACTCTTGTGCTTTCTTCCTATTGCTGCTGGGACATCCCTCTTACATTGTCTCATTCTAATAACTGTATTTTTAATTATACAATCATTGTTATTGAATGTCCCTCTACTCCTTCCTTCTGACAGCAGTGTATATTTGCAGATGTTCTCTGCCCCTCGGCATCCTTCTCTCCTTTTACAAAGTTGCACAAACGTCTCTTCCACAGAATCCTCTCTTTGAAGCCAGAGAGAATGATGCAAATAGACCAACTACAGAGGCAGGGTTTTCTTTTCTTGTGTTCAGAACTGAGAGGTGGAAATCTGCTGTGGTGTACTGCTTAGGGTTGTCTCTTGTGACAGTGCAGATGGCAAATACAGCTGCTTTCTCATCAATCAATTTTCTCCCATTGGTCTTCTGTAATCTTCCCTCTGAAGAGAATTTATTTTCTTCTAACAGTGAATTTTCCTCCACACAATCTGACTTACTTCTATACAGCCAATATCTGAGTTCTAATTTAACACTTCAGTGAGATCCAAACTTCTCCAACTTTCACTTGAAATTAGTAAGTAACTATATTCTGTGACTTCTGTGCACTTGCTCTGTGACTTTCTGGCTACTTGGTCCAGTCGTTTTGTAGCAATTAGAATTCACAGTTCAATTTATGCCCTATAAAATTGGCAGGTCTGTATATGGGAGGTTGAGATCCACAAATCTGAAATAATTGATGTAAAGACCTAGTGTCCCTCCATGGGTTAGAAAAACTAACTGCTTTGAAATGTCAAATGACTACAAATATTTTTTAATGAAGCAAATAATACAATTTCATCTTGTGCTTGCTTTAACAGTGATTCTCAACTTTCCTGATGCTGCAACCCTTCAATACAGCGTCTCACATGGGTTGGTGAGCCCCAACCATGAAATTATTTTTTCCTACCTCATTACTGTAATTTTCCTATTGTTATGAATTAAAATATAGATATATAATATGCTCCATATCTGATATGCAATCCCCAGTGGGGTCATGACCAACATATTGAGAACTAGTTGAGTAACTCTGAAGCATATAAAAGTGTCTCAGTGTATGATATAAAAGTAAAAAAATAATGTACTAGTTTACTAATTTCAATTATATATGTTCACATATAGAAGTAGTATATACATATACCATATCATTTATTCATCAATTATAACACAATTATGTGTGTATGTGAATGTATAAAACATATCAGGCAAACATAAACATTTCCATCTTCCCTTAGAGAAATAAGGAGATTAGCCAATTATTGATATGGAGGCAACAAGCGTATTTTGAGGAAAAGGTAGTGTCCATTAGCAGGTTTTGCATTGTAATCTTAAAATTGGCTTCAAGGTATATTTCAGTATTATCTTGCATGTTATATACTTTCAGTCAAAAATAGAAGTAGCCTAGTAGGTCAGGTTCAGAATAGTTGTGTTCTTAAAGGTTTGTGTTACAGACTTTTTATGATATTTATACAAATATAATATTTTATTTCTTTGTTACAAGAGATATAGCATTTTGTGTTACAGTAATCATTAAGATAAAAGTATTTAAAAGGGCAAATGATGCTATAAAGCAGCTAGTTTCCAATGATGCTATCCTGCCAACCGTGAGAGAGGCCTATCCCGGACTACCAGATCTGATTTTGGGACTGTCAGGCTGCAAAATCACTTTGTTCCTTGATGTTGGGCCTAATGGGATAAAGCAGATTCAGCCTTCTTTCCAAATAGCCAGATTCACTGAAGGGACTAGACCAGGTGAATTTGGAAGTAATAAAGAAATGAGATGTCATCCGGTATTGCAAAGTATTGTGGCTGAGATGAATAATTGCAGAGGATAACAGTTCATGCTCCGATAGTCTGCAATCCAGATCAGAAGGTGAAGTTTTGCCTGTGCCCAGATTTGTGGGGGAGAGATATCCGAGGAAGATCACCAAGTGCCAAAGTCTTAGTATGGCTAGACAGCATTTTACAAATTAGATTTTTAGTAGCTAGGAGATGGTGGCCCCTGGAGCTTTCAAAGGGCAGGTAAGTGACATGATTTACACTTTAGAAAGAGCATTCAGGCTGCTATGTTAAAAAATGAAGCTCAACTCAAGGACGCTATTGAAATCCAAGGGGGAGGAATGGACCAGAGGTCCATCTACAATGATAATGAGATGTTGAAAATTTAGAATATATTCAGAAGAAGGACGTATAGGCAAGACAGAATGTAGAAAATGCAGGAATGGCAGAGCTATTCACCTCTGGGACTAGAATTTTGTGCTAAAAAGCAGGCATGGTTCTTATGCCTCCTATTCTACCCTACTCTTGAAGTATTGTCAAGTGTAACTTCATGATCCTTTCTTATTCACCTTGTTTTCAAACTTTACTTTTGACATCACAGTAGAGCATAAAATCAATACTGAGCAGCAAACAGACAAGACGTGTAGTTTCTGCACTATCACAAACTGTTTTCTGCGAGTCCATTTTGCTTTTCTTTTTCTTCAATGAATAAATAATGATGCCGGGTCACACAATAGTTGGATGCTTATCATCCTCTGTCTATGCCAATGCTTCCCTTATCAAGAATCTAAATAGGATTTCAGATACCTTCAGCAAAGGGCTGCAAATTGCTGGCTTGAGGCTACAAAAAGTACATGAGAAATAATAACAGCAATTATTTGTGAGTACTTGTTTTATGCCAGACACGATTCTTCATATGCATAATACATGTTAAGAAATGTAAAACAAAAATTTCTTATGATGTACTTTATATGTGAGAGATTGAGTTAGCAAGATGGAGAAATTTGCCCAAGGGGGAAATGTCAATAATGAAGAAGAGAAGGTCGGCCAACTCCAGGGTTGATCTACCTCTAGACATTCCTCCCAGTTAAGCGCAGTGACAGAAACAATGGGCCAATGACAGATTCTCCAGTATGGAGAGGGAGATACACAGCCTCTGAGATGGGGCAACAAGACCAAATGACACAAACATTTGCCCAAACTGATGGGAAAAAGAAAAGGGACACCACAAAGATGACAATCGTCCTCTTTAAAAATGAAGTTGTTATAACTACGCGAGGCCACTGTTCCTCCACACATATTCCACGAGCAAACAGTGAATTCTGGGTATGGAAGAAAACACTATCTGGTGTTCATTTTACATTATACTTGAAGCTCCATACATCTATCATCACTATCCTTCTGTTATGACTATGAACCCCAAATATTTTTCACTTACCCAGGGCCACACAGACAGTGAACTACAGTGTTTAAAACGGTCACTTCTGCATAGGCCTAAAGCTTCCTGCACTTTGCAAAAACACTATCTGTTGTTGGGAGGCTAGGAGGGCCAACAACAATTAGCACAGGTGGGGATTCAGACTTGGCTGGTCTAGTACAACATCTCTCCTAAGCCAATAGAATTTTTACTAACAAAACAACAATCAAATGAGGTTATATTATTGATTTCTACTATTTTTTAAATTATGTAATAGGAATCTTGAAGATTCTTTCAAAACAAAACAATAACAGCAAAAAGGGAAATAAAATATGAATCATTATTCTGAAGAAAGGAAAGCCAGGAAGTAATGTGTTTTCCACCCCTTTGTCGTTTGTGAATCAAGAGTTCTGTTTCTGTTTTTACCTCTTCACCCTTACAATCTGTAAGTAGGCTTCTAGCTGATTGATGTTTTCCTACATGTCATCCCATCTTTGTGCTTCATTAAACAATTTTAGGTAGATTTCTTTTGTGTGTACATTTGTGTGTGTGTATTTTCATTGCTAAGATTTGATTCTCCATAATGGTGAAATTATAAAGCTAATTTCCCTTATTTTTCAGGACATTCTTTGTGCTTTTATTGAGATTTACTATTTCCCTTCAAATTGTGGAAAAGTAGCCTCTTCAAATCTTCAGAAAACATTTAATAGCCTATTTTAAAAATTAACTTAATTTTTAATTAATTTAAAGAAACAGTGCAATTATAAATTATGCATATTAATGAGGTAATTAAATAATGCTTTATGTAAGTACATTTTTAATACTATTTAAATAAGATTAAATATATTTATCTGATTGTTTTTTCCTCCCTTTTGGGGGGGAGGGAGATTGAACTTAATCTCATACACTACAAAAATTCTACCAGTGGGTAAACATACATAGCTACAATAATTTCTCTTAAAAAATTGTTTCCTTTAGTTTTGAGATTGTAATATAATTACATAACTTTCCCTTTGTCTTTTCTTCCTCCAAACCCTCCCATATTCCTCTCCCTATTTAAATTTGTGCCTTTTTTCACTAACTGTTAATTACATAAAATACAATATTTCAGTCTGTATACTGTTGTTGTATGTACATGTTTTCAGGAATGATCATTTGGTATTGGATAAACAGTTGGCGTGCTCTTTGGTAGCATTTCTTAGTTGCCTGTAATTCTTTGTCTAGGGATGTGGCCTCATGAGCATTCCTCCACCCATATTAGCATGTATATGGGTGTAACCTTTGTCATGTTTAGGGAACCATATTGGTGAGACTTCATGGACATGTCCTCTTTGACATCCTAGTAGATACAGTCACACAACAAACTCTCAGTTGTTCTGGTTCTTAAAATCTTTCCAACCTTTCTTTTGCAATGATCTCCCAGCCTTGGGTCAGTACTTGTGCTGTAAATGCATCAGTTGAGACTGGCGCTATATTTTAATTGATTGTATAATTGGTTGCTTTCTGACAATGTATACTTTGGGTCAGAAAGCAGAAGTAGCCACTAGCTGAACAAAATTAACCATAGAGGTTTTGGAGGGCTGAGGATGGAGAGGAGACAGGAAGTAGTAATGTGGGGCTGAGAGAGAATCTAGGCTTCTTTGGATGGAGGGACAGAAAAGATAGGGGGTCACTGGTGGCTTCTCTGTGCTTCACTGGTCATTCAGATTCTCACCCTGATATCTGACTTCTGAGATTTTATTGATAAAGAATAATTAGATTAACATATTAGTTGTGTTTTTTCTTTTACGGTCTTTGTTGTAAAGAGAAGTTTCTTTTTACAAAGCATGAGGTTTATACCTATCTCTGGATATAAGGACAAATATTTAGAATGTTATTAGGAATTACACTGGTTAAATAAAGTGATGATCACAAATTCTCCTGTAAGACTCATGACTTCAGTAACCCTGAGTAGTTGGCTAGGTTTCTAGTCCCAAGCTCAATTTCCCTTTGAATAAGCAGGTCTTAAGTCCAACTTGGGAGCTGTTAGTCTCCACCAAGGTCTGTGAGTCTCTAGTACTTTAGGGTTATTTTGCTATGATTAACACTGTTGTGGTTCTTAGGTGACATAGCTGGGTAGACTATTGGTTGCTTCCCTGTTTTTGGAAGCCTCGTGATGCTTTCTAGTATCATGAAAGCTAGACCTCAAGGAGAAGGCATTCAGGCGAATTCTAGCCCAGGGGCCGGCCCTAGGGATGTCTTCAGCAATAGGGACTTACCTTCCACACCTTGGGAGCAATCAAGTGCAATAGCAGTAGCCTATGATGTCTTGGATAAACCCTGACCACAACTGAAAGGTGCCTTCCCACATCTAGTACTCAGGACTTTGTTAGATGTTGCTGGCTTTTTAAGGAAGTGTTGTCAGCACAGACGGGAAAATTACATTTGAAACAACTGTATGTATATTTACACCAACTTTCAAATATTACGGGTAATTTTGGGTAGATAGAAGATAGCATGATTCATGACTTTCTCAGACATTCTTACTGTTATTTTCCCCATTCTTTTGTATTTATCTCCCTCCCCCACTCTAGTTAGAATATCATATTTGTTTTGCCCACATCCCCTTTCAGATCACTTCAACCCTGTTGTTCTCTCCAGTGCTACCCCAACCACAACACCCTCTTCTCTTTTCCTGGTTTCTACTGTTACCTCAGGGATGTATTCATAACTGAAGATTAAATGTGAGAAGCTTTAGAAGAAAGAGAGCTTATAATATTTGTCTTTCTAGGTTTGTGTTACTTCACTCAATATGATCTTTTCCAGGCTCATCCATTTACCTGCTAAGTTCATTATTTCATTTTTATTTACAGCTGGATACTATTGCAAGGTGCATACATACCACATTTTTATTATCCATTTGTCAGTTGAAAGACATATAGGTTGTTTTCTCTTCCTAGCTACTGTAAATAGAGCAACAATGAAAACAGATGAGCATCTGTGGAGTGGGATTCAAAGTCCTTTGTTCATGTTCCAAAGAGTGGTACACCTGGGACATATGGTAGATTTAGTCTTATCTTGAGGATTCTCCATGCTGATTCTCAGATGCATTTCCATTTCTTTAATTGCTACAAAAGATGAACATCATTTTCATCATTTTATGATATTCTTAGCTTGTTTTTTTTTTTTAAAGAACTTTCTGTTCAGTACCCAGGCCCACTTTTTGAATGGATTGTTTATTTTCCTTTGATTCTTTGTTTTTGAGTTCTTTAAACTTTTTGAATCTTGTAAAGAGAATACAGACATTCATTGAAAAGATTATGCACCATTATCTTATCATATCTTTATGGTGAAAGCTTTCAAAATCTCTTTTTGTAGCCTTGTGAACTGCATATTGTCTTGTTATTAATTAGTTTTGTCTATTGACAATTTTATCCCTGTATTTAATGTATTGTGATTTCTTTTACTCCTACCCCCTCTTATCTTTCTTCGGCCTTGACTACCCCCTCGCTTCTCTGTAAATTTATTCCCCATACACAAGCTTTATTTTAAATGTGTCCCAATAAGCTTATTCGGCACTCTCTGTGACTCAGAGTTGAGAATTAACCTTTGGGGCCTGATGATGGAATCTCCAGTAAGTACATAATTGAAGACAATGACTCTCCATCTTCAACAATCTAACAACAATGACTCTCCATCTTCAATGATCTAATCATAACACAGGACCAGTTTTGTACAGACCTAGTGCAAATAACTGCAACTGCTATGAGTTTATGTTAGCAATAGTTGTGTTGTGCCTATAGAATGATAGTTCTCACTTTTTCCTATATTATGGCTCTTATATTTTCTCTGTTCTCTCTTTTGCAACATTAGTTGAGGTTTAGAACAGGTTGTGTAAGTCTATTGCTTAGAGCTAAGTCATCAGCCATCACTTATTCTCAGCATCTTGAATATAAACTCTAAAATCTCTGCCCTTCACTGCAAAGAGATGCTTCACTAATTAAAGCTGAGAGCAGCATTTATCTATGGCAACAAATGTAGACATTTAGAAAGTAGTTTGATTCTATGTCAGTCTAGTTAAACAACTGTGCAAGTTAAACATTAGAGACTATGACCTCTGCAGGAATGAGTTATTGACCAAATTTGTAATGCAAGTTATAGATTTTTTTTTATGGGGAATGGACTTCACATCCAACCAGATAATGGTTGATTACTGCTGTAATACTCATGTCACTTCTGCAGAACTGGGCATATCTTGCCTGGCAGAGTGATATGGATGTTTGTAGCTTTTACAGCTGAGTAAGACTGTTGATACCCCCTTTCCCAACAAAGAGCCTGCATAGCACTTTCTGATACTTTGAAAGCTAGTAGGCAGGCAGGAGTCTTCCGGCTCAATTCCAACTTGATTTCTCTGAATCTTGCAGTCTTCAGTAATAAGATCATATCATATAGTTCTGTTGGACAACCAAGAAGAATGGCAAAAACAAAACTACATTATTTAGGGGTGTTGTTAGGGACTTTTTGACAAACTCCTATAGAAGCATCCTCCAAGTAACACTGGAGATTTGGGTGCATAGCCTACTACATTATCTAAGAGCCACATATCTACCTATGCACCAAGTTTCCCTCCCAACTATTTTCAGATGAGATTTGTAGAATCCATTTTTGTCTTTATCATGTGGGTCTTGGGATGGAGCTCAGATGGGGATCAAGCTTGGCAGCAAGAATCTTTACCCAATGAGGCATCTCTCTGCCTGCTCATTAGGCCTTGTATCTCGTTTTATTTCTTGTATCTGAACATCCATAGATGTCCTTAGTACATTTGTCAAAGATCAGTTTTACTTAGATCAGTAGAACTACTTTCCTGTTTTCTGTTCTGTTCCTGTCTGATTTTATACCAATGTGTTGCTATTCAGATTACTTCAGTCTTGTAGTGTTATGGCAGGTTCTTCCTGCTGGCTGCAGCGGGTCCTGCCGCCATGGTCCCGCCGCCATGTGAGCCCCAAATAACACTCAGAGACTCTGTATTTGATACAATCCTGTTGGCCAGTTACCATTATTGTTAATGGGCTAGCTCTGTCTTAATTATTAACCCATTTCTACTTATCTAAGTATTTCCACGTGGTCGTCTTATCAGGGAGCCGCAGCAGGTATCCTGCTTCTTCCCCGGGCTACATCTCGACTCCTCCCTACTACTTCCTCTTTCCTCCTAGCCCCACCTATCTAGTTTTCTATTGGCCACAGAGCTTTATTAACCAGTATGAGAAACATATATACAGAATAACATCTCCCATCATTGTAGTATGTTATAATGTTACCCACCCCCCACCCCCCTTGCCTTTATGTCTTTCCCCTTGTCAAAGTTTTGGCTTTTTAAAAAAAGTTTTTAGTTATGTACACCCTTTTTTTTTTTTTTTTTACTTTTTCTACTTCTGTGAAAAGTGTTAGTGGTAGTTTGATAGGGATTTACCTGAATCTGTAAGTTGGTCCAGGTAGTCTGCATATTCCAACAATATTGAATCTAGTTGTCATTGACCATATTGTTTTCTTCTGTTGGGGGAGCTTCTTTAATTTCTTTGGTCAATATTTTATAATTTTTGTGAAGATGTTACATTGTGGAGATCACTTCTTTGATTAAATTTGTTCATAGTTTTTTGTAGCAATTGCAAATGAGTTTCCTTCATAATTAATATTCCTGATAATGTTTTTGCTATATTTATTCAATTTTTAATATAACGATTAATTTATAATTCACTTAAATGTTAAAGTTCTGGTGGGTTCATACACAAGTTTATGTCTTCTGCAGATGGTGTCACATTGAAGTTTCTTCTAATTTATGTGTCTTTTACTTCTTCTTCCTCTAGTCTAGAATTCCAGAACTACTTTTGAGAAAGTGTCATTTTCTTTTGGTAAGTTTAGCAGCTCTGAAAATGCAGATGCATGCCATAACTCTAACTCAAAAGAATAAATGCTTTTATTAGTCAGAAGATAGAAAACAGTTTGGCAGAGAAATGTGACCAGAAACAAACTAAGGGAAATCTGTCTACCTCACAGAGGAATTGGCCTGCAGTGACACTGACCAAGACTGACCATGTGAGCCATCAGATGGTTTCACTTCAGTAGATCAGTTGGTTGAGTCTGTCTATCTGATCTAGACATCTACCCTGTCAGCATTTTAAAAAGACATTTAAAATAGCAGTTAGAAATAGCTGAAGTAGTTAGACAAGCAGGAAATTTAAATATAGCATGTATATAATTAGGTTTGATTATTACATTTTTATATAAACTCTCTTCTAAATTATGAATATTTTTATTTTTTCTTATTTAGTTATAATATATTACAATTAAGATTTCTCTTCCTCTGCCTCCCAAGTGCTGGGATTAAAAGTGTGTGCCATCACCTTCCAGCTATGTATTTTCATTTTTATGCACATTTGGGTCATTTTCAAATAAATCTGCAGAGGACATAAAGGCACAAGTCGTTTATTAGCACATTTGCATAGAAGGTTTAATTATTAACTTTTAAAAAACTGAGAAGATGTTTTCCACCATTTGTTGTCATATTTCACACTTTCCAGGAGGGCATAGAAGTTCCAGTTGTTTCAAGCTTTTTCCAACACTTCTTAAAGACAAATCATTTTACTCTGATCAATTCTATTATAAACAGTTATTTCATTATGAATTAACTTGAAGTTCAATGTTAAAGACTTTGAAGACAATGTGTTGTGCATTTTAGATACCCTTTTTAAAAAATAAAAACTGAGTTCAAATATTTTGCTCATTAGTGTTATTTTCCTATTGTTGATTATATTTCTTACATATTGTTTTTTCCAAGAAATTTATATGTACTTTATGTTCTCCAAATGACATTATTTAAAGATAAAATATTTTTTCATTCTTATTTTTTTATATCCCAACCACAGTTTCCCCTTCCTTCTCTCCGCCCAGTCTCTCACCCCTATCTCCCTCCCCCATCCACTGGAAGCATTATTCTATAGCAACCAGGTCTTTCTGGAGGTATCTCAATTCCCAGTTTTCTGAGAAACCACCATATGAATTTCCAAAGCGCCTGCTCAAGTTTACACTCCCCCCAGCAATAGAGGAATGTTTCCTTACTCCACATCCTCACCAGCCTGACATGTCACTTCTGCTTTATATCCTAGCCATTCTGACAGGTGTAAAATAGAATCTCAGAGTAAATTTGGTTTGCATTTTCCTTTTGGCTAAAGGATGTTGAATATTTAAGTGTTTCTCAGACATTTGAGATTCTTCTGTTGAAAATTCTGTTTAGAGCTGTACTTGTTTTTAAAAATTGGATTATTTGATTTTTTGAAACTCTGTTTCTTGAGATTTTTGTATATTTTGGATATTAACTCTCTGTCAGATGTGGATGGTGAAGATCTTTTACCATTCTCAGGACTGTCCTATTTATGGTCCTTGGCCTCGCAGAAGCTTTTGAGTCTTGTGAAGCCCAATTTATTAATTATGGATCTCAGTGTCTGTACTATCGGTGTTCTGTTCAGGAAGTTCTCTGCTATGTCAATGTGTTCAGGGCTATTCCCTACTTTCTCTTCCATCTGGTTCAATTTTATTTTCTATCTGGTTTTATGTTGAGGTCTTTGATCAATTGGACTTGAGTTTTGTGCAGGATGATGGATATGGATCTATTTGCATCCTTCTACATGCCAACATCCAATTAGACCTGAACCATTTGTCAAAGATGCTTTATTTCTTTCACTGTATAATTTTGACTTCTTTGTCAAAAATCAGGTGTCCATAGGAGTGTGGATTTACATCTGAGTCTTCAGCTTAATCCCATTGATCAACCTGTATGTTTTTAGCCAATACCACATGTTTTTATTACTATAACTCTATTGTACAGCTTGAAATAAGAAATATTGATATCTCCAGAATTATGTTGGAATTTGATGGGTATTTCTTTGAATCTGTAGATTACTTTTTGTAAGGTGGCCATTTCTGCTGTTAATCCTACCAATCCATGAGTATGGAAAATCTTTTAATATTCTGATATTTCTCCAATTTCTCTCTTCAAAGACTTGAGGTTCTTGTCACACAGGTCTTTTACTTGCTTGGTCAGAGTTACACAAAGATATATTATATTATATTATATTATATTATATTATATTATATTATATTATATGTGGTTATTTTGAAGGGTGTTGTTTCCTTGATTTTCTTTCTCAGCCCAATTATTGTTGTACATATGAGGGCTCACTATTATGTTATCTTAATGAGAGGGAAATATATGTAGTGGATGAGAGTTTGTACAATCAGTTATATTTGACAGAGAAATATATACTGTTATTTATTTTCTTTCTGCATGTAGGTCATACTTTATAATTTCCCTTTGGTATAATTAAAATGATGATAATATTGTTAATAATGATTTATCACTTATGATTATGTTATTCTCTATTTCAGAACTAAAGTGTAGTCACCTAGGCTATGAAATGAGGAAAGTAGGCACAAATTGGCAAAGAAAAGAAATAAAAATATCCTAGATTTTATCCTTCCATGAAGTACTGAGAGTTTGGAATGATCCTATCAGACTTGGAATGCCTACTGTGTCATCTTTGCTAACAATTATAGAGCTAGACTATAAATCCCAGAAGTAGACATGCCAAGAAGCTAATAAAGCTCATATTTTGGGATCATAAACTGAATAAATACCTTTTCCTTACCTATCTAAATAGAGGCATTTCTAATTTTATTTCTATTTTTGTATTCTAACTTTTTGAGAGACTCCTCCCCCCCCCAAATTACAGAGGGAGTAGAGTTCTTTAAGCCTGGGCCTGCCAATAGATGTAAGATATCGTTTTAAGAACCCACTTAAATAGTCAGTTACAATGTTCATGGAGTTCATTCTGAAATTTCCACTTCTCAGCTATGCCATATTACCTATGCTCCCTATTTATCACTTGCAAACATATTCTGTATAATATATCTATTATCATCACTATGATTTCACATATGCCTGTGTGAAATGAGAACACACTCTGTAGAGCAAGATCTTGGGTTCCCCTTCCCATCTCACCCGTACTTCCTCTAGCCTATCATTTGCAGTACTGAATGAAATACTAAGTATGTGTGAATTTATCATGTCTTTGAAATCTACATAGAGGCATTGTTAAACTCATTGCAAGTTATTATCATCAGGAGAGTAATTGTGTCAGAAGCTGATTAATTATGTAATCATACACTGAGAAAGTAACCTACATTATTTCATTTAATAATTATGACCTTTCTGCAGTCCTGTTTTCTCTTTGGGATACAGGGTCTCACTTGGCAAGTCTGAGTCTTGCTATGTAAACTAGGTTGACTTCTGTGTCCTATGTTCTAGAATTGAAGACATGTATCACTGTGCACTGACTGTTATGACTATAATTACTCATTATTATTCTTAGTAGTAGTAATAGTAGTAATATCATTACTATTACAACTACGACTACAACTACTATTTTAAATATCTAATTTGTTGAGAAAGTGAAAACTTTTGGAGAGATCAAAGTATTATTCAAGTTAAAGAAGTAGGTGATAGGATAGTGTTATGATTAAAGCTTAGATTTGTGACTGCAAAGCAAAGCCTGTTACCCTTCAAACTCTAGCTTCTGTCTTGAACCAGTGTTGCTCAGGCCACTGCCAGTTAGCTAGATTAAGTATGAGTATAAATAGTAAATTGACTGAGGAAAGAGAAAACCTCAAAAAACTTATTCTTTATGTCTAAAGTGCTCAGACAAATCTTCGAGTTAATTACATATTCTAAAATTATGCAAATCGTTATCTTAGTTGTGAATTAATCAATGTTAATCACTTGAAAAATAGCTTTTTAGTTCTTTTTACCCCCTTGGAGATATGTCAGAGTAGTTGAAATTCTCTAAGTAAGCTTCCTTTTTAAGAATTCCACTCTTTTTTTTTCCTTGCAGATGAAGTCTACTTGAGTTATTTTTGTGTTGAGCAACAGTCACAGTAGGTGATAAAATTAGAGGCAGGTGTGAAAACTAAGGTACCAGGCTCTGGCTTTTGAACCCTAGGATCATAGTAAGATTATGACACTCACCTGCTTTCCCCGTATATTAGGGAAAGAGACACAGATGAGCTACAGTTTAGAAAGAAGAATTGGTGAAGTAAGAGCCTGAATATTAGATGTGGAGGTTATGGGTCATTTACATATTTCAACACAAAAGCCACACGTTCCTGTTTTGCATTTTGAACACCCAAAGGCTCAGGTATCTATTCAGGAAAAAGGGGGACAGGCTAAACAATTGTAAGAGGCAGAGGAACAGAAAGTTTCCTTTGAGGTTCTGTCTCCTAGAAATTTTAGATAAGCTACACCCATGAATTCTCATCAACATGGCTGCCTAAACATGAGCTCAAGAGTAGGCATGCTGGTGTGGAAGGTAGAAAGGCCAGGAAGCTTCAACACTACATAAAAAAACCACAGGCAACTGAGGAATGCTGAGAGCAAGAGGAATAGTGCCTTTGAGACATGCACACTGATAGCATTATATAGACTGAGAGGGTTACAAACACACACACGCACACACACACACATACGTATATGTATGTATACGTGTGTGTGTGTGTGTGTGTGTGTGTGTGTGTGTGTGTGTGTAGAGTCAATAATTAAAGAAAAGGGGGCCATGGATTTGAAAGAGTACAGAAAGAAGAGTTGTTACATAGAAAAGAGAAGGGAAGAAGAGATGTAATCATAGTATCATCTAAAATAAAATAAAACTGCATAAAAATAAACAAGAGACAAACATGATGCAAAAACTCTGTACTGATATTTAATAAGTCATTCTGAGGTCTGATACCATGAGTTTCATCTCGTAACCTAGAAAATCAAAAGTCATCACTTCATAGACACACAGAAGAGTTATTCAGATTAATATGGAAGTAGCTTCCACCTTTCAACCAAACCTGCTTAGAATAACTGATTTCTTAATATGAAATAAAGCTGTGCCTCACATGACTCAAAACAATATTCTGAACCATGGGGAGACACAGAAACATTGACTGGATGTCACTTACTCTCTGTGTTGCAGCCGCCCTTTATTTACATAGATTTTCTCCTTATTTATAGCAGTGCATTTTAAAAATAAACAGGCTATGAGAGACAGAGAGGCTCTGATTCATAAAAACGAGATGAGTGGCAGTACTGTCTCTGAACCTCCTTAAATATGGAATGCTATTTTTTCTTTTAACAGGCAAGAAAAAAAGAGAGAAAGAAAAAGAATGAATGAAAAAAGACACAGAGAAACTGCAAAAGTATAACTCTCAGCGAAGGTTTATTGTTTGTTTGGTTTTTGTTTTGTTTTTCTTTGTTTTGTTTTTTATTTATATTACCCTTTCAGTCCTTTGTGCTGCATTTAGGGTTGGTGTATGACAGGTTAATGCTTGAGCATCACTCCCTCCCTCATTCAGGTACTAATTTGATTTCTCTGCCTCACATAGGTTGAAATTTGTATTTTACCCTTAATTTTGTTGCTAAACACATAGATTCAGTTTGTAGGCACACATGAGACACCTAGGTGCTCTCTCCACAACCCAAATACAAAATTAAGTGTTGCCATTTGCTTTTAGCAGAAATGTAATAACATCAATGACGATCACCATCTGAGAAGGAAGCTGGTCTTGACCCCGCATATTATTTTTCTTGGAATTGACTCCAAGGTGAAGAAGATTCCCTCTTATATCTGCTTTAAAATGGAAATTCATTGATTCTGAAGGGAAAATAGAAAAATTGATATCTGTAGCTTTTGGTTTTTTGACTCTGATTTTGAAACAAAGAAAATTGGTGTTTGCTTGGTTTTTTAAAGAAACTGTCACTATCATGTTAAATGTAGACCCCCTAGCAGCCATTTAGTTGTTCTAAATTATGCTGCCTCTGACCATTATCTGTTTTATTTTCTGGCACACACAGAACAAATTTGCCAATTTCTTGTACTGTTAAACTTCATCATGTGATTGACTGAGTTTCAGCCAACAGAATGTGAATGAAGGTGACACCACTTCCAGGTCTTGGTCATTAATACCCCATGCTCTTCTCACTGTCTGGTCCAACAGGGGCGAGCATGGTGACCCTAAAGTGCACATGCAGATGGCTGCAGAATCACGTGACAGAAGAAACATGCTTCTCAAGAGTGGCTGGCAAGTCATTTCGAGCACAGCCTACACCTTCCCTCCTGCCTCCTAAGCTAAGGGAGTATCCCTCCATGGGGAATGTGCTCCCAAAGTCCTTTCCTGCACCAGGGATACATCCTAGTTCCACTGTCAGAGGTCCCTTAGACTTCCCAGGCCGTCTTACTGAGACCCATGTTCAGCGGGTCTGAGTCGGTACAATGCTGGTTTCCCAGCTATCAGTCAGGAGGTCCATGAGGTCCCCCTTGTTCAGGTCAGCTGTCCCTGTGGGTTTCGGTAGCCTGGTATTGACCTCTTTTCTTATCACTCCTCCCTATCTGGAACTGGATTCCAGAGATTCACTCAGTGTTTACCTGTGGGTGTCTGCTTCTGCTTCCATCAGATGAGGGCTCTATAATTATCAGGAAATGGCATTTAAGGTAGCCCTTTCACTGTTGCTCAAAGTGTTAGTTGGGGTCACCTTGTATGTCTCTGGACATTTCTCTAGAGTCAGTTTTCTCTTCAAACCTATAATGGCTTTCTCTATTATGCTATCTTTTTTTTGTTTTTGTTTTTTTGGGTGGTTTTTTTTTTTTTTTTTTTTTTTTTTTTTGCTCTCATCTATTTGTCCCTTGACTACATCTTCCTAATCCCAAATTTTCTCTCCTTCCCTTCTCTTTCTCCTAACTCCCAATCCAGTCACTGCCTCCCCATCCACCCCCATATGCTCAGGAGATCTTGTTCTTTTTCCCTTCTGTAAGGAACCTTATATGAATCTCCTAGGTTCCTCCTTGTATCCTAGTTTCTTTGATGGTGTAATTTATAGGCTGGTGATCCTTTGTTCTGTGTCTAAAATCTATATAAGAGTGGGTACATACCATGTTCCTCTTTTTGTGACTGGGTTACCTCATTCAAGATGGTTTCTTCAAGTTCCATCATTTGCCTGCGACTTTCAAGATTCCTTTTTTCTTTTCCACTGAATAGTATTCCATTGTAAAAATGTACCACATCTTCTTTATCCATTCTTCAGTTGAGGGGCATCTAGGTTGCTTTCATGTTCTTGCTATTACAAATAATGCTGCTATGAATATAGTTGAATGGATGTCTTTGTAACATGGAAGTGGAACGTTTGGGTATATGCCCTAAGAGGGGAATTGTCAAGACCTGTGGTAGACTGATTCCCATTTTCCTGAGGAACCGCCTTACTGATCTCCAAAATGGCTGAACAAGTTTGTACTCCTACCAGCAGTGGAGGAGTGTGTTACCTTTCTCCCCATCTTCTCCAGCATAAGTTGACATTGGTGTTTCTAATGTTAGCCATTCTGACATGAGTATGATGGTATCTAAGAGTGGTTTTATTTGCATTTCCTTGATGGCTAAGGATGTTGAACACTTCTTTCAGCCATTTTGGATTCCTCTGTTGAGAATTCTCTATTCAATTCTGTATCCCATTTTTTATTGGGGTTATTTGGTGTTTAATTGACTATTTTCTTGAGTTTTTTGTATATTTTGGAGATCAGCCCTCTGTCAAATGTAATGAAGATCTTTTCCCAGTCTGTGGGCTGCCATTTTGTATTGTCTACTGTGTATTTTGCCTTATAGAAGCTTCTCATTTTGAGAAGGTTCCATTTATTAATTTTTGATCTCAGTGTCTGTGCTACTGGTGTTATGTTCAGGAAGCAGTCTCCTGTACCAATTTGTTCAAGGGTACCTCCTACTTTCTCTTCTAAGAGGTTCAGTATGGCTGGATTTATGTTCTGGTCTTTGATCCATTTGGATTTGAGTTTTGTGCATGGCAATAGACATGGGTCTATCTACACACCTTCATCCAGTTGTGCCAGCATCATTTGTTGAAGATGCTTCCTCCTACCATTGTATACTTGTCACTGTTTTGCCAAAAATCAGATGTTCGTAGGTGTGTGGGTTAATATCAGGATTTTTGATTCAATTCCATTTGTCTATCTGCCTATTTTTATGCCAATACCAAGCTCTTTTCAGGACTATAGCTCTATAGTAGAGCTTGAAGTCGGTGATAGTGATGCCTCTTGAATTTCCTTTATTTTTTATAGGGTTGTTTCGGCTATCCTGGGTCTTTTGTTTTTCCATATAAATTTGAGTATTATTCTTTCAATGTCAGTGAAGAATTGTGCTGGGATTTTGATGGGGATTTCATTGAATCTCTATTGCTACTTCTCTAGGTTTTAATTATTTTTGTTTAATTTAGTATGTATGTGTGTAGGTGAGCTCAGTGCCTGTGGAGGCCAGGAGAGAGAGATATCCCCAAGAGATTGAGTTACTGGTGTAACCACCATGGGAACCAAACTCATGTGCTCTACAATAGCACATGTACAATTAATCACTGATCAAGCTCCCCTGTTTGCTACTTTTCTACACCACATTATTGACATAAAATGAACATGTTGTAGACATCCTCTATTTAATATGTACAACCACATGGCTTTTTAGCACATTCACAGACTTGAACTTGACCACTATAACTATTTTAGTTTCCCATTTTGAGAGATAGCTATTTTTTTTCTTGATAATTTTTTAATTTTAATTCAAAACAAGCTTGTTTTATATGTTAATTCCAGTTCCTGCACCCTCCCATCCTCCCCTTTTCCTCCCACCAACCCCCCATTCCATCCCCTTTCTGCTCCCCAGGGAGGGTGAGGCCTTCCATGGGGAGTCTTCAAAGTCTGTAATATCATTTGGAGCAGGGCCTAGGCCCTCCCCCTTGTGTCTAGACTGAGGGAGTATCCCTCTATGTGGAATGGGCTTCCAACATTCATTCGTATACTAGGGATAAATACTGATCCACTACTAGAGGCCCCATAGACTGCCTAGTCCTCCTAACTAACACCCACATTCAGGGAATCTGGGTCGGTCCTATGCTGGTTTTCCAGCTATCAGACTGGAGTCCATGAGCTCCCCCTTGTTCAGGTCAGCAGTTGAGAGACAGGTATTTTTACAGAGTCTTGCTACAATAAAGACTCCATGTCTAATATTTACTTTCAAATTTCTGAAATGAATTTGCTATTTAGCATTCTTTGATTTTGTTGTTGTTGTTGTTGTTGTTGTTGTTGTTTTCAGAAACATTTACAGCAGAAATCTGTGCTATAATTACTCAGCTTCATGGCATTGTGTCTTATTATGTAAAGAGGAGCTGATATCTTAAGTAAAATCTACCATAGTGAACTAACTTTCCCCATTCAGGAAAAAACAAAAATTAACTCGTGTGTGTGCACATGCATGTGCATTCATGTCTGCAGAGATAAACCTTAGCTATCCTTTCTCAGGCACCACCTTCCTTGGCATGGAGCTTGTTCAGTTGGCAATTCTAGTAGCCTTCCTACCTATCTCTGCTTTCTAGTGCTCATAATCCAAGCTTTATTGTTTTTAAAGGTGGCTTTTTACATATACCCTGGTGATAAAGTTGTCCTCATGCTTGGATGGCAAACCCTGTACTAACTAAGCTATCTCCTCAGCCTAATTTTTAAAGGGAGTTAATATATAGGTCAAATAAATTAAAATGCATTTTACAGCCATATATAAAATTATTTCTTGGAATTACTTGATTTGAAATAGTTTCCTCTCTATCAAAGACTCTAATGTCATATTCACCTACAAAATGGAATTCCAAGCAGAGTAAATTTAATGAAGGGGAGGCTGAACTCGTGAGACAGTTTTAAAGTTGGAAGTTTAATTGCCAACTTTGGCATTTTGAAAACCTGGAAGAGTCACCAAACTCAAGGCAGAAATGTTTCTTCAAATCAGGCTGAATAGACTGACACAGGAGAGGAGACTACTCAATTCAGGCTGTATGCATCTGTGGGCCTAATGTCAGTTTTCTGGGCACAATTTTTACAAAGATAAGCATCAGCTAAATAAAATACTCACATTTCATCTTATAGTCTCAACTATGTGGTTCTGTCCATCTATCAGTTCAAATAAATTAGTACATTTTACTGATCTGGTTAGATTCTGACTCCCAAACACATTGTGGTTTTTTACATTTCATTGTTTATATCTTCCTTAGTTAGGGTTTAATTGCTGTGAGGAGACATGATGACCATGGTAACTTTTATATAGGAAAACATTTAACTGGGGCTGGCTTACACTTTCAGAGGTTTAGTCCATTATCATCATGGCAGGAAACATGGAGATATGCAGGCAGACATACTGCCAAAGTTGGAGCTGAGAGTTCTACATCTTGATCTGCAGGCAGCAGAGAGAGACTGTGTGACACAGTAGTCATAGCTTGAGCATATGAGATCTCAAAGCCCACCCCTGCAGTGACAGGCTTCCTCCAACAAGGCCACACCTACCTCAACAATGCCACATCTCCTAATAGTGCCACTTCCTATGGGCCAACCTTCAAACAAATGACTTTATACGGGCCATTCCTATTCAAACCACCACAATTTACAAGGCAATAACAAGTGAAGAAACTTAGAAAGTCTGTGAATTCACAGTTGACTCAACTGCATTTTCTCTTTCTATTGTGGAGCCTGGGAAAAATAGTTAATTCTCCCATAAAGCAATTCTTATCGGAGAGAATTTGCAAATATCTACTTCCCATTTATCACTAATGATAACAGTTGTGTTGATCTCTTACAAAACAAATAACCACCATATCTGTTGTAGCAATAGCACAGAGTTTTGAAAGATTTTGAGTGGTCATTATGCATTGTAGGTAGAGTGATAAGAAACAATAAACTAGACAGACCAACTTTGCTCTGTTTCCTGTAGTCCACTGCAATTTCCCCAGTTTCATCACTGTAGCAGGACACTTGAAGAGGCCTGACTGTCCTCTCTGCCTGCATTCCCAGGGACTCCACAAAACTTTGCAATGAACACACTCAGATTTCCTTCTTCCTGTGGGCCCCTTAGCACACTGACCTGCCAATGCCCACTCTTTTAAGTCAACTCTTGATACTTAGAAACATGGTCTGCCTGGGACCCAGTGGCCTGGGAAGGAAGAAAGTCATTTCACTCTCCTGACTGTCCTCAATGGCAATTCTCCTGAACCTATCCCCAGCCCTGTAGCAGACAACTTACAAGAGACTGTCTTCCAACTCTCTCTCTCCATTCCCTGAGAACTCAGCCAAACCTTGTTGCTGGACCAGCTTTTCTCCCTTCTCCGTCCCTTTGAGAAGGTTACCAACATATGGAGGCACACTAGGATACAAATAGATGAAACAGTGTCCTTCCTTTTCTCCACTATGACCTCCCCATTCTCACCCTCAGCTAGTTAAAGTAATGTTCACAGCCTTAGTCATCATGGAAATGCAAATCACACTTTGAGATCTCATCTTACACCTGGCAGAATGATCCCAATCAATGAAACAAGTGACACCTCATGCTGGTGAGAGTGTGGGGAAAAGAGAACATTCATCCATTGCTGGAGGGAGTGCAAACTTTTCAGCCACTGTGGAAAGCCGAGTGCCGGTTCCTTCAAGAAGCTGGAAATACATCTACCTTAAGATCCATCCGTACTGCTCTGCATCACCACTCTACATCACACCACAGAGATACTTGTTCATCAATTTCACCACTGCTCTTTTCATGGGTAGGTTGGAAGCAACCTGGGAGTTCGTGCTTTTGAATAAAGAAAATGCGGACATTTACATGATGGACTATTGCTCAGCTATTAAAGAATGAAATCAAGAAGTTCACAGGTAAAAACAAAATATCCTGACATATGAACTACGAAAGCCAGATTAACTGAAGTTTCCTGCACAACTTGCCGGCAGTTCCACTGAAGACTATCCCCCATGTTGGTGACTTACATGATCACAATAAAAGGTTTCGTTTAATGCTGTAATTTTCTCATGGGAATGAAGCCAGGTATTCTAATGTCAGTTGTTTATCTTTGGTTTATAAAAATAAATAAAGGCCTCGTGTTTTACTAAAGTACTTCATCAGGTAAAATATTAAAAGTTCATCTAACATTTTTTTTATTGGTAATTACGAAAGTTAGAACAGACATTTTCCCAATCTTTTTTTTTTTTTTTTTTTTGCATTGGTTGCCATTTGCTAAGTAGTCATTTTCAGTTAGATCTTCAATGATGTTTATGAATATAATTATCTTACCTATAATTCACATCTCAGTATTGCTCATATTTTAGCAGTTTAATCAAACAAAATCATCTTCTTGTCTTTATATAAATTTGGGAGTTTGTCCTGTACACATAACCATCACAGTTTTCACTCTCTGATATTTGCAAACATGCAGAATTTGTAAAAAATAAATTTTATAAAATAACAGTACCATAAGTGATATCGATTTTTTGTTATCTGGAAATAGAAAATACCCCATTCTTTCTTTGTTCTTTTATTTCGTTCTGTCACAATATCTTATGTATGTTATTCTGAATAATGTTCCTCTCATAGTGCTCTGAACAATTACAGTAAAAGCGCTGCACTTATCAAAAATACCTGCTTTATAACAGTGCTTAATTTACTGGAAAAATAGAATAATTCCTTTAAATAGTAAAATACAACATAAAAAAGTAGCCCAAAGTTTAAATCTTTAAAATTAAAAAGTAAAGCAAACAGAGATACAGGGGAAAAGAGAGAAGAGACAAAAGCAAAGGTTTTGGGATGCTGACTCCAAAGTATTTTCAAATATTGTCATTTTTGAAATGCTGGAATCAAAGTCAAGCAAAGACTGGAGTTATTATAACAGTTACTGAATCCAGTCCTTTAGAAATACTAGAAACATAAATTGTACTCCTTATTTTCTTTTTTATTTTCAAAATAGAAAAATATTGCTCATAATTTCTTGCTCAAAAAAATCCAACCTTAATCACACTGTAATAGATTAGCCATAGCTATGGGAAAGATGCAATGAGGTCAAGTTTTATCCACAGCCTAAGTTGAGAGGTACTAACATCTGGCTATTGAATACATTTTCTGTCTGTTTGCATGTGAGCAATAAAGGCATTGCAAGAAGAATTCTAGAATCATTAATCTAATAAGGCAAATATTTCATCAGTAGGAAAAATATTAGTCTATTATCAATATTTAAAATTTTAATAGCAGGTTATGCTAATTTAAAGTATGAATTGTTGAAAAAGTATGGCAAAGGAAAGCAGAGAGGTGCTGGAAAAGGGAAATCCTGACAAAGGTGATCACCGGTGATTGGCACTGCTAAGAAGAGCTTCTTCAGAAATGGTAATGAATCTGGTGTTCTATCTGCTTTTCATTGTATCTCTCCACCTGTATCAAAGGAGAAACACAGCTAAGACTACATTACTCACATGGTAAGTGATTTTCATTTCCTGTTGTGAACCCTGAAAATGAAGAACCAAGTTCCAAAATTGTTATGAGCAGTTTTCCTGCCAGCCTGGTCCCAGAGCCATGTCAGTCTCAAATAACACACAGAGATACTGTATTAGATACAAAGTTGTTGGCCCGTTACTAGTGTTTCTTATTGGCTAGCTCTGTCTTAAATATTAACCCATTTTTATTAATCTAAGTATTTTCACGTGGTCTTATCTTACCCGAGAGATTGTCCGGACTTCTCTCTTCTTTCCTCTACTACATCTCCCAGAATCCTCCTTGTCTCCTTGTCTTTCCTATTGGCCATCAGGGCTTTATTCATTAACCAATAAGAGAAACATATTTACAGAATGACATCTCCCTTCACAAAATCAGGAACACTAATTAACCACAGCAAGGGAGGGGGTGGGGGAAGCAATATAGATGCTGAAAGCCTGAAGAAATGCTAAATCAAAGTGTTTCCTCACTCAGCCTAAGATTATTATGTGTGCCAATTAGTGGGAAAGTAACTACTAACTGTGAAGTAGGGGAAGAAGGTAGCTTCTGATGGGAAGAGAAGAGGATAACAGGCTAAAAGGAACCAAAGAGACACGAAAGAAAGATGTCTGTAACTTACTTGCGCATTATGGTTCTTGGAGCTTATAGCTTACTAAACATTTGAAACATTTGAATCTTGTACAGCAGCACAAAGAATCTGCCATTTGTGGAATAGTTCTGGTCAATGGGAGGATTGTCTCACCAACTAAGAAAGTATTTGCTGAGCAAAGAGAGAAAAGAAATTTTTAATGAGAATTTGAAGCAGAGATGAATTTGAAGCAAAACCCTTGAACAAAATACTGGGGACAGATCCTACTAATTGACTAAATAGACCTGGCCTCCAGGAACTCCAGAGCACATTGATGGAAATTGCAAACTTGCAAAATCGAACTACAAATTTGAACTACAAATTTGAGAGATAACAGCCGCTTTCTCACTCCATCTGTGAACGGCGAGGACTTTTTGTCTAGGAGGAGATCAAGAAGTTCATCAAATTATCTGCTAAAATGGCTGCTCATTGACTACAGAAGCTACACTTGGATATCCAGTCGGCCAAATAGTAGACTGTTACATAGTATGGGGCTGCCACATATTGTGAAGAGAAACTGGAGTCCCCTACACAGTTTCATAGGAAGCATAAACAGAAGGTCCCACCCCAGTTTCAGCACACTGTGGAAAGGAAGAAATTTTTATGCTAATAATCATTATCAAGGTGTTTAACAATTAATTTACTGCAGTGTCTGAAAATGAGCGCCTGGAAGATTTACCCTGAGAAGATACCCCATGTATATCCACACCTTCCTAAATTAAGACAAAGAATACTCCTTGAACTTTGATGTCAGCCTTCCTTCTTAACTGTTAGTTTACATTGTAGAATAAGTGATAACAAATACTGCCCTTTAACTTGATACATGCTTTAACTTGATATATTAAATGGGCAGTGTATGGGTCTTTTGGGGTAATAAATATTAAGTAATATAGCTTCCAGAATGGCACCAAGTTATCACTCCATTGAATAAAGAAGGAGGCAGAGACAGTCACTGTTGTGTCTTTGGTTGTAAACCAACGGGTAAATCCTCCAGGATCCATGGATATTTCTAACCTTATTTTCACATTCAGATATGCCATCATTTTTTTTACCTTGGCCATCCTAAACCAAGAAAAAGAGGACACTTGATACATTGATAGGGTTTCCCTGATTCAATCTACATTTTCAATGTATATATGATATCTGTGGATATACAAGTATGATGGTATATTTAGCAGAGCCTCTATGGAAACAAATCTCTAGGTGTGTCTTTTAGGGATCAATGGGATTAGATTAATCAAGGAGGTGGGACAATACACCTTAGATAAAGAGCTGAAATGCCACACTGCACACAAAGGGTAAAGTGAGATGAACCCAAGAATCCACCTTTTTCAGCTTCCTGACTGTAGATTCTATGTGATCACTTGCTCTAATCTCCTGCTATTATGACCCCTGCCATGATGGATTATATTCCCAACTGGGAGCCCAGGTGAAACTTTCATTCTTTACGTACTTTGTGTCATGTATTTTGACAAAACAAGAGGAAAAGTAACAAATACATTTTTCCTTTGGAGTCGTTATAATAACTAATGTGTGTATATTAATGCAAAATGTTGTGTTCAATAATGAAAGAATTAAGAAGGAGTTTTCTGAGAGCAAACACCTGGATGTAGCTGGTGAGTGAACTAAATTAAATGTGTGTCTGTGTGTGTGTGTGTGTTCATATATATATATATATATATATATATATATATATATATATATATATATGTCTGATGGGTGTTAAATAAATGACATCAGTGGTCAATGTGATACCCAATTACTGGCATGTTATAGACTGAAGTTTTACCTGTAGGAATTACCTAAATATTAAGAGTTTCCTCACTAAAGATGGAGTACTTTCTGGGAGAGATCTATATAACATGAAAATTTAGCATATGAATATACTGTCACTTTGAATGGATGACTGCCAACACTTTTCACTGTGAGACATGCAATGCTGGTGCTTGTTACAACTTCTTTCTCTATCCAGTTCTACCCCCTTTTTTCTTGGGTACTGATTTTAAAGATACTTCCTAATAAATACCATGAGTGACAAGTTTTGTTAGATTCTTCCTTCCATATATGCCACCAACAGTGAGCCAAGGCTTTGAAACAGGTTTTATTATAAATACCCTGGTTAGTATAGGGGCTATAAAATAGCCCTGCCCTTGCTAACAAACCGTTAGCTATGATGGTCAGGACAAGTTGAATGTACTACGGAACTTTCTACAGGATATCCCTGTGTAGGTAATGTGTACTTTTTCATAGCAAGTGGTTTCAAAATACAGTAAATTATAACACTGACTTGCTTCAGTGTAGGATTTCCCATGAGAGTTGCAAGTCTTTCAGAAAATAAGCCTGAAAAGAAATGTATTTGTTAACAGTGGACCCTGGCATCTCTTGTCTTATACATTCTGTTTTTCACCACCTAATGTCATGCTTCTTCTAAGTTTTTTTTTTAAACAGCCCATGAAGGACCGAATTTCTCACTCTTACCTAGTTGGTTTTAGTATCAGGAATATTCTGGTTTAAAGGACATTTTAAAGGTATTTTACTCTCTTCACTTTTCTGGCAGAGATTTCATAAGTTTGGTATAGTTTAGTCTTTGAATATTTGGCATTGTCCTAAGATGGATGGCATCATTATCTATAATTTTATTTACATGAGACTTTTATGAATAAAAAATACTTGTTTATTAACTGTAACACTGTTGCCTTTTCCCTCTTAAATGACTATTTGTAGATTGTATTTTAATTTATTATTCAGTGATGAGGAATGTTCTTCTGTATATATGTTTGTTTCATTGGTTGATGAATAAACCACTGTTTGGCAAGGCAAGATGAAAGATAGGTAGAACTAGCAGACAAGGAAGATTCTGGGAAGTATAGGCATAGAGGAGTCTTCATGTGATCCCAGAAAGTGATATAGCTGGGCAGAAACTGCCATTAGTTAACCTAGAGGTCTGAAGGTCTCTACAGACAGGCAGGGAGTGACATAATGGGGCAGAATCAGGATGTAAGCAGGGACAAACAGGAAATTGCTGTCTTCTCTGTGAAGATGCTGAACAGTCATCATATAGCAGGCAAAAGAGTTGCAGTTCCAGAAATCCCCACTATGGTAAGACTCATGAGGAAATACTTAGATTACTAGTTATGTGTTAATAATTAAGACAGCACTAACCAATAAAAATACAAGCCACCTGTCAACAGCTTTATATCGAATATAGTGTCTGTGTGTTTCTTTGGGGCTGATGCGGTTGTGGGACCAGGCTGGCAGGAAAGAATGCTTGTAACGATTCAGCTTTTTAAGAAGGATCTGTGTTGGTTATAAACACAGTACAATACAGTAAGATCAAGTTAATGATGCCTAGTTAATAGGGATGTGGATTGTCCTATGAAATTGGCTCAAAAATGAGAACATCTTGGAATAGCACATGTAATACACATCAGAATGAAACCACTCTACCAAGTGAAGATCTGGGTTTAGTAGCTACTTAGCAAACTTGGAATTTGTTCCCTCTTGCTTGGGCTACTTTCTTTTATCTCCTGCAATGTGTACAATGAGTCAGAATGAAAGACCTATATTGAGTATACTGTTTGGTTCTATCTCAGAACTAGTAGTTATAAATGATTATTGTGAATTTCTTTGACCTTGAAAATGGCATTATGATAAAAATTGATATACCATCTGTGTGGGTTTACCTTCCTGGGTACAGTGATCTAGTAAGCATCATGGCATCATACCATGTGACCTACATTGTAACAAAGGAACTATATAACCCTGGTGTAATCACTCAATCACATATTATGGAGGTAAAAGACACTAGCCTAAGAGGGAAATTATATGCCTTCCTATGCGTGGTGCTGAGGTTTTCGATGGAGGAAGGCACACCTGTTTTACAGCAACAACCTAATGCTCAGAATACTAGGAATGATGGGCCCCATCAGCATGTGAACTCATTTTATAATTTCTTGTTCCAAGTTCGTGAGTACTGAAACATGCCCAAGCAGCAGATAGGTTTTTAAATCTAGTGGGAATTTTATATCTATTCTGGTATGGTAATATATCCTCTGGGAAATAACTCTAGATCAGAAAAGTCTGAAGCTGTACAGTTTATTCCTTGTCAACTTTACACCAAAATATATTGCTTCTGAGTCATAACCTTCCAACACTTGTCCCCATAGGCCTACAGTCATCTCATAAGGTTAAATGCTTTTACATAATTCAAACACCCCAATACTTTTAAAAGTTGCTTCTGAGACCCAAGGTGCTCTCTTAGCTGTAAAATTTCTCCTAGCAGACATTAGGAATAAGTAACTAGAACTTCTCTGACCTCTTTATTGCCTGTAAACCCATGTTCTCTACTTGTTAAGACCAACACAATTGTTATAGGTATTTATATCATTCAGGACGTTCTGGGGGTGTGTTCATGGAGATACAATCCAAACTTTGACAAGGAATACATGGTAATAAGAGGGATGACATGGCAGTGATAAAGGCCTGGTAGGAGGAGTAATAAACTGGCTTGTCACATATATCCACAGGCAGGAAGCAGAGAGCGATGACTGTAGGTACTCGAGTAGTTTTATTTCCGTTATACACCCTGGAACCTCAGCCCTGCTGTCACCTGCATTTAGGTTGGGTTTTCTATTCTCATTTAACCTAATCTAGGGAGTCTCTCACAGCATACCAGACTCTTTATCTCTGTGGTAATTCTAGATAAATTGGCAATATTAACCATCAAATTGATAGAGTGTAAGCCAAAGGAAGCAGAGCCAGGTGGAAGAATGATTTTTTATATATTAATTATAATGTTGGAATTAACTGAAGTGTTATATGTTATAGAGTAATACTGCTGCCCTTAAATATTTTGTGTTGAACTTTGGCAAATCACAATCCAGAAGATGTTGTTTCTGGATAGAGTGAACCTTCTGTCATCAACAACAGTGTTTTAATTGTGGAGAGGGAGTAATGTAGTTTATAGGGGGGAACTCCTGATCACCTTCCCAAATCCTCTTTAATATGACTAATGTTTAGTCTCTGCTTGTGTCGATAGATAACTCGCACCTGTTTTACTTGCATCAAATTCTTCTCTGCCAAATGGCTTCCAGTTTTGGTGAGTGGCCATATTCTGCCTCCATCAAGCACCCTAGCATAGAAGTTCACCAGTGTTCTACCTGCCTTTACTTGGACTAAAATTATTACATATTTCTGTTTTATTATTTAAATTTGAAACAACCTTGTTTTACATGCCAATCCGAGTTCCTTTTCCCTCCCCTCCCCTGCCCCCCAACCCCCATCCCATCTCCTTTCTGCTCCCCAGGAATGGTATGGTCTTCCATGAGGAACTTCAAAGTCTGTCAAAGCATTTGTAGCAGGGCCTTGGTACCCTCTATGCTGAGGGAGTATCCCTCTTTGTGGAATGGGCTCCCAAAATCCATTCGTATACTGGAATAAATACTGATCCATTACCAGAAGCCCCATAGATTGCCCAGGCCTCCTAACTGAAATTTAGATTCAGGGGACCGGGGTCTGTCCTATGCTTGTTTCCCAGCTATCAGTCTGGGGCCCATGAACTACCCCTTGTTCAGGCCAGCTGTTTCTGTGTGTTTCTCCAGCCTGGTCTTTGTTCATCAGTCATTCCTGTCTGCAACTGGATTCCAGGAGTTTGGCTCAGTGTTTAGCTGTGGGTGTCTGTTTCTGCTTCCATCAGCTACTGAATGAGAGATCTAGCATGGCATATAAGGTAGTCATTAATCTCATTATTGGGGTTGGGCATTTAAGGCAGCCTCTCCACTATTGCTTATATTGCTAGTTTGGGTCATCCTTCTAGATCTCAGAATGTCTTCATAAAATCCTCATTCTGGGATCAGAACAGTTATACCCATCCCAAATACTTTTTCCTTCATTTATTTTATTTCTTTCACAGACATCTAGGATCATTCTCACAATAAACATGTTTGGAAAGAATTCCAAGCAGACTTTGATTCTTGAGAACCAGTTCTGAACAAGTGGATAATCAAGTCAACATAGTAGAAGCCTAAGTGGGAGAGCCATGGGAGTATTGAAAACATTGGCAAATATTTGTGTGTAGTAGCTCTGCATAGGTTTGCTCTACCTAGACTACAGACAATACCTCTCTGTCAGATACATTAGAAATATATACGAAATCACTAAAGAAGCCATTGAATTTCAAATATCTATACCATAAAAGCAGCATAGATATGGCAATAATACTGTTGATTAGAATATGAGTGATAGACTTTCTCAGGGAAATTTCTGACCATCCCCAGCTGTCAAAGTTAGTTCACTTTCTCTGTGAGTTGCTGGATCATTTCCATAGATTAAATCTGACTTAATATTCATTGTAAATAGAAATATTTTCTTTATAAATCACCAATAATTGAACAATTATTTATCACATTTACTATATAGAAAACATATGTGTCCTAGTTTTGTGAATTAATTTTTTGTCTATATGTTTGCTTTTGATTTTAGGAAACTCTGATGGATAAATTTAGGTGTTAACTTAGTTGGGCTGTTGTAACTGATCATTGAACCAAACATTAAACTAGGTGTTTCTATAGACTGATGAAACTGGTAATCAATGAATGTAAAGGTTTTCATCCTCAATGATCTGGGTGAACAGATTTGATTGGTTAAAGACCTGAAAAGTAAATAGAAGGGTTTCCTGAGGAAAAAGAAGTTGTGTCAACATTGAAATCTAAGTTCTGTCAGGAGGGTGTCCAACCTCTCACCCAGCTCCACAGGCACAGGACTGTCCACTCCTACAACCCCATAAGTCAAATGCATAATATATCATACAGTAATATCAAAGCTGGAAGCTACAAACTTTATCTCTTTAACCTAATATGCTGCAAAACAATACAACACAAGTAAATTATTCTATGAATCCTCAATTAGGTCAGATGATAGATAAAGAAGCTAAATTCTAATTTTTGGATAAGTCATCTTGCTATAACATGCATATCATTTCCATATGAAGTCTAGAACCCAGTAACTGGTTCTTCTCTTTCTAGTGTATGTAGATCATTCTGTGCCTTCAAAACTGATTAAATCTATATTTTGAGTAAGTTCTATTTTATTCCTTATTGTAAGCCTCAGACCTGCCTTTTATGTACAGGAATTTGCATCTATAATCTAATTTTAGTGTCATACTACATCATAATGACAGCTGTAGATCCAGCATTTTCTGATCAACAGCTTTCTGTGATTCATTCTTACAGTACAAACAGTTATTTCCATGTTTAATAAAATGTAAGTATATTCAAGTAGCTATTGTCCAACACAATATTTATGGCTCATAACATTCCATAGCATAACAGGTCAATTTAGTTGAGAGTTTGTATAATACATATTCTAAGATTATGCATTCTCTAATGATTTTAATGAAGTAAAATTTACATAATTATATTAACACCACTTAGTGCTTTGGCTTAATAGAGTTAATTCAGAAAGCTGTCAATCTAAAGCAAGCTATGGATGTCATTGTTAGCCTCATTGATTGTAGGTGTGCATTTCCACTTGACAGGATGTCAGATGTCAGATAATTTACTGTGATACTGAAACTCAATTAAAATAATGACTCATTAGATTCCATAACCAAGATACAAGACTAGAGCATGAACAATACTCCAGAGTTCTGGCTTCATTCCCAGCTCAGTCAATATCTATTACAAGTAAATAATCTCACCTGCCTATTTAATTTTCTCCATCTATAAATCATAAATGCTGTGAGTTACCACATTAAGCCCTCAGAGCAAGTTGTAAAGATTAAGAAGCTAATGTTTGTAAAGCTGGTTGCAAATCCTTTCTCATAAATTATCATGGAAGAGTTACACTTATGTGGTTACAGTTAGGTAAATGCAAAGAATTACAGAAAGTGTGTGCAATCTTAACACAGCTGAACATAAGGCAATGCCAATGTGACACTTGCCCACCCTCATCCATTATTGCTAGTCCGTCTCTTTTGTTCACTTCCAAAGTTCAAATGAAAGATACACTATGACAAAAGACTGTATTCTCATATACTATTATCATAAAAATGAGAGTGAAAACATTTTGAAATCTTGAGGTTATGACTCAATGTGAGAAAGTTAATATCTGGCATAAATATAAATCAAAGATTTTATCTGTAGAATCAGTGTTTCAAACTGTCTTCTAATTGTGGTCCTTCTAATTCAACAAACCAATAGCATTGTTAGTGAGATTCGTAACATTAAACCCCTGGGTGGAAGTTGCTGCAGAATTTGGCCCAGTGTTTTTTTTCTTTTGAGCCCACTTTTTACTTTACTAACACTTTTTTAACTGAATAACTTAAAATGACATCAGATGAAGAACAATTTGATCCATATCGATGAAGTTTTAAAGTCTTGAAAAGCACAACCTTAGTATTAAAAATCAAATAGTATCTGGGAGGAATTTTGTATTGATTATCTTCCATAGTTTAGATGAAGTAAATATCTCCATAGGTAGTACAAGAGGAATGACAAAATGAATTATGCTTTGTGAATATAACAGAATTGCTATGTGCATTGTTAATTTTAAATCATTTAATACCATAAATGATAGTTAAATATTGTACTACATGAAAAAATGCTAAATTCTAAACATAATAGAAGGTATGTAAATTTTAATAAAATACATAAAAGGAAATCAATAATCCATCATAACAAGGAATTATCCCAGCTTTTTAAAATTTTCTATGTATTTTAGACTTTCTAAATCATATATTCAATCATTTTTCATTTCACTAATATCTTAAGAGAAAATAGTCAATTTATGACATGCATGCCTTTAAAAACACCTTCTTATTATGTTATTGCAACACTCAATCTACATATTTTCATTTGAAATATTTTATTATTATATTTGCTTAAATCTTTTAAAAGTAAACCTACTATTATCCCACAGAACAGATGAGTTTTCTAAAGTCAACATTATATTGAAATGTAAAAGTGAGATATTCTTTTTTTATTTATAACATTTCAGTCTTCATTTCTCTAATTTATAAGCTCAGTTAACACCAGAAATATTGGTCAACTTCTGTTGTGATTTGAAGATGAAAATTGCTGTGTGTACTCCATGCAACATTGATGGTTTGGTCCTCAATACTGCAACGTTCAGAGGTGAGACCTTTAAGTATGATGGCATCATGAAGCTTCTTACTTTATGGATGGAATAACTGACCATGGCTACATAGACTGTGAGGAGTCAGAGCCTCCCCCCATAATGAAGCTAAGTGACCGAGGTCTGTGGACTTTTCTTTCTTTAAAATTCCTTGGGAGCCAATGAGGTCGAGAAGATGCGGGGGCAGGGGAACCTACTAAAATACATTAGTTTTAAAATTTCATAATGATAGCTAACATCTTGTGCACTAACAAGAAAAATACATTTAGAGTGAATAAAATTCTCACCTGTTTAGTTTTCCAGAACAGCAGTTTACTCACCTTAGCCCAAGCAGTTACTATGTATTGTAACTACATTTTCTACTTTCTCTTACACTTTGATTAACAAAGACTAAGTATTTGATAGTTTTTATTTGGACCAGACCAGTTTTTCACCTCCTTTCTCAATCTTCACTCAAAGCATGTGTGTCTGAAGTGGTTGAAATGTAAGTATTGCATTTTCTCAGGTTTTAAACAATACAAGTTCAAACCATTAGATGCACAGTGGTAAACTTTCTATGACTTCTGGCTGTCTCCACTAGTTATACCTGGTTTCCCTGTAGTTGATGCTGGTGTTCATCCTTGAAGAACCACAGTGCTTTCATGTGTGGTTCGCGTCTTACTGTGTTCATTCTCTGATTCTCTGTGTGGAGAGACTAATCTGAAGGTGACTACAACCTGAGACAGAGGCTGGTGACTTCAGTGGTGGTACCAGGTGTAGTAGTTCCTCCAACATCCATTTTGAAATGTTCTTGGAGTGTTTCTAAGAGTTCTGGCCTAAAAACTGTTAGTTTAATCCCCTGTATAATTTTCCAAAGCCTTTGTGTCTTTATCTGTTAAATAAAATCTTTCCTAAATATCCAAAATACTTTGTCTCCAACATTAACTTGTACACAATAATTTTGTTTAACCATTTTTCCGTCTTTTCACTAATATAGTAAATAACCAAAATTGCAATGGAAACACATTTAAATTTCTGTTTCCTACTTTGTACAGAATCTTTCTTTTTATATGTCCTTACCACAATGTTTACTTGAGGTTTATGTATGAATGAACACACACACACACACACACACACACACACACACACACCTTACAAACTCTTGTGGAAATATTAATCATAAAGGTACAAAGCTTCATGGAAAATTTCACAATTCAAGACTTCATCCCTATTATCTGCCCTACTTTATTTAAGAGTTTCATCCATTAAATACCCTTTGGAATTTTCCTGACCTTTGAAGATTTGTGACTATGGAATTGTCTACTAAAATTTCTTAAAATCAGCAAAGGTAACTGGCATAAAGCAAATGCCAGCCAGGGGGAAGGAGTATTTCAAATATTCTTTCATTAATAACACTTCTTAAAAGTCAATGAGCTATGAGCAAAAAGAAACTACAGTGCTTGAAGAAAAGTTAATAAACAATGCAAGTGCATGTATCTGGCAGTAAATTAAGTCCACAACTTCCCATCCTCCATTCCCCATGATGGTTTCTACTCAGCAGTCTCAAATGTGACAATGTCTCAAACATCACTATGTCTCAAATAATTTCTAGATACCTTGTCAAATCTAAAGTCAAATCCAAAGCACTACTCTACTCTTCAAAAGCTGCATAGTCAGCCCTACAACTTCAGGACATGCATAATACAATTCTGTGGATTACTTTGAAATTTCTGTAATGTGTGAATGAATGCACTTTCAGCTCTAGATTTTGAAATTAATTATTCTCACCTGAATGTCCTTCCCCTCAAATACTGCTATGTTAAGAGTTGGTTTCCCACCTTCCGGTCTTGCCCTCTTCTTTGCCAGCCCCAAATAATACACAGATACTCTGTATTAAAAGTAAATGCTGTTAGCCTGTTACTAGCATTTCTTATTGGCTAGCTCTGTCTTAAATATTAACCAATTTCTATTAATCTAAGTATTTCCATATGGTCTTATCTCACCATAGAGAGGTCCGGGACCTCTGTTCTCTCCAGTCTCTACATCTTGACTCCTCCCTCCTACTTCCAGAATCCTCCTTGTCTACTAGTCCCGCCTATCTTGCTTTTCTATTGGCCAACAGTGCTTTATTCATTAACCAATATGAGAAACATATTTACAGGATAACATCTCCCATCACTGCTATATTGATTTCTATTGGTAACAAAGTGTTCAAAAGGGCTAAAGAGATGGCTCAGAGGTTAAGAGCACTGGCTGCTCTTTCAGAGGTCCCGAGGTCAATTCCCAGCAACCATATGTTGGCTCACAAACCGTCTATAAGATCTGGTGACCTCTTCTGGCCTGCAAGGATACATGCAGACAGAACACTGTATACATAATAGATAAACAAACCTTTTAAAAAGGTGTTCAAATTTCAACAATATAAGCAGACAAATAAGTGAAATATCTGGGTATACCTCTGCTTCTGAAATTTAGTACTAGCTTCAACAGCTGGTTCTGGTTCAAAGCTATTAGGTAGTTGAAATTCAAGGTACCCCTGAGGACCACAATCTTTGGAACATTTCAGAGGACTTTAGTATCTGAAATGTCTAAGGTTCATTCCATGACTCAGAGGTTTATGTGACCTACCCAAAAAAAGACACTCAACCCTCAAGGAAGAAAAGTATGAACTGACCTTCACACAGAAAGGCAATACACAAGTAGTTATGAAACTGAGAAGTTTGGATGGATATCAGAAAGGGTGCTGCAGGCTTTAATAAACAAGTCTTACCCCTACACCATGCACACAATTAATACATAGTAATGAGGGCATCAAAGCCAAAACTAATATACAAAAGTAATTTAATGGAAACATATCATGGCTCCTGTCCAAGCCAATATCATTGGCAACATTATTTTGTCAATCACCTCATTTTCTTTGTATTGGAATATATTCATTGTCCACAGGGGTTCATATACACAACGGATCTCATATGTTAAAGGGCTCTGATGAAGGGTTGGCATATAGATGTCTCAATAAAGTACACAGCAATTACCAGGTGCTAGGCCTCAGTCTAATGGAGTGTCTCGTCACTCTTGTTTGTTCGCTTGTTTTCTAATCACAAAACCATGTGTTTGTCATGAGTCCTTTTCCAGTGACTGGCCCAACATACCGAGACTGGTGATGTTCTCCTTAATTAGTCAGCAGATGTCCATGTATTCATTGATTCTTATACTTTATCTCCAAATTATGTACATAAAAGTGAAAGGGGTATTAATTTGTGCTTGATTTCATCTGTCTTTTGAAGTCTATCTTACCATGTGTAAGTACATGGTTTAAAGGATATAACTGAAAAATTGAATATTTTCTACAGTTTAACTTGTTAATTCTTTTTTAATTTTAGTACTAGGGATGGACCCTGGAGTCTTGTATGCCAGGCAAGCATTCAACCATTGAGCTATAGCCTCTTCTTCGAAATTCACTCAATTACATTCATTGATGGAACTCCTTATTATGTTCCTCATACTTAACCTCTAAATTTGAAAATATATAAGTAAAATTCTATGCATTATAAATTGATCAGAATAAAAGCTACAAGACCATAGATTTATGAAAATAGGTATAAAATATTCTATTAGTATATATGATTAGTGTTTTCTCTCCTTTTTATTGCATGATACGTGGTTCATGCCTTAAGATTAGAGAATATTCATTTCTAATGCTATCATATATTGCTTAAAACAACAATATTAGCAACGGAGCAAGTAAAAATGTTCTAAACTTCTGAACTATACTAAAAATGTCTGATAGGCTCTGGAATATTTCCCAGAAAGAATCCATTGAATTCAGGTTACCATGGTGATTAGCAAAAAATGTGGAATGAAGTTCATTTTGCGATAATTGCTACATATTTGCAGCTGAAGAGCATCTTTCAGTTCCCGTCCCAGACTTTGAGACCGTAATAATAGCTCTGCAATCTGAGTTGCATATTTAAACCTATAATACTTCACCAGACAGATCTATTTCTGTGCAGATTCCTTTTTTATGGTGACCAACATAGTAATTTTAAAGAACGTATTCCTATTTATCAGAATATTTTGTATTTAGTTGTGATCAATTTTTACAAAACAATTTATAGTGAATCTAAACCAATTTACAGATAAAGGAAGTTTTATTTTGCAGTACGCCCTTCTTCCTCTCTAGGAGGAAAGCTGAATTTGTTTTTGAAGCAGCCGAATGCTCTTGCTTTATAATTACTTCTGAAGAAGTTCATGGTCTAATGCCAACTTTTGTGAATTAATAACAAGTTTTGATAAATCGTGCCAAAATTCGAGAAGTTAGTGCCTTGAAAAATCTCTTTTAACTCCTTGGTGTTAGGTAAAATTTAAACTCCCAATATACCAAGTTGCTAGATAATATCAAATCATATTTAATGACATGATTTTATAATATATTAAGAATATACAAATAATGCTAATAAATTTCTATTTTTATATTTAAATTAGAAACAGTCTTATATATCATTCCCAGTTCCCTCCCCTTCCCATCTTCTCATGCCCCCAAACGATCCCCATCCCATCACTTATCTGCTCCATAGGAAGGGTGAGGCCTTCCATGGGGGATCATCAAAGTCTGTCACATCATTTGGGGCCTAGGACCTCCCCTGTGTGTCTATGCTGAGAGAGTATCCCTCTACGTGGAATGGGATACCAATGTACACTAGGGATAAATACTGTTCCACTACCAGAGGCCCCATAGACTGCCCAGTCCTCCTAACTGACACCCACATTTAGGGGAGCCCGGTTCCTTCCTATGCTGGTTTCCAAGCTATCAGTCTGTGGTCCATGAGCTCCCCCTTGTTCAGGTCAGCTGCTTCTGTCAGTCGCCCCAGCGTGGTCTTGACCACTTTGCTCATCACTCCTCTCTCTCTCTACTACTGGATTCCAGGAATTCAGCTCAGTGCTTAATGTAATGATTCTTGACAAGAACCAAGATTCAGAACAGTTATTACAACATTTTTTATACATATACTACTTTGGTTTACTGGCATTTATGATTTTAAAACTTTTTTTGGTTCTCAAGAATTCTCTAAATAAAATATTAAATATAAAAAATAACACAGCATGCTAGTGACACAACTTAATCCTCGCAATAACATGAAGAAAAGACATTACTCTTATTATTAATTTGGTAGGTGATGAAATGAAGACACAGAGAAATGTAATTACTTACCATTAAATAGTATATGGCAACACTAGAAGTCACTCTGTGGCAAGCAGTGTCTAGCATTCTCACTTAAACATCTGATGGTACATGGCTGATCTGAAGTATTCTCATCCTCAACTGGTAGAATCAAAATTGGCATTCCAAAGATGCCAACCTGTGGCAAAATTCCAGTCCTATTAATTAGCAAAACTGGAATTTGGGTTTCTCTTTGTCTAAAAGGACCTAGAGACACTCTGTTACAACCCCTGTCCTAAACTTGAAAGTAAAATTAGTGCCCTTTCTGTCTAACCATTTGGGAAATAAAACAAGTTTAATTTTAATGTAGTTACAGCTTTCAGAATGAATTCCCCTACCAGTTATTTGTATAATGTCTTACCTCTTTTTATATTAAATATACATTATCATATATAAAATATAACACACTTTATTATTTTTATTCATATCTCAGCAGATTGGGGAGAGCATTGCTTTGATTTTTCTTCTTATTACTTAGAAACATACAGAGTCAACCTTCAATCTTAAAGGAATATCCAGACTAATTAAAATAATCATTTCCAAATCAAGGTAAAGGGAAGCTGGCAGAGCTTCATAGGCCTGAAAAATTAACTTTCCATGTGACAAGCAAAAATGGCAGTAAGGAAGAACTTTAAAGACTTAAATTTTATTCAATGTCAGTGGACTCAAAAGTCAAAAATCATATAATTTTAAAAATGTGTATGAGAATTAGAGGTCATCTGAAATGCAGATGCTGCATGCAAAATAAATGCAGTGAAAATCAGTGTCCAAATTACTCAAAAGTCAAAGTAAAGAAAGATAGATAGCTTCCACGGAGTTCCAAACAACAGTCTATTTTCAAAAATGTTGGTTTTGACAGACAAGGCATTTCTAGAGACAGAAGGCACAGTGGAAAGCTGCTGGTCTCTAAAGGTCCAGGCATCCCTTTCTGCCTCAGAAAATACTACACAAACTTGGGTAACAAAGAGGGTAGATGTATCAAACATATCCCTGTAATAAATCATAAATAAATTCAATTTAAAGCAAGTCTTCAATATACTTATAATTTTATCATTTAATATAGTAAGTTGTATGAGATAGATGTACCTACTCTTACAAAAAATAATTTAAATTTGGTTGAATATTTTATGCTATAGGTCATAAAACATCTTGAGCATTTTTCAAGTAGGTTGGTATTTTAATGTAGTTGTCAATGTTGAGAATGGTGTTTTGCATAAAAACACACAATTAAAATTGCAGAAGAATGCTTAGAGCCATTTCAGAAATTGTTGAAAATTCTATCTTAATCCCAAGCCAAATTTCATTTAATGATTTTTTTTAACTTAAATCAGCTACTCAAATAGCAATCTTGAAACATCAAACATTCTACTGCAGGTAAATCCAGAGATATCTATACTGATACATGCTGAAGAGTGATAGTGGGAAAGAATTGAATTTTTTTGCTTTTTTCAAGTAATCTATTATGTTTCCACAAGAGAAACATTCTACATACAGTAAAATCACATGTGATTGTGAACATCAAGCAACCTTGACTGAGCAGAGCAGTTTCAGAGGCTATTCTTGGGTATTACATGGACAAAGCATGGGGCATGTTTGTGTGTTGCCAATCTAGGCTGTGGTAGAGTCTCCCAATAACAGGGATACTGCCATAAATACTGGAATTCCTTACACTTTATGAATTTAGTTCTGGATGCTCTAAACAACCTTTTGCTATTACTCTTTTATTTTTTTTCCTGACTCCACACTCACTTATGCAAAGCCACATGAGGTCGAGATCAAGGGAAATTTTTTCATATTATTGGAATTTTAGATTTAAATAATAGGAAAACTTAGATGCTACAAAGTCTGCCACAGATTCCATAATATTGAAAGAGTAGGAGAGTATTGAAAATAACCTCCCTTCAAAGGAACTGGTAGGAATGACTTTAGGAATTTGCTTAAGCACATCCGTTTACTCTTTCCTTGAGACAATATTTACATCATCCAATGTACCCAGTTCTTTTTTATGAAATAATGTATTAAGACAGAATATAATGAACATCTTTATATTGACATTAACATTTCTAACATTAAATTTTAGCAGCGGGCATATTAATAACTATCATAACACAAAGTTTGAAACCACTTAATCTTCCCAGTGGAATATTTACCAATGGGAATTCCCACCATTGCTTCTATAACAAACACTTCACCATTTGGCATTCTGCAATTCCCTTTTCCTTAGACAAACAACAGGCTAACCAATTGCTGTAGAGCAGTGACTATGAAACACTGTATATGCTAGTCTTCATTCATATATACAGTTTAAATCCCCCAAATGAATAGCTTATTAATTAACCAACAACTACTTTACCACTTTCCTTATTATTATTTAATTTTTTCTTTTTTGCATATCAATCCCAGTTCCCTCTCCTTCTCATCCTCCCATATCCCCCACCGGCCACCCAATCCACTCCCCAGGGAGGGTGAGGTCTTCCATGTGGTATCATCAAAATCTGTAAAGTCATTTTGGGTAGGGCCTAAGCCCTCCCCTCCCCCCATGTCTCTAGGCTAAGGGAGTATCCCTCCTTGGGGAATGGGCTCCAAGGTCCTTTCATGCACCAGGGATACATCCTGGTTCCACTGCCAGAGGTCCCATAGACTGCACAGTCTTCCTAGCTCACATCCACATTCAGGACACCTGGTTTCTTCTTTAAAAGTTTGCTCTCCATAGGTATGTAATCTTTAATGGCCACGCCAGCATTTTGAAAACTTTTAAAAGCAATAATCAACATAAAAATGTTTTGCTATACATGACTAATTTAGCAAAAATATACTAACATGTTTCTATGGCTTGAGACATGGTGAATACATTTCACAGAAAAATATTTCTTGAGTTTAATGGTATTATAACATGTAGTTCCTATAAGACAATAAAATATAAAGAGTCATATTAAGGAACAGTTTCCACAGAATAAGTAAGTCAGTGAATATAGGATCAGGTACATGCTGCGATCTCAACTTCAGAGTGAGATGTTATCTCAAAACAAAGGCAAATACAAAGTAAATTTGATGGTGTTATTAAGGCTAATTTCATCACTAAAGTAAAATGTGCTCTAGTCATTTATACAATTGTATTTTTGCTCTTTGTAGGAAATGACTTTTTTTCATAGCATAGGACTTGCTTTGAAGTAACCAGGAAAATGGAACAAAAGTGTGTGCCAGACTGTGAGTAGTGAGAGGCACTATTGTGGAATATTTAACTGTGTAAAGATGCATTACATTTGTTTATGCAGTGAGTCACTACTTTAACTGTGTTAAGATGTGTTACATTTGTTTCACCTTGACTGCCTAAGGCACCTGATTTGTCTGATAAAAAGCTAAGCAGGAGAGGGATAGGCGGGGCTGGGAGGCAGTGAGAATAAATAGGAGAAGAGGAAGGACAGAACAAGGGGGAAAGAGAGGAACTCCTGAAGACAGAAGCCGGGCAGACACCAGCCAGCCAGGCATGGAAGAAGCAGGAAAATGAAAGAAAGGTAAAAGAAAGAAATCCCTGAGGCAAAATGTAGATGAAGAGAAACGGGTTAAATTAAGTTATAGCAGCTAGTGGGACAAGCACAAGGCAAGACCAAACATTCATAACCAATAAGAAGTCTTCCTTCATGATGTGGGTGGTGCTTAGTGGCCCCAAAGAAAGACTGCTATAAGAATATGCAAACCCAAGCATTAGCTACATCATTTTTTATTCCCACACAACCATTTCACCAAGCTATGAATCAAGTCAAGGACTCCTCAACATAACAGGTGAGTACCTAGCATAAGGCTTTTGCTGGTAACAGGAATAGCAGTTCCAAGTGTCTAGTAGTTTGAAGGTTTATAAACAATGATGCCCATGAGATAGCCAGCCCAGCAGGTAGTCATTTCTCACCAGGACCAATGACCCAAGTCCACCACGAGCACCTGCATGATGTATGGGGAGAACTGACATGCACTCTCATCTCAACATGCATCTGCACTGGCACCAATAAGCAAACAAATCACTAAAAAAATGTGCCTCCTTCCTTAGCATGAAGTTTAGCTTACACGATGAACACTCGGGGAACATAAAAAGAAACAACACACAAATTACTAGGAAAAAAAATAAATTTTTCATATAGGAGTTTTAAAAATACTACACTTGTGTACTACTGACTTCTCTAACTAAATTGATGACCTCACACCTTGAACATATGGTTATTAATCAGAGTATGCTTCACAGTTGCTATATAGCGTGTGTAGTTGAAAAGGAATATGAAAACGCCCAACACCATAAGAGTTCTATCATAGTTTTATTTTTATTTCCTAGAATGTTGCTGTGAGTATATAATTGTTTACAGGAATGACTGATTTTTCACTAAGATCTACTAGTTGTGGACTATTGGACATACCTGGCATTCCCATTTGTACCAAAGTGAGGTATCAACCATGGATTACATTTCAGTACATTACCACCATTTATCGCACATCTCAGCCACCATGCACACAGGCTCAGAGGGAGGACACGACAGAAGGCCTCTTCTAGAAAGACTGCAGTTTATCTTTGGTTTCTGGTTTCTCTCTGTGTCCAAGACTTGTATGCTTATGCTTTCATGAAAGATACAGAACTATAACATACTTTACCGTTAGCTGTGGGTTCATGTTTTGTGTTTCATCTTTTGTCATGTTTCTCACTTACAGTTTTCTCCTAGAGATGTGTATATTTTATGTTGATTGTTTGCTGTCATGATCTACCTCCCCCATGTTTGCTGCTATTTCCTACAAAATACTGACCATTCCTATCTATTGACACATGTATTTCAGATACAGCCTCTGATACTGAGTCTCCAATGGCAAGGATGATACCGGCGACTCATTATCACATGTAATGATATATCTTGGCTTTTAAAAAGTAAAGTAACAAACAGAAGGCAGTTTGGCTATTAATATTTTTGCTCAGATCACTTTCACTGTCGATACAAGGAATCTCAGAACTTCGTGGAAGAATTTTTTCCACAAAGGAGAAAGCAAACCCTAGATTTCCTGTGGAGCCATTCAGTTTTGCTATGCTAGTTATTGTTTTTACTCCATTCAGAATAGAGGTCGTAATCCAGGTGTAGTGGCACATACCTTTGATTTCAGCACTCTGTAGTAGAGGGAGGTAGATCTCTGTGAGTTCAAGACATGCTCGGTCCACAAAGGGATTTCCAGGCCAGACAGGACTACAAAGTTGAGAATGTATCAGAACAGTTTATTAAAAAGAAATAGGGCAGGGGTTCCATGTGACCCTAGTCTTTTAGTTACTTTTATATATGATACCATGATCATAGCAACTTATGAGAGAAAGTGTTAATTTAGGGCTTGCAGTTTCAGAAGTTTAGAGTACACGGACATTGTGACAGAGAGCATGGCAGCAGGCAGGGAAGACATGGTGTTACATCAGAAGCCAAGAGCTTACATCTCGAAATACAACCACTGGGAAAGGCTTTTGATACCCCAAATCCTGCCCACCACACCTTCTCCAATAAAACCACACCTCCTAATTTTACCAACCAGGGGCAAGCATTCAAACACAGAAGCTAATGGGGCATGTCCACTCAGCCATCATTCCCACGTACTACATTCTTTTTTACATGCCATATTGCTTAGTGTGGTTATACTAACTGTATATATCAGATACTTGCCTTTTCAAGAAATAAGCAATAGAATATTTGCCCTTTCTCATACACATGCCAAAGTATTTTCTGTGAAGTTGGTATTGCAACCGATGAATAATTCTGAGACCATTTTTGTTAAGAAAAAGAAAAAGCCTTCATTTTTGACACCAGAATGCTGAAGCTTCATTTACCAACTATTCAGAAATCACGCTGAGTTGGCACTTGTTTGGCAGCCTGGTTTCAGTTGCACTGTTGTAGAAACGTTTATCCAATTTAGACAGCACTACAGTCTAATCCAACATGGTATTTAAACAATATAGAAGCCTTTCAGTGAAGGAAAATAAGATCTGTATTTGTGTCAAACTAAATTATACTAAATACTGATATAATGCTAAGTAAATAGGAATAATTCTGCTGTTTTCCTGTACATGTGATAAAGTTAGCATTATTTGCCTTTCTTCTTTGAAGTAGTCAACTAATTTTCTTGGCTGTGCAATAGTAACTAATACACAGATTCTGTCTTTAAAACTCATTCATTTGTTTCTTTATTTATTTGTCTTGGTTCCATCAACTGTCAAAATGCATCCTCTTGTAAGCACTTTCATAAGTACTTTCTACAGTTCTTTACCTTTAAATTTGTTACTTAAAAATAAATAAAAGACCAGCTGTATAATTTCATGATGATAGAGATCTGTTCTTGGAAAGTTGTTTTATATTATTGTAAGCTTTAAATACCTTTGTGCTATTTGGCTTTATAAACACTATTCCAATTGTGGCCTACTTTGACATACATTTGCACTTCAGTGGTTAAAAGTTTCAAGAATATGTGTATTGATTATTGTCTTTAAATATCCAAGATTCTGAAGGTAAAATGTATCTGATTATTAGCAAGAAAAAGGAGGACAGTATTTTTATAATAGATGCAGTATTCTGGTGAAAGATCTACATAGCTATCAAACATACGTGCTGATGAAGTTTACAATCTTTAAAGTATGGTGACCTTAAATTTATTCATTCAGTATTCAATATTCATTTAATATTAACTAACTCATATATGAGAAGCACTTATCTAAGTCTTGGTAGAACTTACAGTAATAAAATGTAAATATTTCATTCCCCACAATACTTATGTTTTTAGTGGCAAGATAAATATTAGATTAAGTAAGCCAAATGAGGTTCTGAGTAACTTTTAGAGAAAAAAAAATGAAACAGAAAAGGATACAAAAAGTGTATTAGGATAAACTAGTTACTAACTGCATACATCAGTTATTAAGACATTTATGTAGTTCTTAATAGCTATGTAATTTTCAGAGGTTTTATTGACCCATTGGAATGCCCGAGAAGTATCTAGATAAACTATGTCAACTTCCTGCTTGTCTGGAAAGAGGTATTCACTGCTTCTGAGAGTTGGTTGCCTTATTAAATCATTTTGGACTGCACTGAATAGCACATATCTGTAATCCCAGCCCTTGGTAGATAGAGGCATGAGGATTGCCACCGGCTCCAGAATAGCCAACACTACAGAATGAGACCCTGGCTCAAAACAAAACCAAAACTCACAGTTCCAGGTTATAGGCTGACACTTCCACCACTGAGACAGCTGTTCACATCACATCTCTAGTCCAGCGCAGTGAGAAATAAATGTAGAAGCTCATTTGCTTACTCAGCTTGATTTCTCTAGTCATACACTTTTAGAGTTCAATACCTAGGGAATGGTTCCACTCACAGTGGGCAAGATCTTCCCCACTCAATTAGTTTAAAAACACTGCCTTGCACTCATGCCCACAGGACAACCCAATGTAGACAGTCACCTCATTGGGAATGTCTACCTGTGGTGATACCCAGCAAGTTTTATAGCAGGCAAGGGAAAATACAACCAGTCAAGAGGCAAGAATGAAACCTGGCTCAGCTGGGGCTGAGACCAGGACTTAGGGAGTCTGGCCCAGATCATAGTACTTTAGTCATATTTAAGCACAGCACAATTTTAGAAGGAAGTATTCGATAACAATTAACTCAGTACCCAGTGCACAACAATTTAAGACATGTTAACATTGAAATGCCTTGCAAAGTACATTTAGTTTCTTTCACATGAATGGGTACTGTTGATTCAGAGATAGCACCCAGGTTTATGATTTTTGTAGTTTGACTGAGGTAAACATATGGGTGTCAGGACTGGCCTGTCCGTAAGATAGCATAGAAGTCACTTAGGCTGTTGTAGAGCACAACTGACATCACACTTGTTTTATACTCTAAAAGCAATGCTCAAGATTTAGGGGAAAGGTCCTGAATAATCAAAAACATAAACTCTAGGAGATACAGGCAGGGCCTGTCTCGCCAGACAGCAAAGGATCTCCAGGTTGTAAAATGAAGTCAGTCTCAGCTTTTTTCCCAGGAAGAGCAGTTAGACACCTCATTTCATTGAAGAGGTAAGCTGTGCGTTTAACATTCTTGGCTTCTCCAGTGCTTACCTGTGTGCACAAGGCCTTTTTGCCCTCTACATCTGCCCAGGTGATTTAGTTTCAGTCTATGCTGTGACAAATACTCTGACCAAAAACAGCATATTGAAAGAAACAGTTCATTTGCCTTATATAATTCTGTAATTGTCTGTAATTGTTGAGAAGTTGTAACATGAATATTATAAACCTAGAGACAGATATTGGGATTCAAGCTGAAGATCAGAGAACCAAAGCAGCCAAGTCACCAGAGAGCTCTTACCTCTACCAATGCTCAGACTGAGGGGTGACCCTCTGAACCGCAGACTGTATTTCCAGATTGTTGCTGGCAGTTTTCCTGTCTTGCCAAGTCCCACTACCACTTCCATCCCCAAATGAACACACAAAGACTTATATTATTAAAGTGATAGCCAATGACTAGGGCTTCTTATTGCCTAGATCTACCTTAATTATTGACACATTTCTATAAATCTATGTATTTTCGTGTTGTCTTAACTTACCGAAGACTGCCTGGTACTTCTTTTCTTCCCAGTCCTTACATGCCAACTGCTCTTAGCGAGTTCTCTCTGCCTACGTTTCCCCAATTTCTCCTTGTCTTCTAGTTCCATGTATCAGCCTGCCTCATTGGCCAAACAGTGTTTTATTTGTCAACCAATAAGAGAAACATATACACAGAAGGACATCCTCCATTAACAGACTGCACTGCTCTTCACCAAATCTCAGACTACTTCTAAGATTGCACTGAGGTCCTTATGTTCTCTCTAGTGCTGGGTGGGATTAAAGGCCTGAGCTCTGTACCTCTTTTATACTGATTCATTCTTATGTAGCCTAGGGTGGCCTTGAACTCACAGAGACCCATCTGCCTCAGTCTCTTGAGTCCTGGGATTAAAGATGTGTGCCACGATTGCCCAGCTTCTATGGCTTTGGCTAGCTTTGCATTCTCATCTCCAGACAAGCTTTATTAAATCATTAACAGTATATCACCACAGGAAGTCCAGGCAGTAAATCATGAGCAGAGAGAAATGGATGCACCCATGTTGTTCGACAGCTTATTTTCTGCATATGCTCCATTGTATTTTGCCATTCTTGCCAGATTGCATCATGAAATGGAGCTACTCACATTCAAAGTCAGTTTCCCTAGAGCACTAATAATCAAGATAGTGCCCACCACAGACACACCCACAGAGCAATCAAATCTAGGTATCCCCTCATTGAGAGGTTCTAGATGGTGTCAAATAGAAGGTTAAAGCTAACCATCATAGAAGGGAAAAAATGTCATAAATGCAATATGAAATTAGAAGTGAAGGAAATAGAACACAAACAAGAGTTGAGAAAGACCACTGATGATAGCTAATCAGCACAGAATATTAAATAGTAGAAAGATTTTACCATATACACAGTAAAGGAGGATATTTCAATAAAGGGTGATGAGAATGTACCAGGAGATATGCATTAATTTCTGCAATGATTATCCACAGAGTATGCCAATTATGTTTTGAAAAAAACATAAGCATAACACTGGGCATATTATAACTATAATTCCCATATTTCTTTTATATAGGACAGTGATTAGCTCATTGATTTAGACAACAATAGGGATGTCTGCATAATTATTTTAGAAGATTTTTCAGAAATCTTTTAGAAATGTCTATTCTTGTAGTTTTGATTTTAGAGAGTTTAAAGAGTGGTTTAAATGTCAACAGGGTTTTATTTGCAGTTGTGCCCACAGTTGAAAAGTATAACTATGTCATTGCATTATTCTTTGCCAATGTTTAGCATTAGCGTATGTGCCTAACTACAAAAAAAAAAAAAAAAAAAAAAACAGTTCCCACCAAATTCAGAACTGCGCAGTCACCACACACCTGTGACCATGATCCTTCTTTCCAAGGTGTGTGTTTAAACTGGCTTATCCAAGTGCTATACTGGTTTTATAGACTTGATAAAATAATAGTGAAAAGTGATGCAAGAGATGTTTCCTAAACAAGCAAGTCTTGCCAATGCAGATAACAAATAATTCAAAGGAATGAAGACACTGATAAACAAACAACAAAAAAAATGGAGATTTAAAACAAAGCCATAGTTATAATGGTCCGATGTATTGGTGTAATATGAAAGAGATGGTAGCCAGAGCACTCTTGGAAACCGTTTCAGTAGGTCATTCTTTTCTCTTCAATTGTTCTCATCCGGGTTGTCACATTAACAGGGTGTTTGATAGACTTCAGAAAATATATCTTAAAATGTATTACACTATGCAGCCCTGTATTTCTTTTAAATTAATTCCCTGAGCCAGGCTGTGGTGGTGTACTCCTTTAATCCCAACACTTGGGAGGTGGATCTCTGTGAGTTAAGAGGCTAGCCTAGTCTACAGATCAAGTTTCAGGACAGCCAAGAGTATACAGAAAAACCCTATCTTGAAAAAAAACAGAAGGAAAAAAAAAGATAACTTTCTGCGAATTCTTCACAATGTATATAAAGAAATAAAACAACATGGCTATATAAAGAATTTTTTAAAGAATTAAGTCATTTATTTCTCAAGTCCTTATTGAATATTAACTATATCCTGGGCATTCAATTAATTTTGTCATTATTGGGTGAATTCCACTTTTTTATGTGTATACATGCATGAACAGATGATGACACCGGTGTGCACATGACTGTGGAGGTCTGAAGTTGTCATCAGATATCTCCTCAATCACTCCCTACTTTATTTACTCAGGTAGAGCCTCTCACTGAGCCTGGGGCTTGCTAAAAATGGCTCCTCTAGCTAGCCACCTTGCTTCAGGGATCCCTGTATCTGCCTTCCATGTGCTAGGATCACAGGTAGCCACCATTCCTGCCCAGCATTTACACGGCTTCTGGGTATCTCAATCTCTGGCCTTCACACCAGTCTGAAAGATGCTTTATTCACTGAGATTTTTTTTTATTTGTTTGTTTGTTTTGTTTTGTTTGTTTTTTGAGACAGGGTTTCTCTGTGTAACTTTGGAGGCTATCCTGAAACTCACTTTGTAGACCAGACAGGCCTTGAACTCACAGAAATCTACCTGCCTCTGCCTTCTGAGTGCTGGAACTAAAGGTGTGTGCCACCAATGCCTGGCTTCACTGAGCCATTTCTTAAGCCATTAATTTATATATTTCATCTACTTTTAATTTTCCCCTGAATGCATCTGAAATGTATGCCACTGTTACCTGTATTTTTCAGATAATGAAATGAATAAGCAAGTCACAATTTGAGAGTAGAATTTAAATGTGAGTTACCTGAAGCTCAAAACCATCTTGTTCATCTCGATGCCACTTTTCCTAATTACAGGATATTAGACTCACTTTCAAGATGTTCAAATTAATGGAAATGAAAGTATAAAAAATGACAGTGCATTATAAAAAGAACATTCCGCTCTTTGCTATATAGGCTTTCGAGAGAGCTTATCTAACTCAGAGACATTTGTCACAAAGATTTCCTGAAGGCAGAAGAATAGGAAGTGAGATTCAGCCAGTCCTCAAGAGTTGAGTGAAAGATCAGCTCAGAAGGGTATTTTCAGCAAAGAGAGTGAATGTCTGCTCCCATGCTACCGATCTACAAAGGAAAACATTCAGGGAATGGCATTTTTTAGATGGAGGAATAAGGGAGGCAAACCATATTACATTATACAACATTTCTCAAACCCTGTAATCGAATTTCAAAGTACTGATAGCTGTAGCCACTAGAGGATATGAGATAGGAGTTACTTACAAATACATCCCAACAACAATTCGAGTAGTAAATCTTTCTAAACCCAGAGCAAAATATCAGAAAATTGGAGAATCAAAGAACATCAGACAGAACAACTAATTTTTACTTTAGAGAAGATAGAAGCTGAAATGATATATTTAATTAGAGACTGAAAATAGATATTCAAAAAACACATTTGTGTGCTACGATTCAAGAAGAGATGGACCACTGCACTGTGGAGTCTGGCACACCTGAGTTCAAATCAGTACAGGTCTAAATATATGTGACCATCCTGCACAAGACCCATGTATCCTACACAGTAGGGCTCCTTTATCTGCTTTCCTTAATGCCGTCCAATTAGTCTCCATAAGTTATCACATGGGTGCTGTGTTTTATTAGCTGGTTCTGTATCCCATGAGCCTTTCTTACACATCGTGATTGAATCCTCTTACCATGTCTTCTTGCTTTCAATATTATCTCTTTGTATATTTCACTTTCTCAAGGATAGCCATATTTGTCTTTAAAACAAATAAAGGTGCCAAGTGTGTTGACTAAGTATTATATCGCTAGCTGAAGGGAAGCTGAAGAAAGAGGATTTATATGAGCTTTTGGACAATCACAGCTACAGGGTAGGTTCAAGGCTAGCCTTAGTCACAGTTCCTTTGTCTCCTATCTCTTAAAAAAGAAATATAAGAAAGGAAGAAAAAGAGAGAGAAGGATAAAGAAAGAGAGAGGGTGGAAGGATGGAGGGAGGGAGAGGGAAGGAGGGAGGTAAGGAGGAAGGATGGAATGAAGGAAGGGAGGAAGGAAGGAAGGAATATCAAGGAAGAGATTGGGAGACAGACAATACTCTTTTTTTATTTTTTTTAAGATGTTAGCCTCAGTATAGATTATGCACAAAAAGGAACAAGTGTCTGTCGAGTAGACCACTGCATTATGTTACAATAGTAGACTAGAAGGTGACTTGGTTCAGATGTGGATAGATTACAGAGGTAGAGTAGAGGTACAGAGATGCATCAAGATAGTGAAGATATAGTTTTAAATGAAGTGGGATAGAACAGGTGTGTATATGGAACATTTTTGTCTCTATTTCATATCAGAGGGGAAATAAATTTAGATTTGGTCTGCATACATACTCACCTATATATATGCAAAGGAGGGTGAGTATATATAGGTGGTGCCAGTTTACACACATAGATAGCTCAAATAATGATTAACTATATAATGTAATGTTCATAGAATGTAATGATGATAGAAATACAATCAAGTCATAGAAGAAACTATAAGTTCATAAGATTTGGTTAAGAGTTTCAAGAAAACCAAGGAGCATATGGTACAATGATAGCCCATATTGTTTGAAATGACAGAGTGGCTCATCTGTTGAGTTATGGTGAGCAGTAAAGAAAACTAAGTCTAAAAAACACACATTGGATTTAGCAATGTGATTATTACTAAGCTCTTATGATTGGTTTCCCCATGGAGCAATGGGTATAAAAATGTTGACTGGTTGATTAGTAAGTGTAAAATGAAGAAAGAGGAATATACTGAAAACTAAGATAGAAAAACTAGTATTGAATAAAGGATAGAAAGTACATATACAACAGACTGCTTTCAAGGAACTTAAGTGACACAAGAAAATAATGCATACAATTGTTATTTGTCATTGCTCAAACATAACCACATTAGACAGAGGGAAAAACAAAGTATGCACTTGAATGCATTTATCTCATTATTTCCAATATTTAATATAAAATATACTCAGCAACATATAGAGATTCTTGTTATCCTACAGTAGGCCACCCCCAAGCCTCCTAAACTTGTTCTTCATAGGAACTTGGGAAACACTGGTTAGTTGGTTGGAAGACTATTGTTTTTGGTGCAAAATAAGGCAAAGTGGTAAAGCAAACAAAAATTTACTTTTATTCAAAAATGTGATATTTTGTCTATCATGTACTGTTTTGTATGTGTGTTTAAACATATTTCATAGTGGGTTTTAGAAAAGATTCAGGGATTCAAAGCACTTGTTACTCTTCTAGAGGACTTCAGATAGGTTTCCAATAGCAACTCCATGGGATGTGATACCCTCTTTTCACCTCCTCAGGTATATAGACAGGCATACACATAGAGACACACAGGCTCACACACTCATCACACACACACACACACACACATGCACGTATACATGCACTAACACACACACACACACACACACACATGCATGTATACATGCACAAACACACACACACATTTTTTCATCTTACAAAACTTCACAGGCTAGCAAGATGGTCGCATAGATAACTCTTTGGGTAAAGGTGTTTGTATGGAGTCTTGACATTTTTCAGTTTCATGCCAACATCCTTCAAGAACTTTTCTCCAACTGCCACATGCATACTATGGCACATAGGTTCCTGCATATACAGACATACACACATATAAATAATCTAATAAAAAGTTAAAGACATTTTACTAAAGTTCTGCTTACATTACTCAATTATATACTCTCTACACTTCGCACCTGCATTGAATGTCACCTACAGTATATTCAATGCTATTCTTCAATAAAAGCCAAGAACAGGTGATTAACAGCTGTGATTAACAGCATATATAATAGAGTGAGAACTATTGACAACAATTAAAGAAGAATGAAAATTTAAGAATGCAGAGTGCTGAGGGAAAGAGTTGTAAATGATGATTATGCAGCTGACAATAAAGCATATATTAAAGGAACATTTAATTGTTAATTCTAGCACAAATCATAGTCACCAAAATATTAACTTGAATTTAAAAATCTTGACTCTTACTTATGGAATACAACTTCTTATAAAATAATCCTGTGGTCTAATCCTGTTTCCAAACTTGTTAGGTAAGAAACCACACTTCTGTAGTTGATGATGCGCGCCTTTAATCCCAGCACGCAGGAGGCAGAGGCAAGCAGATCTCTGAGTTCCAGGTCAGCCTGATCTATAGAACAAGTTCCAAGTTTCAAGATAACCAGGGCTATACAGAGAAACTCTGTCTTGGAAAAAAAGAAAAAGAGAAATCACACTACCATTTGTTAGATGTAGCCGACTTTACTTATAAATTAGCTCTTTCAGGTGATAGAGAACCTATAATTCAATGTTATTCTGTTAGGGATTTTGAATCATTATAAAATCTATTTAATGACACAGCTACTTCTTTTTTGTTTCTTCAGGACACAAAATCACAGGCATTTCATATCAACATGTTTCTTAGAATTGTAGTTTGCCCTTCAGAGAAGCTCAAGTTGTTAAGCATCTCTGCTGGGTGTCTCTCAGCAGTATTTACAATGTCTTCTTTTCACTTGGCTTCACCATTGTCTTAGAGACCGTTTTATTGCTGTGAAGAGACACCATGACTAAAGCAACTCTTGTGAAAGAAAGTATTTAATTGAGGTCTTGCTTACAGTTTCACAAGTTTAGTCCATTATCATCATGGCAGGGAGTGTGGCAACATGCAGACAGGTACTAGAGTAATAGCTAAATGCTACATCATGACCCAAAGTCAGAGAGAGAGAGAGAGAGAGAGAGAGAGAGAGAGAGAGAGAGAGAGAGAGAGAGAGAGAGAGAGACTAGTTCTGGCTTGGGCTTTTAGAAACCTCAAACCTACTGCCTGGCAGTCTTCAATGTCATCACTCAGGAGGCAGAGGATGAACAATCGCTCTGAGTTCAAGGCCAGCTGGTCTACAAAGCAAATTCCAGGACAGCCAGACTATACAGAGACACCCTGTCTGGGTGGGGTTGGGGGGGAAGAAACATCAAAGCCCACCCACAGTGACACACTTCCATAAAGCTACACATCTTAATCCTTCTAATCCTGTCAAAGAGCTCCACTCCCTGATGGCCAAGGATTCAAATATGTGAGCCTATGGGGGTTATTCTTTTGTTTTGTTTTTCCAGAAGAGTTTCTGTGTTTAGCTTTGGAGCCTGTCTTGGAATTCCTTCTATAGATCATGCTGGCCTCAGACTCAGAGATCCCCTTGCCTCTGCGGGGATTAAAGTCATGTACAACCACAGCCTGGCTGGCCATTCTTACATTCTTAGTCAATTCAACACACTATTATTTCACTAAAGTAATAGTTGGCATGGGAAATCAATGAAATCATTTTTTTTTGACTTTCTTATTCTGAATAAATCCTATACCTGGGTGTCAAACCTAAACAAAGAAAGTTATTTACTTAGAAAACAGGAGCATCTTTCATCAATGATTCCATTCATTTACAGACCTAAGTCATTCAATGTTATTAGAGTGGTAGTAGACTTTCTTTCCTTCCAGTTTCTTTTCAATTTTGTGTACAGTTACATTCCATAAAATTAATATGCAAACATATATCTTACATTAAAGTAAAATGTTATTTAACATCTGCATGTAACACGTACTTTCTTGCTAGATCTTACATTGCATTTTCAAGGCAATATTGCTATAGAGGGCTTAGCATATGGCCTTCCATTTGCTGGGATTTAAGGAGGTCAATAAATATCACTGTTGTCTTCTCTCGTGTTCAGACCAATTGAGATATAAACACAGATGTGGGACAGATGGAGCTAAATGTTTTGACTTTTTATTTTCCTAATAAATTCTCATCAGAAAAAATAATACATCTTTAGTTATTTGAAAAATGGATATTAGAACAGCAGAATTGGATGACAAATCTAACCAGGCAAAGGTTGTGCTATCCATTCCTGGTGATCCTACCACATAAAGCTTATGTCATATTTATGTATAAGCACATTTACTTCCAAGAAAACTGTTAGGAAATCTATGACTTCTCTGCTGAAGGAATGAATGAGGATACAGATACATGGGGAGTTACTTCAAAAGACTGGTCTGAAGAGCTGGCCTGTAGGTCAGTGGGAGAAGGCTTACTCTCATATTCAACTCCCAGTATTGCCAAGAAAGGAAGGGAGGGAGGGGAATGGAGGGTGTAAGGAAGGGAGGAAGAAAGGAAGGAAGGTGATAGGTATTCTGTGCGCCAGTAATAGGTTTCTCTGCTGATGCATTAAACCGGATCTTGTAGATTTAACATGATCATGGGGTCTCTGTGAGGACTCAGGAGAAACATTTTTCAAGTCTCAGTCATGAGTTTTAGTTATTTATGTGACAGAGAATTATCTATCATGTCCCTCTTCCAGTTCTTAGACCCACTGTTGAAGGGCCCCAGCTTATCTTCTCATTTTTTTTGTTGTTGTTGTTTTTTTTTTGTTTTTTAATCGATTGTATTGACTTTTACCTACTCTTACATTTCTTGGCTTGTTATTTCCAAACCACCTTTTTTGAGAAATTAGCAGACGTTCAAGAAATTCCTTCAAACAGTTCATTGAACCATGTGGGCTAAGGAAGAAGTTGATGTGAGCTTGTTTCATAAATATGCTTTGTGTTAGTTATTAATTTTCTCTTGTCCCTGTATTGAACAAAGGAAGAAGGAAAAGACAAAGAAGAGAGGAAACTATGTAAAATTGCAAGGCTAATACTTAGACACTAGTTAAACATGAGGACCTCAGGGGATTTTTATTTATTTGTGCATTTATTTATTGTATTTATTTATGTATTTATGTATTTTATCTCCCCTCCCCCTCATCCCCATAATTACTCTGATATGACTTTGTTGTAATGCTGACACTTTTTCATTTGGAAATTCTACAGATTAATGAAAATGGAAAGACTTAAAACATCCAAATCCCAACCTTGACTCTTACTGATATTATTTTTCCCTTCCTTTGCACAAGAGGTATTCATTTCTTAATGAAATACTCATTCAGTATGCTCCTGCAATGTCAATTAGCAACCTGTAACAACAATTTTATGTTTGAGCTACAATGAATTGCAGGAAAGGAAGAAAAAGAAAAAAAAAAAAAAAAGCCTGTTGTTTTCCAGGCTCAGGCAGCAACCCAAAACAGTACCTAAATTTGCATTTTATTGTTATGCATGAATCCTTTTACAACTTCCTATAGGATATTTAGAAGAAAAGAAGCAGAGTTTGTTTTGTTTGTTTCTCTTGCTTCTCTGGTGTTAATACCTTTTGATAGAGCCAGCACTTGGGGGTAGTGAGACTAAATTAGAAAGAAGAGACAGATGAGCTAAATCTCATAAGGAACTGTACTTGTGAAGAAAGGAAATTGGCCCAAGGGAATCTGAGCTTTTCCGTGGCTGGATTTCAGAACAGAAACTAAACTAAGATTAATATAGTAAAATCCTCCTTTTGCTCTGAGTGTCTGATTACATGGCTTTGGGAATGAATTCAGTCAGTCGTGTCTCTCTTCTTCTGCAACTGAAATCTGTTTCTTTCAAAATGTAGCGAGTTGCTTGCTTCCTGTTGAAATATCATGTTGAAATATACCTGGCAGTGGGCCCCTCCAAGAAACTTCCCCAGCTGACATCACTGTGTAGGAGGTTTGACAGAGAGACCATGTAAAGGAGCTAGGGAGTTTAAGGAAACCATACAGGTGGGATCAGAAGCCTCAGTCAAATGCAAGGAAACCCTGGACCTAAAGGATGCCCTCAATCTGCTGTGAATGATGCGGTGGGTGTGTCAGCAGGCTACAGTTCTGGTGGTCAGAATGACAATCTGGATACTGAAGAGAAAAATCTGTATATTTAGCATCCCTGAGCTGTCTGAATGTGTGTGTGTGTGTGTGTGTGTGTGTGTGTGTGTGTGTGTGTGTGTGGTTTCTATTAATTTTGAGACTATATATATATATATATATATATATATATGTGTGTGTGTGTGTGTGTGTATACATATATATATATATATATAGTTTCTATTAATTTTTTGAGAATTTCATGCAATGTATTTGGAACATATTCATCCCTTCTTTTTTCCCCCATCTCCATACCCCCTACCCATCTAATTTCATATGCTCTCCTCCTTCTTTCTGTCTCCTCCCCATTCTCCCCCTTCTCTTTTTCTCTCTCCCTCCTTTCCTCCTTCTCTCTCTCCTTTCCTCTCTTCTTTCTCTTCTCTCATTTCTTTTAAATCCATCCAGTTCAGTTTATATTGGGCAACTCATGATTGATACACCAGGTTTTATACCATTTAAGAAAGTTACCCTTTCCTCTTCTAGCATTCTGTGGCCAAATCACCCTAAACAGACCCAATCTTGTTTACATGTTTTTATGAATCCAACCCACACAGGAACAGTTCTTTCAGGATTCTGTTTGGTCTCTTTCTAACAAGATATGCAACAGGAAGAATAATCGAATAAATTATTACCCTTAACTTCTATAGCTGATCTGAAAAGCAAGGTCTCTTCATCCTAACTACTCTATGTTTCCTTCAGGTCATATCTCTTCTGGCTTAGATGGCTGATGTAGTGGGTAAACTCAGATTATCTGGAGATATCATTGCTTCCCCAAGCTATGTTCTTATAGGGTTGTGGCCATTGTAGTTGCATGTTTTCTATCCCAAAAGACAGAAATGATCTAAGTGAAATGCTTCCTGATCTTTTGAATGTGAAACATGTTCTTTCCTGCCCAATAGGAACCCAGCTGCTGTGTCAGTGACAGATTACACCTTGAAGAATTGTGACTCTGTTCTTTGCTTTCTTACTGTAAGTTTGTGCAAGTTGTTGGAGGCAAAGCATACATTCATCCCTGTACCTCTGGAATGAGTGATAACCTAGGACTCTCTGTCCCTCATCAGGTATTCTACCAAGGAAAGAGTCTGAGTCACACAACAATGATGGCTTAATATCCTATAATATGGGGGATCATGCCTTATTTCTGCAGTGTGTAATCATGCCACTTGGAGCATGCCACTAGAGAGGAACTCCCAGATGCAGAAAATGGTATCTTTCACATTGGCAGAGGGAGATAAGCCCTTTATTTCCTTTTATCAGTTGAAATTTCAAGATGCCTTAGTTTGTTCTTTATTTTATACTCAGAATCTTCTAGATCATGTGACTTCTAAACCTGTGTTTGGATGTTGTGGATTTCATCACAGATCTCATCTTCAACACAGATCTCATCTTCAAAGACTGTTCTCCCTCTCTCTACGTTTTCCCTCCAGGAATTCACTGATGTCTTTTTTTTTTTTTTTTTTTTTTTTTTTTTTGTCTTCTGAAAGAGATCTCAAAGTTGGCACAAGACACCCCAAGACCGAATTGTCAGCACAAAGGAAATTCATTTGCCCCAGGGGAAAAAGGGCAGGGAATAAGAGACAAAGACAGGAAATAGAGGATGAGGGGGGAAGGGACAAGGAAGGGGGGAAAAAGATATTTGACCCAGAGCGACAAAGCACTGCATCTGGAAAGAGGAAACAGGTGTGGCCAATAGGCCAATGACAATTTGAAAAGAAAACCCCATGTTAGCATGAAGTGTCTAATTTTGATTGGACAGGTTAATTAGAGTAGCCAAAGGGGGGCTCTTGATTGCTGGACTTCAATACTTTGGTAGCTGGACGTTGGTAGCCTCAGGAGAAGGAAGTGCTCAAGTAAGCGAATAGACCCTGTCGGCTAGCTTTAGAAAGAAGAGGGAATGAGAGAAGGACAGTGCCTCCCAGAGCCATGTTCCCCATATTTAGGCCCACAAGAGCCCCTGCTTCTACTGTTCTTGCTGTGGTCATCCAGAAACTGATGAATTCTTTATTTGTAGTCCACTAGCCAGCTCTTAGTACTCATTTCACTTCTCTACCAGCATCTTCTGCCACATTTAGTCACATAAGACTTGGCACACAGTTACTCCTTAATACAACTTTGTTGACTATATGAATATGATTGATTTTACAATTATTGATATGGTGAATTAAACATAAACTTCTCAGGTTTGAAAATGGAATGTGTAATTCTTGGTATATCTTTTTATTTGTTAAGATACATAATTTTATTTCAAACAATTCACTTTATTATAATAAGTAACAAGATAACTAGATGAAATCACTAAATATTATAATTTGTAGGTAGGCTTTAAAAAATACTAAATGCTAAAAATGTGTATGTATATAGCTAATGTGGTATGAAATTTGTATTTAATTATGATGAGGAGTCTTCTTAGGTTTGAGCTTTTGGAACAAGGAATTACATAGGGATATGTATTTTTGAAGTCCTTTAAATTCTTGAACACAATTAAGAATGCATAGTATATTAGCAAAAATCAACTACAATACAAAACTAGTGAATATTTGGAGTAAGAAGAAGATAAAAGTAACACATACACAGCAACTTAAAAGTTGGATTAAAATAGTATAAAAGAAGAACATTACAAAAATATGTATAGTATATCTTAATTTTCATTATAAAAACAAATGAGAAATAAAAAACAATGAGTGCATTTCATCAGAAATAGAGTGAAACATTAAAGAGTTATAATGCCAAAGCACTGTTCAATAGTGTATATTGACTAGATTGATTAATTGCTGATTGAATGTGAGACCAGTTCTCACTTGGTAGTTCTGTCTCATGCATACACTATTTATTTATTAATCCTCTATATCTCTCCATGAGAAATACTATGGCATGCTTCCTATGACAATGTTGAATACTTATGTCCGAGGGCAGATCTCAACTAAATCAAACCCTCAAGCATACTGTAATCAGGAACACCTGTCAGGAAGCTCCAGAGTCATGGTCCGCAGTTCAATTCCAGGAGATTCATTACAAAATTCTGAGTAACGTGATGGAAATAACAGCCTGCCATCTACTGAATGTTGTTTCTGAAATCATAGTAGCACATATGTTCCCCATCAGGAGTTATCCAGTTAAGACCTTAACCAGGTCTCTTGTTAGTTACCTATTTTTTAATTGCATCAGGGCTTTGAAATTGGAGAAAAAGGAAACTGCCCTTGATTATAGAAGAAAGACGGCTATAAGTCATTTTATTTAAATGCCACAAATTAATCTGAAACTAGTGTAATCCTAGATAATGTAGTAGAAAAAGATTTTTAAGCAAATTTTTGAATAAGTATCATGGATACTATAGTTTGAGATGGTTTAGGAACTACTTAGATTGAAAAAGAAAATTATAGCCATTCCTGTCAAGTCAGAAATTGAAATAGCCAAGATAAGAAACATGAAATAGAATTGTTAGTATCTTCACCAATTGTGTAACATATAAAAAATAAGTGCTGACAATTCTTCACTGAACTTGAAAGGATACTAATCAATTTTACATGGAAAAATAAAAGACCCAGGATAGCCAAAACAACTCTGTACCATAAAGGAACTTCAGGAGGCATCACCATCACTGACTTTAAGCTCTACTACAGAACTATAGTCCTGAAAGCAGCCTTGTATTGGAAAAAAAAATAGACAGGTAGACCAATGGAATCGAATTGAAAATCCTAACATTAACCCACATACCTATGAACACCTGATTTTTGACAAAACAGCTAAAAATATACAATGGGAGGAGGAAAGCATCTTCAACACAACTGGATGATGGTGTGTAGAAGACTGCAGATAGACCCATGTCTATCGCTATGCATAAAACTCAAGTCCAAATGGATCAAAGACCTCAACATAAAGCCAGCCACATTGAACTGCTTAGAAGAGAAAGTGGGAGGTACCCTTGAACAAATTGGTACAGGAGAATGCTTCCTGAGCATAACTCCAGTAGCACAGACACTGACATAAAAAATTAATAAATGGTATTTCCTGAAACTGAGAAGCTTCTGTAAGGCAAAGGGCACAGTTGACAAGACCAAACGGCAGCCCACAGACTGGGGAAAGATATTCACCAATCCTACATCTGACAGAGGACTGATCTCCAATATATACAATAGAGGAAATCAAAAAGGCTGAAATACACTTAAGAAAGTGCTCAACACCCTTAGCTATCAGGGATAGCAAACCAAAACAACTTTGAGATACCATCTTACTCCTGCCAGAATGGCTACAATTAGAAACACCAATAACAACTTATGCTGGAGAGGATGTGGAGAAAGGGGAACTCTCCTTCACTGCTGGTGGGAGTGCAAACTCGTACAGCCATTATGGAGATCAGTATGGCAGTTCCTTAGGAAAATGGGAATCAGGACCTGACACTCCCCCTCTTGGCATATACCCAAATGATTCACATCCATGCAACAAAGACATGTGTTCAGCTATGTTCATAGCAGCATTATTTGTAATAGCAAGAACCTAGAAGCAACCTAGATGCTCCTCAACTGAAGACTGGATAAAGAAGATGTGGCACATTTACGGAATGGAATACTATGTGGTTAAAAAAAAAATGGAATCTTAAAATTCACAGGCAAATGGATGGAACTTGAACATTGCGTCATTCTGAGTGACGTAATCCAGTCACAAAAAGAGCAACATGGTATGTACTCACTCACATATGGATTTTAGACATAGAGCAAAGGATCACCAGCCTATAATCACACAGCCAGAGAAGCTAGGATACAAGGAGGATTGTAAGAGATTCATATCAGGTCCCTCTCAGAAGAAGAAAGGGACAAGATCTCCTAAGCATATGAGGTGTGGGGTTGGGGGACAATGAGTGGAGAGGGAACTAAGAGAAAGAGAAGAGGAGGAGAGGAAAGCATGTGGGACTAGGAAGATTGAGTCAAGGGAAGTATAGACAAGAGAAGAGAGAGAAAGAGAGAGAGAGAGAGACAGAGACAGAGACAGAGAGAGAGAGAGAGAGAGAGAGAGAGAGAGAGAGAGAGAGAGACCATAAAAGAGGGATCCATTATAGGTTTGAAGACAAAACTGAACCTAGAAAATGTCCAGAGACCTAGAAGAGTGACCCAAACTCACAATTTGAGCAACAGTGGAAAGTCTAGCATAAATGCCCTTCCCTGATAATGAGATCAATGACTAACTTGTCCACCATCATGGAGCTGATAGAAACAGAAGCAAACACCCACAGCTAAACACTGAGCCAAACTGGAATCCAGATGCAGAGAGGGAGGACAAGACCAGGCTACAGAAACACATGGAGACAGTTGACCTGAACAAGGAGGAGCTAATGAGCCTCCAGATTGATAGTTGGGAATCCAGTATGGGACCGACTCAGACCCCCTGAACATGGGTCTCAGCAAAAGGCCTGGGCAGTCTAAGGGACATTGGACAGTAGAACCAGGATGTATTCCTGGTGCAGGAGAGGACTTTGGAAGCACATTCCCCATGGACGGATACTCCCTTAACCTAGAGGCAGGAGGGAGGGCCTAGTCTCTACTCCAAATAACTTGACAGATTTAGATGACCCCTCCTGGAAGGCATCACCCTACATGTTGTATGGGGGGTGATGGGAGGGGAGGGTGGTCTTGGGGCAAAGAGGGAGAGGAACTGGGGTTGATATATAAAATAAAAAATAAAAAAAGGAAAAAATTAAAAAAATAAGTGCTTAGTGCTTTGGTAACATAAAGAAGTAATATCTGAGCTCTGGCACTCAACACATTGTATTCCATACTATCCATCTGTATAACCTAATCTTGTACACATATACACAATAAATTCACAGTTTAGCTCAAAAGGGATTGTTAGGTTTTGTGATCAGCGGCCTTAGATAGAGGATTATTTTGTGATTGGAGTGGCTCTCTTCATTCACTATGACGTAAGTCATGATGTATGACACCAAGATTTTTTTATTCTCACTATAGTTTCAGGCATAAAGTATTAGCCACATGAGGTCACTGTTGTACATGCATGAATTATAGCAACTGTATAACACTGTATTTCTTCCTGTTGAAAGGTGTTAGGATTTGTGACCTGAATAAACTATGTATGTTTAAGGAGACAAGGTTTTGTATAGCTTGGAAATTTGGTAGATTTAGAGATATTTCTTTATAATTTTAGGATTTATCATATGACAAAGACAATAATTTCTGCTAATAAAGGCAGTGTTTCAGAGTTGAGAATAGTTTAATAAAGGGTAAAAATAGTTTTAAAATAATACATTAAAAAGTAGACTTTGTCCTTAGATTTATTCAGAAATTATCTGCAAATGAAGCTCTCATTCTTGCAAGTGGTTTTGAAGAGCAATATATGTTTCTTAGAATGATATTCAGGTAATTATTATGGAATGCCTTTAACCAACTGAGGATTACTTAACATTTAGATCTGGTATTTTAAATCTGTAGGGTCAACCAAAAATTATCTAAAAATAAGAGTTGCTGACATATATCATTGAATTCACAGATCCACTTTGAATAAAGGTATTCAGTTATGTAATAAGCAACAGTTATTGAAATACAATGTTTTCAAAACAATGAAATATGTTGGGTATAGTATATAAGACAGAAGACAGCATAATAGTGTGTGTGTGTGTGAGTACCCTTTTCTAGTGCTTTAACCATTCCATCAGAATTATTTGGTCAAGATGATCTACCATCTTCACAACACCAAGATCAATGGACACTGCTAAGTTTTCCTATTATTTAATCTTGATTATGAATTAAAAATTAGAATTTATGGAAACCCTTTCATTTCTTTTTGCTTATACTGCTTTCAGTAGCTCTACACTCTTCTAATTATCCCATACTTCAGTACCTTCCCTTTACTTTGATAAATAGTCTTTAAACATCGATATGTTGAATTTCTCTATTAGTCCCCCCTCCTTATCTTTCTATTTCCCCATGTGCACTAATTTATTTCCAGTTACAAATATGAACTGTAAGTGTTATGCAAGCTTCTAAGGGAGGGAAGCAACCAATAGTCCTACTGAGCTGTGAACCATACCCCTGGGGATGAAACTCATATATTGGTTGCAACCGGCAGTTGTCTAGTTGGACTTAAGGCCTGTTCAGCAGGAGAGAAATTATGCCTGCTACTGGGAACCTAGCTAATCATCTAGGCCTAGTAGATCATGGATTTTAGAATAGAACTTACTACCACCACTTTACTAAACCACCAACATTCTTAATATTTATTCTTATCTCCAGAAGAAAAATATGAAGATCTCACCCCTCATAAAACAGAATTTTCTTTGCAACAAGTCGGGATAATTACAGAAAACTATAAAATGGTCAATGTGCAGAGAACAACTGATTAAGTTGTGCCCATGCCCCATAGTTATGTCAACAATATAACTTTTGCACCTGAGGCTCTGGGCACATCATGGAAGAAGGGGCCGAGAGCTAGAGTGTGCAAAAGCCAGAGGACCAGGAAGTCTGATTTTAGATTGTGTCACCTAGAAATGACAGGGAAGTTTCACCCGTGAAAGCTCAAGGATATGGCTGTTGAAAGAAGTTTCACAGCCCCACCTCTGCACTACAGACAGTCATTTTTCAAACATGAGTTCCCTAACTGGCTATTTAATAGTAAGTGGTCAGCTCTGAAATTTTATATATAATGAATAATTTATACATATATAATTAGTATAATTATGTATTATATATGTAACTCATATATATGAGTAACACTACAGACACATAGCAACTTATGTTTCTATATTATGCACACACACATATGTATGTATATAAAACAACAACAGGATAAGAGTATAGATTTGAGAGGGAGTAAGTGAGAGATATGGAGAGGTTAGAGGGAGGTAAAGGAAAGGGGGAAATGTGTGATTATATTTTAATTAAAAGATAAAGTTAAAAATTACCAACCTTATGATCTCATACTTAATTTTCATATTTATGTAATTTTCCCTCTGAAGTCTAAACTTCAATGTAGACATTGTATTGACAGTCCAACTCACCATATAATAAATTCCCAGGCAATAGCACGGCCTCATGGTCATTTCTTGAATGAATTCTTGTGGAACATAACTGTCAAGTCCACATCAGCTCATGTATGACTTACTTGTTATAGGAGTATATTAGTTTATAAATTGTCTAACCATATGAGAACATACATACAAAATATAACTCTAGAATATTCAGAAAAAGTTTCATGTTGGTCTTTATGTCAATATTTTTGAAGATGTTTGGTAAACCACATAAAATATGCTATCTTTTCTCATAAAATATTAAAATACGTTGGAAACGGATATTGACTTCCTTTTTATTCTTGGTTGTTACTTTCCAGGCCAAATTTTCCCTTTTCTTCTCTGTTCTCTCATCTATTTTTAGTAATAGTAGCTTTTGTCCAATAGTTGCATTAATTTTATGGTGGTCTGCTAAAATTCTCATAGTCTTATCATACATATTTATATTAAAAACTTGATTTTGGATAGATTCTTCAGAAAACACTTTTTCCAGACAGCTTATCGTACACTTGGTCTAGTGAAGTTATGAAAACTGGGATCCTGATAAATGATAAATTGTATTTTTAAGGAAAATTGTTTTTATAAGAATATCATCTGTCACTTTAGTAGTAGTACCACGTGGAATAATATTCATGGGCATTTTAAGTTGAATGAAATAGATTTAGTCTTTCTTGAGATGTTGTAATATTAGAGACTATCTACCTATTTCTTTCTATTTTTATGCTCAGTAGACTAATTAATTTTGAAGAGTTATATTTAGAAAGCCCTCATTAAGCTAGGATTATATCTTCATGATTGTCTCTTTTGTAGGACCAGAGATGACTAATGAGAAAAATATACTGCAGAGTTTGTTGAAGTTGTTAAATTAATGAGCTCATTCAGGTTGGCTAATTCCAAGGCTTATTTCAATCATGACTTTTTCCACTTTGCTTTATTATGTGCAATGGAATCCTTGGTTCTTTATTTTATCCTTGATTTTCTATTCCTCTATATAGATAAAGGCAAGTCTGTTTCTAAGTCTTAAGCAAAACACTTATCTGATGGAAAATATGTTGAAATCATATAACATATCATTTGGCTCTTTGCATAAATATTTGGAAGGTTTATTAGCAGGCCTTAAAATTAAAATTTATAACATTCCATCATTCACTACCATTTATCATTCTTTATACTACAAGAATGTTCTTGAGTACAGCGAACAATAGCACATAATAAATCTTTCTTTATTCTGTTTGGAGAGCAGGTTAGTGTCTCTTTGTTTTGGTAATAAATGTACTTTCTTACAGAGAGGAAAAATTTTCATCTTTCAAACCAGTGTCATAAATTAGAGAGAGAGAACATAGAACCTTACACCACAGATAAAGTTTCCTTAATAGCATCTTTTCTTCATTATCTAATAAATTACTGCTAAACTAGTTGGCAGCCAGTTAGACATTGGGCGACAGCAAAACTTTGAATATACAGAGTGTTGATTATTAACAACACTATGCAGGGGTTGGGGTGTCTTGCTTTGCCAGTGTGTTTTAACACATTTGCATGTCTGTTAATTGCAAGTAAAAAAATAAGCAAATGCTGTTCCTATGGTGCTATTTTATCTCCATATGATTTCTAGAGCACAGTGGCCTGATTTCTATTTTTATTCATGAGCTCTGATTGCTGAGAGATGTATCATATGCTCTTTCTGGTATATGCTATTATTATTCCTAGCTGTATGTTGCTGTTTCTAGATGAAGTTATACTTCTGTTTTCATTGACAGGAGTTTGTCCATGTGGCTTGTATCAATCATGTTGTTGCCTCCTGGCAAAAACTTTGACTTATGTAAGCCTGCTATTGATTATCATTTTGTCATAGTATTGTTTAAAGAAAGAAAGGAATGTGAAAGAAAGTGAGAGGAAGGAAGGAAGGAAGGAAGAAAGGAAGGGAGGGAGGGAGAAATGGAGAAAAGAAAGAAGGAAGGGTGGAAGAAAGGAAGGAAGGAAGGAAGAAAAAATAACTTAGCTATGTGTAATTTATTTAAATTGACATATCAGGGGAATAACAATAGTCTTCACAAATAGGACTAGAAACGTCAACCTGAATGTCACATAGAAAAAGAAATGTGAAGCTAAGCTCTAGTGGGCCAGGTATTGGCATTCAACTAAGTAAGAAATAACTATTTATATGCATGCTATGGAAAATTTCAAGTGGTCCGATAATAGGTAAGAACATACAGTACAATGGCCAATGCATTCATTGCACTAGGCCATAATCAAAAGCAAGGATGTTGTGCTTTCTCTCCTCTTATATGGATCAACATATCATTTAGTATATTTTGTGGTTTCAAACCTTTGATAATCAAACAAAATAGACTGATCCTTTCAGATAACTAGGGAGATTATAATCCTTTAGTCTCAACTTCCACGCATTCACTAAGACCCAACTTCCTTTCTTTTGATTTTCATTTAACTTTGCTTAGTTGTTCACAAAGAACATTGCTAATAACAACTACTATAACAGTAATACATAAGAAATAATATATAATACCATTATTCTTTGTGAATGGCTCAGAATCTAACTTACAACAAACACTACACCCCATATCAGTTTATTTTCTGTGGGTTTCTAGTTAATGTGTATGGTGATATATTATTTATGATTTAATAAAGCTTTCCTGAAGGACCACAATGCAAAACTAGTCACATCCATAGAAGCTTGGAGGTGGTGGCACACACCTTTAATCCAAGGACTCGGGAGACAAAGGCAGATGGGTATCTAGGAGTTCAAGGACACCCAGGACTGTTCGAGAGTCAATCAATCTAAAAGAATAACAGAGCTCACACCATTAACTCCAGAACTAGAGATATGGAGACAGGAATGATATGGCTGGGCAGAGAGAGGAATATAAGGCAGGAGGAGGCAGGAACTGAGAGCAGTCTGAGTGAATTTGAGGAGCAGTAAAGTAGGGAGCAGTCTGAAGATCACCTCTCTGATCTGAGCATTGGTAGAGGTGAGACCTCTCTGGTGGCTGGCTGTTTTGCTTCTCTGATCTTCAGCTTGAACCCCAATATATGCCTCTGGGTTTTTATTATTCATGCTACAAATATGTTTTCATTTCCTCAAAACATCATAATTAACAAATCTCAGTATTGTATTCTGAATCACAACAGGTTACAATTTTATCAACTAACCTTAAAATCTTAACAAATTAGTTTTGCCATGTACATACTCCCTGAGATAATCTTATAAAAACTCTGTACCCTAAGGCTATGAGACATACATTATTATAAATTCTAGCTTAAAAGCATTTCTCTTCCACAATTAGAATTCCGAACTGATTTTTCCCAATGATTTTCAAATCAAGTATATGGGCTCTTAAAATCCCAAGGGTTTTCATTGATTATTTAGTACAAGACATACAGTTAATTATGGTAATAAAACCTAGGTGAAGAGACTGTATATTCAAAATATACCTCCTAGATCCTAGATGCTTGATTATATAGTTAGGAATGAGACACATATGGATCCAGAATGTAGTAAATTATTTGTTTTCTTTGTACATTTGGATATATTAATATAGCCCTTAAACATTACTTTCTTCTTGTACAATATGATGACATTGTGGGATTAAATTAGACACATGATATGTAGTGCTTAGCATAATTTTGCTCAAATAATGTATACCCATGTACTGTCATTGTTTTATACCATTAGTTCCCAGACATTCTTTAACTCATGGCAGAAAAGAAAAAAATCTCTACCTCTGCTATTTCCTTCAGAGATCTATATATGTATCAAGCTGCTTAATTCATAAACTAAGTTGGTTGTCTAAAAGACACTAAAATTACAGAGGCAAACAGAACTATTTGTACAAGACAAGGTATAACTGTTGCTCCTGTCTACTAATGTCTACTAAGGGGTTCTTCTTCATCTCTAGCATTGCAGCTCTACTACCATAGCAAAACAAAGGTTTCATTTTAGTGGATCTGTTCTTTTTTAAGTCATACCGGATTCCTCATATCCATTTGAAAAGAACTATAGATTCTTGCTTCAAAATATCACATTAATGGCCCTGGTAGAGTCTTTACTTCCCTTGAAAACTCCACAAGCCAGGCCACAAACATCTGCAATGCTCCGAGCATTCTTATCTTCCAGGTTCTTAAGTGGCATCCCATTAAACTCTGAGCATTAAATCACTTTCTCAGCCCAAAGTTTCAAATACCTCTACATCCCTCACCCCAACAACATGGTCAAGTCTCTTCCAGAAATACCCAACTCTTGGCAGCAATTTCTGTTGTGCAGGGTTTCTACTGTTGCGATTGAACACTATAACCAAATACAACTTTTGGAAGAAGGAGGTTATTTCATCTTATACTTCCAGGTAACAGTCCATCTCTAAGGAAAATCAGGGCAGGAATTCAAGGCAGGAACTCAGACAGATACTTAAAATTAATTTTAAAAATTTTAAAAAACTGGAAGTATTTCTATTTAGGAAGAGAAAGGGATCATGCAGAGGAAGTGAGAAGACATAGATATAGGTAGGTGAAGGCTATCAAACTACATTATATACATCTATGAAAGATTAAAGTGAACCCTATTATTTGTAGGAAAATATTTCTGTTCTAATCAAAATGAAAGATTATCCCACTCTTTGTAAAATGGTTAAAAGTTTTTATTTATTTCTGGTCTTAACCAGGTACTTAATCTAGGGATATATGTTTTGTACAATTATATACTTTGTTAGTTCATAATTTATTTCTCCCCAAGACAAAACTGATACCATAAAGGCAGAAATTTTTTTTGTCTTTTGTCTTATTATATCCTTAACATTCAGAATATTCTTCATTTATTGCAGATATTCAAAACAGTTACTGAGTCCATAATTGTGGGTTTTCCATTTTGTTTCCCAAGCTTTGTCTATCATTTTCATGCACAGGCATTTACCAAGCCTTTGAGAATATTCTGGAAAATAAAACACAAGTTCTTATCTTCCACTTTACAGGACAAGGCTTACCTCCAAAGGAATAGTGGATCAACACGAATTAGTATTGACATAGCTTAATAAATATTGTCAAAGAAAAATGCTATAAAAGTAAGCAAAGAAGGTTAAAGCAAATGAGACCTCATAATTAATAAAGTCAGTACTGGGAAATACATTATAAAAATGAGATCATAAGCTATTGTTCTTATTGCTTAATCTTCTGTTATCTTCCCAAGATTCCTATCCTCTTTCACAGTCTCAGGTGACCATTATTACACATTCTTACTGATTTCTCTTAATAAATACCAATAAAAGAGAATGTAAAGGGTGTTTGTCTTTCTGTGCATAGTTACTTACACCCTATAATTCTGTGTATTTTGATGAAAATGCTAGGATATCATGCTTTCTATGGCTGAATAATATTCCATTGTGAATATAAGCTACATGTTCTTTATTTATCCATTCATCCACTGCTGATAATCTAGCTTGATTCCATGTCTTAGCTGTTGGGAAAGAAGATAAGAGTTAAGGAGGGCATGGGGTGGTGAGTGTGTCCTTCATTTTCATTTGCTATGCACTCAGGTGTGGGGTAGCCTTGACCGTGTGGTAAACATATTTGGGATTTGTTAGGGAACCTCTATACAAGTCTACATATTAGCTAAAAATTTACTTCCACACTTCAGAAATCTCTGCATGTTCCTATCCCAGTGCTCCTGCAAAGACTATGTCACAGAAGCACAGTAGGCTATAGTCTCAGAAACCAAGCATGACTCAGCAGAATAATATCACCTCAGCAAGTTCCTCTTCCTGTTTCTATTTCTAGAAGAGAAGTGAAATTGATGAGCTTAGAAAGGTAACAATGTTGTGAGGTAATATTTAAATTGTGCTCCCAAGAAACACCTTACAAATAAAATAAATGTCACATGCTGAAGTTATCCAAAACCAAAGTATACACATCTTCACAGTTCTAATGAGTTAATTATAATAAGGAACCATCTAGGATGGTGACCCGGAATGACCTAGCCTATGACTAACACTTTAATCTTTTAAGAACACAGATGTTTTAAAGATCAATCCTCATATATTACCTTTTCTAACTTTTTATTAGTCATGTAAACAAAGTAAGCAGACTCTAGTTTTACTATTAAATATCAAGATGAAAGGGCCATACTTTTAAAATTATAAAATCTTATGCTGGGGATTTAGCTCACAGAGTAAGAGTGCCTTGCCTTCAAAGGGGGCCTGTTTTCAAATCCACAGCACTCATATAAATCCAAGTATGATGGTGTAATCTCAACATTGGGAAATGAGACAGGTAAATCCTGGGTGCCCTGGAGACAATCAGCCTAACCAAAATAGATCAATGAGCTTCTATTTTAATGAGAGATTTGATCTAAAATAAATGAGATGGAGAGTGTGTTAACACTCTATATGTGCTTATAGATGTATATGTTTTAGCACACACCTGTGTATTGTTCCACAGCATGTACACACACACACACACACACAGTGATCTTTAAAAACAACTATCTGTGATACAGTCCCTGGAAATTGTAACAATAGGAGTAACATTTGAAATGTATTTGAAGTCAACATTTTAATTCTATGAGCACTTAGATGGAAATTAAAGTGGAAAAATTACCCCTTTTATTGAAAACAGTTTCTTCTTATGACTAAACTGGGAGCTCCTTTAATTTACTTAGTTTGATAAATAGACATTAAAATGATCATTACTAAAAGGTCTTAGCCTCAATTTTATCTCTTATAAACATAGCAGAAGATATTAAACATATAGAAGTATTATGAGGTCATGGTGGACTTATTGTAATGGTTTTTTTTTAAGTTAAAACAAAGTAGTTCTATAATGCTTTTGATGTTTTCCCCCTACATTTTAGCATCTACAATCATCCCTTCTATAACCGTTACTAGAAGGAAACAGTACAGTGTAAGTTCTAAGAAGCAAATGAAGGGTTACTGAGAAATGCCTGTGGTCCATTTCTTTAAGTTTATTTATAGAGAAGGCTTGGTGACATCAAGCTGATGCCTCATGCTGCTTCTGTCCTGTAATCTCTAACTCCTCATCAATATCCCTGACTTCTTTTTTTCAGTGAGATGCATTTTATGAAGTAAAACTTCTCAGACCACCCTATCTTTCTTTTACGTCCGTTGTGTTCAAATCTATGAATAAATTTCAACAATAGCTTTATAGTCTCCATTAGGTATATTTCAGGCAAGCAGATTTTGAATAATCATTTTTTGAGCTTGTCTATGATGATGGCCCAGATTATTTTAGGATGATAAATTATCATACTATGGGCAACCATGACACTACTGTTTATCCTAATCTGATGTCTCATGAGAAAAGAGTGTAAGACAACATGTCTGTCTGCCAAACATGGCCAATTAAATGCTTGATTAAAGATTCAACAAGATGTGCTGAACTCCACAGAGGTACTGGCCATTCAGTTACTGAATTAGGAGATTGTCATCAGCTGTTTAAAGAAATTCTTGATAAAGAACACAGAGAATCTACTTCTCAATATGTTCAGCTATCAGAACAAAAATCGAGTTTAAAGAGGATTAATGTTGCTCTTAATGAGGAAAAGTGTTAACTGTCAATTTTCTCGGGGTGGCAGGGACTGAGAGTTGGAATAAAAAACACCAGTGACATATAAAGTGGTCTCTTTAATGCAGGCTGTGTGCTTTCCTGAGGCTGGGTTTGAGTGCTGAAACAGAAGAAGCATAAATAATGCAGGGATGTTAGTGAGGTGAAGATCCATGAGCAGAAGATCAAGCTCCTTCTGGCTGGATGCTCATGTAGGGCCAAGAGAGTGTTACCTCTGTCTTTTAGTACACAGTGGGTAGTGGAGTTTGGTTTGAACCTGACTTCCATAGACTGCTGAGTTTCATTGGAACAATCTATGTAATATATGAGTCAGTGTATAGTTGCTACTCAGTGACAAATGGTTTGGAGTGGCAGAGTTAGCATGCTTACAAATAAGGAGTGGCTATCAACTTCGAGTTTCAAAGACAGACATAACATTCCCTTGCTTCTGACATGTTAGATATAAACCTGAATCCAAAATTAAGTGAACAGAACACATTTTCAGCTGCTAACAACAGTAGTTTTAATGGACTTGAGCTTGAATGAGAAGTGAGACAAGGTCAATAGAAAAACTGATTTATACATTTTAAAGCAAAATGTATCATTATATAATAATAGAATGCAATAAATAGAATACCGTAAGCCAATTGTCTTAGAACTTTTACTTTATTACGTTTCCCCCCCCCCAGCAATCATGTGTTGTGCATACTGTTCAATTATTCTCCAATTATAGGGTAAGAACATGGAGCTGTGTCTAAAATTGCATCAACTGAAATCAACCAAGAGTCAGGTTGAATGCTGGGGTAGCTGAGTTTGCAGTTTTCTACTAATGCCATGATGGTGTCACAGAATTAGGGATGGGCCCTGCTGTGACTTTTCTTTAACTTCTGGGTCTTCCACAAACTGGTAAATCTAAGTCTTAGCTTCCGAAATTGCAGAATGGGAGGGCTGGCACCCATCTCACATGCCATTGTGAGAGAAGTATGTACCATACAACTGCTCACTGCAGAGTGCAGTGCCAAAAACATGATGAGGACTCAGCTAGTCCAAGGGGAGGGAGGGAGAGACCAGAACGCAAGTAATAGCTATATTATTTATGGGAAATTTTTAGCAACATTTTCCTAAAATAAACACTGCTACCATGTTTAGCCAAGTAAATATGGACCTTTGTAAAGTGCTATAATTATTTTTGTTATTAAATTTTCCTTAAAGTAGAATTATGTTATTTGGCCTCAATAATTTATCCTTTTATAGGGATGCTGTGAGGCATGGTGAATGGACAGAATGTGTTCTGTTTTGTTTGGGGAATGAAAGACTTTGATGCCAATAAATCTAAAATACCTTTAAATCAATAAAATGCTTGAAGCATATGCTTAGTAGTATTTAAAATTTGATTTTAGCATATATATATATATATAATATCTTAACATCAACATTTTTATAAATAATCTTAAATTTTACTTTACTGTCTATCTGCTAAGAATGATGTAACTGTTATTCAGCACTGTTTTTTTTCAATCTTACCTAACATAAATATTGTAGAGAGCTGCGAAGTGCCTTGAAGATGGCCCTGGCTTCTGCCTTCCACCTCCTCGAGGGTGGGCGCTCTCTGGCGTAAACAAGCCCTTATTTGGTTAAGTCTGTTCAGCTTGCCTGCTTCCACGTTAGAGTAGCCTATCTGCAGGGTCCACGTAGCTCACTGGGGTTGGTTAGCACAAGGGGATTTAAGCCTCTGCAGGAATTTCCCCAGGTCCAGCAAGTCAGAAGAAACATGTTCAAGGATTCTGATTAAAACTGCATGAAGAAGATCTTCCCGGAGTCACGTCTTCCTTGCTGGTCAAGGTTGGGTGTGCACAAATATGATTATTTTTTATTAAATTTTTCTGTAAAACATGATAGGGGAATCTTTCTTTTAGACTGAGACATTGCTTTATCTACAGCACAGCAGCTGTACCTGAATCTACTGATATGTTAACTGTCTCTGGGTCCCGACCCTAGTCAGTGCCCTTCTGCTGAGGCTTTGTCCTGACCCGACGGACTTCATGTCCCATGGGAACCCGCTTTGCCACTGTGGCCTGCTGTGGAATAATCCTTTTGTAAACTGTAAAGATGTTTTGCTTTCAGTGGATTAATAAAGACCCGACTGGCCAATAGTTAGGCAGAAAGAGGCTAGGCAGGAAGCCGGATTGAGAGAATGCTGGGAAAGAGGGTGGAGTTGCCAGCCAGAGGTCAAGGAAGCAGAAGTTGAAAATGCTGTGTTGAAAAAAATGTACCATCACCGGTAGAGAGTAGATAAGAAATATGGGTTAGTTTAAGTTGTAAGAACTGGGTAGTATCCAAACCTAAGCTATTTGTCAATCATTTATAATTAATAGTAAGTCTCTGTGTAGTTATTGGGGAGCCAGTTGTGCTGAAGAAAAACTCTAACAGTCACCAAAGGTAGTTTTTAACGAAGTCGCTATTACTCTATGTACCAATAAAGACTGAGGAGTCAGATGTTAGGGTTGAAAACTTTTTAGCTCACAAGCACCAAGAAGCAACCAGCTGGCCTTCCTTTTGGGTCAGAGGCCCAGCAAGAGAAGCATCTCTCCGGCTGGCCAAAACCAAAAAAGACTGAGAATCTCAAAGCCCCTTCCTACTCTATCCTGTGTGTCTCTCTGTCAATATTTATAGTTTCTCTGGACCCTCTAGGGCTATTTCCTGTGAACTAGCCATAGGCTGTGCCACCTGCCCTCCCCCCATCCAAGGTTGATTTTATTAACAGGGTCTCAGAGTTTCACTGTGCCTTCAAATAACCATTAACACTGAGAACTCAAGGCATTGCATTTATTATGGTATTTCTCCCCTTAGCAATTAAAAATAAGAAAAAGATTTTAGTCTGTTAAGTGTTACGGCAGGTTTCCCTGCCGGCTGCCGCTGGTTCTGCCGCCATGGACCCACAACCACGTGTGCCCCAAATAATACTCAGAGACTCTGTATTTGATACAATCCTGTTGGCCAGTTACCATTACTGTTTATGGGCTAGCTCTGTCTTAATTATTAACCCATATCTACTTATCTAAGTATTTCCACATGGTCGTTTTATCAGGGAGCCGCGGCAAGCGTTCTGCTTCTTCCCCTGGCTACATCTTGACTCCACCTCCTACTTCCTCTTTCCTCCTTCTAGTCTCCTAGCCCCGCCTATCTAGTTTTCTATTGGCCACAGAGCTTTATTAACCAGTATGAGAAACATATATACAGAATAACATCTCCCATCAGGTAAGATAACGCTTTTCATAAAAAAAAAAAAAAAAAACCCTACATTTTAAAGATTTCTTTGGAGAAATTGTTCTTTAATAAAATCATCTCAAACATAAGACAATCTGACAATTTTACCACCATGCTGTTAAGTCTTAAACCTTGGAACAAATGGCTGCGGTGCCGATTTAACATCTCAAAGCAGACCTGGTTTCCAGGTTCCAGGCATCCCTCAGTTTCTATCTGTTACAGGGTCCTCCTGCCTGGCATAACCCACCCTCTATCCTAAAGTCTCAAGCCCAGGGCCTGGCTACTCTTTTCCTAGATGCTCTTCTAATCCATCCATGTTGTTTACCCACCCTTTTTGTACCTATGCCCTCTTGGATGGTGTCTTGTTCCTCTCTCTCTCCCCTACCTCTTCCCCTCTCCTGACATGGCCCAGCCCAATCAGTTATGTCCACTCTGGACTCTCCTAAATGTCTCTGATTTGGTTTTGCTCTCCTTTTATCTACATTAAACTTTCTCCTCTACCATATCTAGGATAAACCATGCCTTTTCTTTCCTTCCTCCCTCTCTTCCTTCCTTCCTCCTTTCACTCCTTCCTTCTTTCCTTTCTTCTTCTTTCTTTCTATCTACCTTTCTTTCTTTCTTTTTTCTTTTAAATCATGTGCAAAGCCTGAAAACTGTAGTTGACATACAGCATTCCAGAAAGGTAAAGGACATATAAATGTCATTTGGGCCATCATGAATGGCTCTGGAAAGAAGAGAGGCAAAAGCACTTGGCATCCACACAGATAAACAAAATGCCCAGCATGACCTGGTATTGCTGTATCATTTGCAAGAGAAATAGAAAGTACTCCAAGAACTACAAATTTGCAATGGTTTTATTGTTTTAAATTAATTATGCATTTCTGGGCTTTTTCCCCATTTGTTATAAATAATTTAAAAAAGTCTTTCTCTGATTATGTATTGCCACTTGGACAGACATATTTAATCTCTATGTTTCCATTAAAATGTATCTAATAGGAATGACAATCACATAAACAATATGTATAATTATATTCACATTGTTTAATACATTCAAAAATAAGACAAGCCTTAGTGAAAGACAGAGTGTCTACCATGGAGTATGTATAAATGGAGCTATATGTGGATCTGGATTATTCGGTGCTACATGCCACTTAAACAGCTGATTACAAATATAAGTATAACTATTCTTGTCAAGCTTTCTAAATGAATATTTTGTATTGGATACAATATATTTTGATCATCTCCCCCACCTCCTTCCTGACCCCATCATGTCCATTTCCCAATTTATTTACTAAATATTTATTAAGGGATCCCTATATCATCAAATACATTGTATCTGCTTATGTGAACAAAGGGTCATAAAAAACGGATTAATACTGTCAATAACACTTGTAGTTTGTTTTGGCCTGTTGCAGAGTTCGAAACACCAAAAGACCACCTTCAACTTATTGAGTTTTAATTAGCCCAATTTTATTTAAGCTGCAGCTGACAATGCCCCCCTTGGTCAAGATCAGAACTGGTGCCCTGCTAAAAGTTGGCCAGGGGTGGGGGATAAAGGGAAACCCTACAATTCCACATAACATCCTGGGTCTTCGCATTCCTGGAATAGTTAGATTCCTGCAATTGTCATAACAGACTAAGATTGCTGACTGACTGGCTGTAGGCTTCTAGGATCCTTGCTCTGGCAAAATGGAGACCTCAGGGGCTACTGCCTCAGTATACAAATGCAGATCGGTAATTTCTGCCTTTAGTTTTGGATGGTTCCTTATAATTTCAGCTCCCACTGTCCACTCTATTTTACTCACACGTCTAGGGGAATCTTTTTGGAACTTTGTGATCAACCAGCCTACTTTCATTTTAGGCTTAAAAGCCGTCTTGTGGTAAAGACCAACTGTGCAGCTAATCTCATCTTCTGATGAGCTGAGGACCTGTAGCTTTTCTTTGTAATCTTTCAGATGAAGCCCTGAGAAATTCATTGCTCTGAATGTCATTCTTTCCAATGACAATAACTCTCATCTTTCAAATGGCTATATTCTCATCCCTCACATCTGCTCATTTGTGGATCTTAATGTTTTCCTTTGTGTAGTGGTGATTTTGAAATGCTCTTTTATCTTGGGGATGGTAAACCCTCAAAGTGGGCTTCAGTTTGTAGGTGTTAAGACTTTGGGTACTTTGCTTTCCCCTGCTGATTTCAAATTCTCACTCCCATACTCCATTACTGTGTCTTCTTGGAAGGATCTTGTTCCCGAGAGTACAGTTGAGCCAGAAAGGAGAGAAGGAAGCATCACTTGGAGAAGGTGTCTCATGATTTCTCATTTCTAGGTCTGGTTGAGTATGAAGTTTCTGAGCTAGGGAAATGCTTCAGGGAATAAAGCCTCAACACATACACAGAACCCCAGTGGCCTCACAGCTTTCCTGTAATCCCAACACTTGGCAGATGACAGTGGATCCCTGGGCGAAGCTGACTAACTGGACTAGCTGAATCGGTAACATTAGTGTTGTGTGTAATCTGGGAAAACCTGGCCCCACCTCTCACCCCTCTGTGCTTGGTAGGTATACATACCCTAACCCTTTAAAAGGGAAAACTGCTGCCCTCCCCCAGCCAGTCTCTCTGAGGAGGCAGTCGGATCCTTGTCCCTTCTGTCTCTCTCTCTTTCTTTTCTTCTCCCCACTCCCTTTTCAATGAAACTTCCTTTCCATATAAGTTCTGCCCGATGGCATGCTTATCTGCTGAGGTAGGTCCACCTCACACCATATTCCTAACAGTTAGGGTTCAGTAAGAGATATTGCTTCAGGAAATAGTAAGTGATCTAGGCAGATGTCCTAGGTCAGCCTCTGCCAACAGGGATACACGTCTGTACACACATGCATAGCCCTGTACAAAACACACATGAAAAAAAAGTTTCGTTCCTTAGAAAAGGAAAAGAAACAGATGTTTAGGATATTATATTTTATGGTGAACATGTTAGATATAAATAGGGCTGCTGTGCTTGTGATTTATTTTTCTATCCTCCATAAGCTCAAAACATACCCCTATGTAAGGATTTGGAATTAATCCTGTTAGAAGTGAATATAACATATCTACCTTCTAAGCATTGCTCATTGTCATTTTCTAATACTCTATTAAATTGGTGTTTATTAGGGTTCCAGAAGAATAGACTTTGCAAAGCCCAGCACATAAAGAAATTTCACAGTAACTGCATGATCTGCATAGATCCTCCCAAGCTGCGTAATAAATCTTAATTACACAGAAAAAGCCATTGAGTATATACTTCTATTGCTTCAATAAATGCTAGTCATTAGTTTAGTCTCATTCTATTGAATACTTTAAATGCCCTATTCCTCATCTTACACCATGGGAAATGAATCTTAATTTTAAGCTTTTTTCCTGATGTTTGGTAAGTTATGTGACTAGGCTGTTCTTACTTGCATTGTCTGTAGTACATAAAATTCAATGGTCAAATTATCATTTGTATTGTTAATATTCTTTCTTGGTAGTTCCTTTATGTTTACTTAACTGACTTCTCTAAAATCTTAAGAGTGAATACTAATACTAATACTAATACTATTCTTTGACATTTTTTGCATTGATACCTAAATTTTACATTTTATTTATTTTGATTTGCAATTCCCTCTATGGTGTAATGACTAAAACCAAGGTTTTATTTTTAGTTTTTAGATATATTTTATTTTTATGCATGGATGTATGTATATCATTAGTGCCTGCGAAGGCCAGCAGAGGGCATCAGATCCTCTGGAACTGGACTGATGGATGTTGCCAGCTACCACGTGGGTGTTGGGAATCAAACCCGGGTTATCTGGAAGATCAACAAGTGTTCTAAACTATTTTCACAGCCCCTATAATTGAGGTTTTAGAACACATCCTTCACATTCTCTCATTTGTCATCCATCGTGGGTGGGGCTCAGTAATAAATGTAAAATCATTTGTTTTGCATACATCTTTAAAACATATCCGATGTAACTTTACATGTTATTATAAAAGAGTTTTGTACATGAAAATGGTGTCACTTGTAGCATACAGCGTTTTACATTTGTGGCAATATTACCAGCATTCAAAAGTTGGAGATTTATGGAGATTTAAGACAAGGTTTGCGCAAATCTAAATTCATGACAATAAGTAGATGTTTATATAAGTTACAAGGTAAAGTCATCTGATTTAGCCGGCCATAGGACTCAAATGAAATTCAATACAAAATTATGGTCAGGCATTAATCTTAACTAAAGCTGTCTCTTTTCATTTTTGCTTAACCTCTTTTCAAAGTTTCCCCTGAAGGCCAGCAGTTTGGTCAAATAGATAAATGGACTTTTATTGCCATAGCTCTAGAAGATTGAATCTGTCACTAGATAATTTTGTTAAGGAAACGAGTTGAACTTTGCAGAGAAATTATTACAAAAAGTGAGACTCAATGTGATTCATGTTCAGGACACAGTTCACTATGAACAGATGTGAATTGGAAGAAAACATTTCTTTTAAAGAGTAATATTCATTGCTGGTGGGGTTACAGGTAAGATAGCTAACATCTGAGTTGATAGAACTTAGAGGCAGTTTGCTAATACTATTCTTTGACACACAAGGAAATTTCTACGCACATCATAAAAACCAGTCCAGGAAAAATTATACCTACAAAATTACTGTCATTCTGTCATAGTTCTCTGTCAAGGTTAACAGCATTAATACATTCTTTCTGGAAGTTATGGAGACTGCATCTACATCTTTTTCACTTCTAGAGAATGCCAAATGTGCTTGGGTCACAGACTCTTACTTGGTAGTCCATAAGCCCCTCCTCCTAACTTCCTAAAAATGTTTTCTGATTTTTAAGGACTCCAATTGGCATTAGGTACATCAAGGTAACTCACATAGTCACTCATCTTATTTAACTAGTTCAGCAAAATCAATTGTATTATTATTGGTGATGTAACATATTCACTGAGATTTCACAGGTTCCAATAATTACAATATGGACACCTTTAGGGAACCATTATTTTGCCTCCCACAAAGCTGAAGGGAGACAAAACAATGTGAAGTAAGACATCATGAGATTTAACATTGTGAACCATGTTAAAGGTTTGTGATGGGCAGAATTATGATTAACTAGCAAGCTTACAGCAAGTACATGGTAAGTACTGCACTGAAAGTTTTATGTATGTTAACATAATTGTATAACACACATGCATTTTTATTCTTTATGTTGTACTGTCAAGGAAGCTAAGGCACATTTGCCAAAAATTGGTGGGTAAACAATAGAGCATTTCAAACTGACTGCTTTCACAGTTTATACACTTAATAATAATGACCATGTTCAACAACAACAACAACAACAAAAACCCATCAAGTTAAAATATATTCTGGTGGCATAATCCTGTTTTTGTAAAAGAATAATTTGTATAAAAATTATGTATGGGTAGAAAAGCTGAGTGATTACTTTCACTTTATTTACTACCAACATTTCAGTACGTTATTTTCTTTAATAGCTATTATTACCCAGACAAGCAAAACATCCAAGTTTGTTTAAGATACCCGATGAATTAAATGTTGTTTTAGTCACCGTAAGGATAATTGTCGCTGATCTGTTTTTAAGTACAATAGAGACTGTGTAAAGTCGGAGTGAAACTGGTCAGTGGAGATGCACAAGAGATGTGGTGAGATTTTGCTGCATCCGACCGTGGAGCCAGCTCTGGCTGGTGTAGAGGCTGTGTGCTTAGGGCAGACCATGAGTTGTCCAGAAAGATAAATGAAGAGGGTGTGAATCAACCTTGAGAGGTACTTTAAAGCAAGATGCCAAGGTGAGCCCAGATGGAGGGATGTGATGTGTGGCACATTTCCCCATAGAAACAAGGTAATTAAAAATAGTTATGTCACCAGACTAGTCAAGGGGAGCCCTTAGCACCTCATAGCTAAATAGTTTATGACCTCCTTTCTAAATGAAAATGCAATCGGCATTCCAATTGGAGACATCTCTCCCCTCTTTGCACCTCTATGGAACAGTCATGATTCTCCCAGCTGTGATTAATGTTTCCTCCACTAAGGCATTTAGTTCGAGGGACAGGAAGAAATGGAACAAGAAGGGCGCAGCCACCTTAGAGAATGGAATTGCATCTCTAACTAGGGCACCTTTCCGGAAGTCAGACACTAGCTCTGCTGTATCTAAAGGACATGGTGGGAATTTACGTCACACGGAACTAAATACATAAACACCCTTTAAATATCCTTATCACCATGTCTGGGTCAAAATGGAAGAAAATGACCGAGAGGTACATTAAACTAGGAATGAGGGCATGTTGTACAGTGGTTTGGAACAGTGATTTTTATTTATCAAACATGACAGCTCTGGCACTGAGAACATGTGAACCTTTCACAGAAATACTTACCCTGCCTGATACTATAGTTTCTTTCACTTGGAAATTGGCACTGTAGCAGTTCCTAGGTTTCCTGTGATGAGACAATGTAATGTAGATTCAGCAGGTAGATACTAGTTGCATACAATACAGATTCACCATTGATTACATCTGTTGTTCATTATTCTGAAAATACTGTACCAAGTAAAGAATAAGAATAAAAGCCCAACTCGAGACTCAATGCTAGTGAGGATGCCAGTGATGTGGACTAGTCTGTGTTGTGGACATCCTGCATGTGTGTGCACAAAGCTGAGGCCATCATTCCTTCCCTCTCCTCTCCTCTATTGCGTGGGAAAGATGGATCTCAAGGAAGTAATTTCCTTTCTTAGCCAAGCACCTCCTATCCTTAGGAAACAGTCCATTCCACTTAAAAAGGACTAATGCCATTCATCGAAAGGTCACAGTTCAGAGAGAGGCAGCATTATGCTTTCCTGTATAGGTTAAGGCCTCTCTCAAGATAATTCTAATTGCAAGGAGACTATTACAAGGTCACGGATGAATCCATACAAATGGCTGTTAATGCTGGCAAATTTAAAGAGCTCATAGAGCACTTGGCCCATAGCAGCAGCTTCTTCAACAGACCGCATTAGCTTAGTTCTACCTTTATTTAGTCTGCATGGAAAATACTTGCAACACAGCAGCCACCGGGCAGCTAGGGTGGGTAACAGCAAGAGGGACAGAAACTAAAATCAACAAAATGCTACTAGTTATCTCCAGCTCTAGTTTTATCTGAAGGTTGTGAGGGCCCCAGAAGGTGAGCAACAGCACACACTGGGGTACAGGCATTTCATTAACCACTGGACACACTCCCGAAAACGTTAGGAAGACTCATTCACAAATGGGGCAAAGAGATACCCACTACAATATAGTGCATAGACATCAATACTTTTATGAGACCAAATCCTTTTTGCTTTCAAACATGGCATATCACTTGATTATCCGGTCTGACTTCTGGAGAGTACAGCCCATGTCAGATTCAGTCTCTACTCAGTCATTCTGAAATGTAATGTTTGTTCAAAGCAGCCGCCATTGGAGATCCTCAGTGTGGTTACTGGTACCCTACACACATGTCATTTTCTAAGTAAGGTAAATTCCACTTGCCATAGAAAGCTTGTTGCTTACCCCGCCCCCCTTTTCAGTTTTAAATGTCTGAAGACAGGAAGGGAGAAGATGGCATTTTTTAGCTCGGCGAATCACTCACAGCAATTTACTCCAATGGCTTTATTCTGCAGTGGATCTCACCGCTATGCTCTCACTCGGTAGCAAGATTGCCAGAGCTGCAAAGGCCACTTTCTTTCCTGAACCCCAAAGACCATCTGCTCCAGCATGTTTCTTCCTCGGCTTTTTACCAGCAGGTGGCAGCAGCGGGCTCCAGAGCGCGTGCCTGCAGGTAAAAGCTGCCCTCAGTTCTGAACTCTGACCAAGCAGGGATGGCACATAACCAGCCCGTTGGTCCTTGAGGTCAGGTAGATAAGTGCTCAAATTTCGTCTGACCCCTGCATTGTTGCCAAGAAAGCAGTGTGAAGCAGCCACAGCAAAGTCGGGAATTCCCGATTCCCTAAATTCCCCAACTTCAAGCACCAACTCAGTCCTTTCCTTGCAGCAGGGTCAGCTTCGAAACTCTCCAGGCTCCTACCTTTCCTTGGTACCTGTGTGCTGAGCACGCAGCCATGGGTTGCCCTTCTAGCTCCCTGGGCTGTCTGCTCGACTCGGTTTTTCTCAGAGGGGCAGAATGCCTTAGCTGCACTCCAGTTTTATCCCACCACCCCTTTCCATAACCCTACTCCCCTAACACACACACACACACACACACACACACACACACACACACACACACACACACACACACACACACACACACACACACACACACACTCACACACACACGCACATGCAGCTTGCTCGCGCATAGTGCTTCTGGCTGGCCTGCCCGAGCAAGACCGACACCAACCCAGCAAGCCTTGGCCAAGCCGCCAGGACCTCTCGGGCCGGATGATGCCTCGGGGTACCCGGGTCACCGCCACCTCCGCCGCCACAGCCTCTGCGCGCCGCGACACCACGCCCGCAGCGGCCAGGGCTGCAGCCCCGTTGCTCCGACCTCGGAGAAGTTGTCGCTTGGGAGGGGACGGTGAGCTCCGGAGGAGGACGGACATACACCTCTGGGCGAGGGGAGGGGCGCCGCGGGGACTCTCCGTGCGGGGACCCCGCACCCGCCCCGCGCGCGCTGCAGCCCGGGGGAGCGCACCGCCCCGCGCCCCGCCTCCCGGGCCCGCCACGCGGAGCGCGGAGCGCGGAGCAGCCGCCGCCAAGCGCGCAGGGGAGGCGAGGCAGCGCCCGGCGCGCGTTTCTGCCGCCCCCGGAGCCCGCGCGCGCGCGGGGAGTGCGGGGCGAGCGCGCGTCGGGCGGCGGCCGCAACTTGGCGGGCCAGATGCCCCAGGGCGCGGCGGCGCTGCTGCCTGCCTGCCGCTGCCGCCCCTGCGGGCCCGGGGCGCGTCTCCTAGGGCGGCGCTGGCCGCGGCGCGGCGCGTGCAGCGAGCGAGTGAAGGTATGTGTGGCGGGCGCGGCTGGAGCTGGCGCCAGCGCGCAGGCAGGTCCTAATGCCTGTCACTTCCCAGGACCTTGGCAGCGGCAGCCCGGAGCCCCCGAGCCCTGGGCAGGTTCGCCCGTCCTTCCCGGCGATCTGATTGGATAAAGTGGGGGCTCGACGGTGGCCGGCGTGGGACAGCGTGGCTGTGGCAGGGGTCTCGGAAACCATGGGTTATTGCAGTGGCAGGTGCACGCTTATCTTTATCTGTGGCATGCAACTGGTAAGTGACGCTTGGGTCCTCTTATTCTGTAACGTGCCTTTGAGAGAGTGGGCAGGGAGTGGAGTAAGGGGTCTGCCGTTGAGCAGGACGGAAGGAAAAAGAAAAAGGGTGACACGTAGTACCTGTGTTGAAAATGATTTTGGGGGTGTGGGAGAAGTGAGCCTTGCTGCCCTCCCCCACTCCTGTGCCTCTAAACACAGTTTTGCAGGTGCGGGTTAAACTTGTTATCCTTAATTTCTTTAAGGGAGTCGAGATGTAGCTCTTGCGTTATGCTTGGCGTTCCTGTTAGTGTAACAGGGTGGTTGTCATATATATTTTACTATACATGTGTTAAGTGGAAATACAGATTCTCAGACTTTCCTTTTCTACATTTGTTTGGTAGTGTCTTTATTCATTGTCATTTGATATTTTCTAGGAATATTATACTTCTCTTAAAAACTCCTTGTTTAGGTCAGATGGCATTCTTACAGCATTCTGGGCTAGAAAGCCACACTGAGTTCTGAAAGTGTGTAGATTGAAGAGAAATACTTAGATAAACTCTGCAATACCATTGCCACCTAGTGAACCAGTAACCTTTAAGTCATAATTGCTACAACAATTTCGAGAAAAAAAAACCAGTATATTATCTTCCATTGTTTATGGTATTGCCACTGAAATAGATACTGTATCCGATCTCACAGGATACAGAAGTGTATGTACTCTTTGAGGAATGTCTTGTAGATGCTAAAAAGGCAAGAAGCCAACAATGTCCCCGAATTTCAATTCCTGGTGGCAATGGAAGCAGGGGCTGAAGGGGAAAGTAGAGGTGAAAAATTACGATACTGGTTAGTTAGCACTTGCTTCATAGGTACCAAGTAGCTGTCCATTGAAAGTATAAATTAAATAGTCACCCTCCCTTGTTTTCTAAAGGCTGGAGGATTGTAGGATGGAAAGTGATTATTGAAAGCCTAGTCATTACAAAGTGCTAAAATGAGTAAGAATTTGCTATTGAAACCGACAGAAGAGGTCCTTAAGTTTTCTTCTGTTTAGCAGTTGCGAAGACCATCAGCAAGGTTTTATTTTCTTTCTTTCTTTTTTTTTTTATTTATTTAGCTAACGTCGAGTTTTTGAGGCATTTCAGCTCTGGATTTGTTTTCCCTTCCCAGGAAAGTTACCTGATGATTTATTCTTGGATCTTTGAATTGTGTACTATGGATTTGGCTGTACAGAAAAAGAAGCTAGAACAATAGATGCAATTTTAGGAGTTTGTTTCCTCAATTCTGCATAAGCCAGCTTCTGTGTCTGTCCCATAGGTTCGTTTAAGTTCTCAGCACAGCAGTTTTGCCATTAATGATAGGGCTAACCAGACTTTACTCCATAAAATTGCCTATACAGCCCAAGTGTTCCAAATTGTAACTTTCCAAATGTTTACTTTTGTATATGTTTTAGAATATCTTAGATTTGCATGTTCACAGTGTAAAAACAACACCGAGAATAGGTTGGTGGGCAGAGCATGCTTAAGTTCTTTTCAGTTTGAAAAGATGTAAGCTATTCATTTATTAATGTAGTAGGACAGTTGTATGTACTAGATCAAATGGCATTTTGTGTGACAGATATACATTCTTAAAACAACTGGAAAATATAACTATGCCAGAGAGAAAGGTAAGTTTACAAACATGATATGGCTGTAGGTTTTTTTTGTGTGTGCGTGTGTGCATGTGTGCGTGCGTGTGCGTGTGCGTGTGCGTGCGTGCGTGCATGTGTGTGTGTGTGTGTGTATTTTGTATGTGTCCATACAACCATGTATTGTAGAAGAGCTATAATACTTGATGGAAAAGAAACCTTAATCAGGGCTAAGTTCTCCAACTAAATAGAGTTGTCTGCGAGACAGGAACGTTCAACCTAAGCGAGTGCATGAATGAGTCCTGAGAAGTATTTTGTGCTTTATGAGAATCCTGCTCCTTATCCATTCCTACTCCTTATGTCACCAGGCTACTGTAATTAGCAGCCATGTTAATGCGGAACAAAAACAAAGGACAAAGAAAATTGTTTAGATAGTGTGAAATGATCACTCCCTTTAGGACCTAAGAGAGTCTTCTCCTTAACTGTTGTGTTGTAGAGATATGTATGTACTTTTACATAAAATATGTCTTTGCAAATAGCTTTAGAACACCTACAAAAAGAAGTTAATGTTTACCTCTATGTTTATAGATATAAAAGGTGTACGAATTTTTGAGCTACTTTGGGGAAAATTTGTTTCACATGAAAACCAGATTCCTATGATAAGTTTTGACATGTGTATCAGTAACTGATGTGAAAGTTCACTAAGTTTTGTAGTTTTGTTGACTTCTGTACTGTTCAGCTTGTGTTAGGACACTTGAACACTTTTTTACCTCCATAATGGTACCTTAGCTTTGTCAAAACTGCTGGAAGCCTGAGGTATCTAAGAAAAAAAAAACCAAAAACAAAAAACAACCTTTCTTCCTTCTTCTTCTTCCTTTTTTTTTTTTTTTACTTTTAGTGACTTTATTAAGTGTCTACAAGCATTGATCTTTAACCTTGTAAGTAGAATACTTTATTGTAGTTGAAATATTACATCAATTTAAAGCTATTCGGAGGAAATTATATGGTATCTTTAAGTACTGTAGAAATAGAGACCTCCCTTGTTGGGTTATTTTCAAAGAAGATGTGATATTCTGAACATTTAACATTTGAACAACAGAATAATAAACACCACAGGCATTTTCTGGTCAGGAGTCTATATTCTTGCTGTGAATTATGCAAAATGTTTTTATCTTAATGTTTGAAAGAGTGTAAAAGCACAAATGAACATATATTATTGGAATATCTGGGAATCAGGTAAATTACAATTTTGTACTATGATAATTTGATATAAAACTTCCATTCTATTTGGAAGTGTCTGCTTATATCAGAAGTTGAACTCTTTGAGCTGTGTGGTTAAACTGACTTCAGATGTCAGGGTGATTCTTGCAAGAAGGAGTGTGATTTCTGGAAAGAGATTTGCTCCATGGGCAGAATCCAGAATTTAAGCTCATAATCGCTAGAATGTAATTTCCTTGTTATCACTGTTGCTTTCACTGCTCAGAAACTGAAGATTTCAGATAGTAACAGAAATCACCACTGTAATTCCAGTGATGGGTTTAGTAGTTCAGGCCAAGAACATTTTAACTTCCTATTTACAACCTTCAGACATCTTGGGAGAGAGTCTACCTTTTCCCCACCCAATTTTTCTTTAAGTCAAAGACTACTTCACAGAAATGTTAAAAAAAAAAGTGATATTTTCACATTGGCAAAAAACTCAATTGTAACAAGGAAGAGCGTAACCTATTTTAGCTTGAGAACACAACTTTGTTTGCAAGTAAGGGAGTTCCAGATCTCATGTTTTTGTACCTCAGAGTCTTGTGTGGCATGAAGTGTGTATCTCATAAACTACTGAAGAAACTTCTAGATTTGCTCTCAGCAGATTGCCACTTGCAAATGATATTCTTGCCATGGGATCTATGAAATATTGCTGACTTGGAGCAGGTGCCATGAACAATGTGGTTAGAGCAGGGTGTGCAGCTGTGTGAAGCAGCACATTTGAAAATTAAGAATGGTTGCTTTCTACTGCGCAGTTACTAAGCATTGCAAGAGGTGGACATTTATTTCAAAAAAAGGCCACAGATGTCGACATAAAGAAAAGAATGTCCTTTCAATTATAGAGTACTGTATCCATTGTGACTTTTTTTTTAATGCAGTGTCCACCATTTTTGGTGAATATTTGATTTCTTTGGAAAAAAAATCAAAGCGTGGACAGGAAGTGACTTGGGAAGTGTAGGTGGAGTGTTATGGTGTCTTTGGGGACTGCATTTGACACGCTCACAGATCTAACTCATGAAGAAGAGTGAAAATTCCCATATGGCACTTTAGAAAGTTGTGAAATTGGAACATTCTGAGGGGTTTCTAAATTGTATAAATGGTTTTTCTTATATGTAATTTTCTCTACACATGTACAAAACCAATTTTTTAGTATATATTTTATCTTATTGTATTTAATCTTTATTGTAATAATGTTTACCAAGGAACGGAGAAAAAGTTCTCATGGTATCTAGCCCTGTTACACCCTCCCCTCCCCAAAGCATGCAGCAAATGGTTATGATGTTATATACCTCAATATGCCTCATTTCAGTAAATTAACTTATAGAATTCTTCCATCTTTTTTCATATGAAGGCTTAGCTAGGCAGCACCTGCTGTGTGAAAGGTCTGCATGTTCTCTAGTGTGGAGCCTGGATATAGTTGGTGTCTCAGAATGGTAAATGGCCATGGCCCTTTCCTCTCCCCAATAGTGCTTCCTTACTTTGGGGTCAAGTTTTTCACTTACCTAAGCAAGAATTTCAGAATAGAAGTCAGGGATGCCTTGAAATAGGAATCTTGCTTTTGGATGCAATGTTTCATTGTTGGATAGGTATATGTCTTGGAAAATTACAATTTCAGAGATGGAAACATATATTCCCACCTTTTTGTTCATAACAAATAAAAATATTATAATTTTAGCATCAATTGCTTTAAATGTTTTTTTCTATTTCTAGTGCCTAAGATTTTTAGGGAATGTATTTTGCTTATACAAGTAGATTTTCAAATTGGACAGTGTCATCTGCCTATAGATAATTTTTAAATTATCACTATATCTTGTGACATGCAAGCGTCAGAATCATCCAGCATATGGCAAACATGTCCTCTTGCCAATAACCTTCCATTTTGACCACCTCCCTATGGAAACCTGATAGTTGTTTGTAGCACAGAAAATACAATAATTTGTCACTTAACAGTAGGGACAGCTTCCAAGATAGGCATCGTTAGGTCATTTCATCTTACAAACCTTATAGAAAGAACCTTTTTACACAGACATACAGAGGTCACCTGCTACACAGCAGGTGGTATAATAAATACTGCCATCATCTTTTATATATCTTCAGCGGACACATTTCACAGACAACTTTGGGGCAGATGTATTGCATGCAACAGCAACGTTCCTTTGTTAACCTGTCTTTCACACTAGTGATAGAATGAAATAGTATTTGCACCTACGGTCTCTAATAAACAGGAGAGTAAAATCACCAAGAAACTGGAAGATGTCTAAAATTTCTGAAGGAACAACATGAGATGACCTTATTTTCCATGGTCAGACTTTGGTGGAGAGCTGAAGCCCAGATAGTTTTCCTCTTTAGTGTTCCAGATGTATTCAGTTACAGAAGCGGTTAGTGTTTGCAAATGTCCTTACTGCATCTTCCTGAAAACTGCATGTGCTTAGTCTTTGTATGAGTTCTAAAAAAAAAAATACAGCAGGTCTAGAGTGTTTGAATACCTAATCCTCAATATGCTTTAAGCTATGCACTTATTGTGTGGCTTTTGAACCTGAAATAGAAAAGGAGAGCTTCTAATTCGAGTCATTTTAGTTTATAATCTACTTACAGGCCACATGCTAACTTTGATGTCTGCAAAACACTTATGTGAAAGTTATGAAGAAGTTCATTTTATGTGTGTTTTCAGTCAAATTAGTTCTTAAGTTGTGTGTTTTTGGAATATAGCAGCATCCTTTAAAAAAATCTAGCTTTGATAAATATTTCAATAGAAATGAAAACTTACACACTTATTGGGAGCTTGCTTGAAACTCAATACTATTCTTTCATTACACTAACATGTCCTTCAGTAATCCTATGAAGGATGTAATAAATATTAAGACCATAGTTTTCCAGAAATAAAGACGGTTTTAAAGTCACTCGAGAGTGTGGGGGAAGATCTTGGATTCAAACCCTGACACATAGGACTTTGAACTTGGGCCTTTGTTCCTCACTGCTTCATTCCTTCGTGCAAGGAAACAGTATCAATGCTTTCTTACCAGTTACATTATTTCTGCCATAATAATCCACTGGTACTACTTAGGCTTAGAAAGGCCCCTGATTTCAGGGCCCTGTCCAAACCTGCCGACCAAGAAATCTGATTTAACAGATATGTAGACTCCAGAGAATAAGCTAAAGAAAAAACTTGCCAGTGTTAGCTGAGTAGGCTGCCCTGCTCCAGGTGGAGTCCAAGTTCACTCAAGCCCCATGAAGCATCCCTGGGCTATCCTGGAGCAGTAATTCCTGCCTGTGTTTCTCTCATCATTTCGTTTGGCAGAGGAGTTATAGCTGCTCTCATTTCTGGCTAACTTAACTTCTCAACATCTTTCTGGGACACTGATATGCACACTCACAATTGATTCCCTGGGAAGAAGGGATGCACTCCTTTGTTCTTAAATTTGTTAGGTTTTTTTTTTTTTTAAACAATCCTTGACAGAGAGGCAATGCAGGTCATTGTCAATTGGCTGTGGGTGGGGACTAATGCAGACCTTGAAATCATCTAACCCACCACTGAATGCCAATAGATACTGGCTGTTGTACTGGAAACTTGGTTATTTATAATCTGCATTGGTGTGGTAGAGAACATGTCTTGATCTTAAATTTTCATTCACATCTCTGTAAGATCTTGTAACACGGATCTCCTGACCCGCCACTGTTTCTGACTTCTTAGACTGGAGGAGGAGAAGACAGATAATTTAAATTTCAATTGACTTTTCACGTATTCATATCTATGGTGCTTAGCTGACCTTAAGTACTGCTGGCCACTTAGAGGTGTTCTTGAGTCTGTACATATGTTCTTGAAAATTTCCAACCCAACAAGAGAATGAGGCCATTTCTTCCCCTCATTTGCAACTGATGTGAAAGAAAGCTTTTCTTATGGACAGAGCATGCCTGCTTCTAACTTCTTATCCAGTCCTATTCAGAGCTTTCAGCAAGAGACATGGAAGGTCTTTTAACAGTTCTCTGTCTTTGCAATCAATAGGGATGTAGACAAATCTGAAAGCAGCCTTCAGCTTGGCAATGCTGGAATGGGATTGGATTATTTACTGGTAAAGCCCTCCCCCCCGTGGAAATAACTCCTTGTGTGCTAAGCACAGCCTTGAGAGAGAAAGGAGAGAATGTATTGAGACCGCACAAGATTAAGTGAGAAGCCAGATTGTTCTCTGCCCTGTCTAGCATTGTTCATGCCATTTATAGTTTTGGTTTTGTTTCCTCATTTGAAAAATGGGGCAATTAATTCCCGACCCATATATCTTGAAGGATTCTTAGGATATTCCAGGGGAAGAAGTACACTTAAAATATCATTGTGATTATTAATGGTTTCATCTTTCACAACTTCACAGCTAGGGATCCTAGGAGTACTTTAAGTGTGTTTATATACCATTGCTATTTGCATCAAAAGAACTATGGCCCTAGTGGCAAAAACTAGTATTGTTTTAAATGAGCTTTTAATTATCTATTCATAAATTTGGGCAGCTAGATAGAGAATTGTACCATCAGCTGCTAGTAGTTTGGAATGGATTAAAAATATGTAACATGCATGATCAATATATATTAACACTTTATTAATTCTTGGAGAATTTCATACATATTATCTTGATCACGTTCACTTCCACTGTTCTCCATAACTCTCCCACATCCACCCCAGGTCTCCAACATCTCCTGACCTTGAGTGCCCACCCCTGTTTTTATAATAACAGAGATCAATTTGTGCTACCAATATACTCAGGGGTGGTATATGTATACCACCTTCTCTCTATGTATAGTCTGGTGAAAACCTACCAGGGGCCACATCAATGAAGAAAACTGACCCTTCCTCCCCCCAGAAACTGTCAGCTCTTAATGGGTCTGCATACTGCTCAGTATTCATTGAGAATTAAATTTGGATTTCACAACACACTCAGAATTTCAGTTCAGTGTTCCAAAACTCTGTTATGAACACTTGAGAAATATTCTACTCACCCAAAGCTCTTTTGCTTTTCTGTCTTGCTCCCCAAGAACCACAGAATATATTAGCATAGCAAGAGTTCCATAAATCCTGCTTTAAGGAAACTCTGCTTAATGCACCTGATACTCACTCATAGTGTCTGCTGTGGTGTAAGAAACTGAATTTGTTGTATTTGCTACTTATATTCAAAAAAATAGTTTTCTCAGCAACAGTTTTCAGGAAAATATTATTCCAGGCTAATGATGTGTCTAATAGTTAATATTAAATTAATTTCTAAATAGTATTTCAAATTTACAGTTCGGTGTGAAAACAATGTACATATTTCTAACAAAAAATTATACATAAACAAGTACCTTATTATCACATATTACCAAATATCACATGCTTAAAGAACTAGAACATTACCTTTTCTCTGATATTTGCTATTGCTTATTGGGTTTACTTGATCTGGGAATTGTTCTTCAGCTCCTTAACTTGGCAGTTTAGCTGAAATGTAATCAAGTTTGGTTGCTGATGCTGCCAACGCTATGGCCTGCTGCTGTTTAGAAGTTTGAAGCCAGGGGAGAGGCTGTCCATAGAAGCACTGTTCTGTCTGAAGCCTGTTCCTCAAGCATTGCTTCCTCCATGTTTGCCTCTGCAGGGCAGGTGATGAGGATTCCTCAAATTGACCATTGTTTTCTAATCAATGCATGTATGCATGACACAACAGAACCACATTTACAATCCCCGACAATGCTTTATTCTTGGAGAACAAATGGGTCTTAGTTTGGAGTGCAAGTATCAATTCAGTACCCTTTTCTGTTCACAGAAAGCTTTGTGTACATCTATATCATGCTACCTACACAATAGAACAAAGAGACACGTTGAAGCCTTTAGCTGTGTGTCAAATGACACAGGGTGACAACATTAACTCTGAATTGTTCAATGGTGTGAACTTTATATGATCCCAATCTCAGAGCTTTCCAGCAAGGAGAGATAGGCAAGGTTGGTCCCATTGAGTATTATTTTTAGACCACTGGGAGACAGATGTGGAAAGAATTTCCACTGGGTGCCAAGGGAAGAGACATTTATTTGCTGTCTGTGTTCTTGGCTTCTGTAGAAGAACCACCATGGGCACCTCTTCAGTTACAGTACCTGTGGTATATGGGGGGCAGGGAGCAGGTTGCTTGTGATTTTTCACCATACTTTCTGTGTTACAGCGATGATCAGTTAAAAGAATTTGAATAAATGAATGGCAGGAAAAAAATTGGGTCATTATCAGATTCTCCCCATCAAGTAGGATTCACGAAAAGCCTACATATGAATGGTATAATGGAACATGCTGAAAAAACTGTCTTCCCTTTTGATAACTGGGGTAAGAGCTAACTGAAAGCAATGCCAACCTACATTTCTGTCATAAATCTAATATCTAATGATTGTAATAATGTAAAATTAGTTTAAATTGCAAGCTGATCCATCCTTATTTGTTTGCTGAGCCACGCTACTTACTTACTATGATAATAACTAAAGTGGGTTACTGACCTCTGTTTATCTTGTGGTATAAAGTCACGTTTAAAGTCACTCTAAATAAAATCAGTATAGTTGAGATGCAGCTGTTCAAAAAAAAAAAAAAAAAAACTGAGCCATCCTGTTCATCTTTTGTTTTCTGCTCATGGTTTAAATAGTTAATTTAAACTAGTTCAATGCCACATTATCTGGTATTAGAGAATTCAGTGAATACAACACTATTTAGTTGGCTTTTTAGATCATTACTTGAGAGGCTGTATTAGATCAGGATGGAACTAATTAAGCAGCATCTGTCTATATGTTTCATCTCTATAGGAATAGTTTTAACTGTGCCTATCATGAACCTTTCAGCAAATTTGCAAAAGTTACTTATTAATAAGCAGAGAAGTACTTACACTGATTGTAGGCCCTACAAGCCTCTGGTTCCTGTTTGTAAATCTATCAAATGTGGATGAAAATCATACATTTTAAAATGAATTGTTTTAGGTTTTCTATTATGGTAAGTTTGTGCCTATAATGTTTTTAAATTTTAATTGATAAATTATATGCATGTTTAACATATATTATTACATATTGTAATGACATAATACACATATTTGTGTGTGTGTGTGTGTGTGTGTGTGTGTGTGTGTGTGTGTGGTATGTATGTATATAAAGCAAGCTCCATACATCCTGTGGAGCAAGCTATGAGAAGCTCCTGAAGGTTTCTGTGAAAGAAACACTAGACCTCTAACAAGGAGACTCTGAATCTGCAAGCATATGCAATCTAGAACAGAGTGCTAGAATCTTTAATACAATTCTAAGATTTATGGGAAGGATTAGTTATAACCTTATAAGTTGATGATCCATTATGTGAAAGACTGGTACATGGCAGACCAGATTTCTGTAGTGAGGTTGGAGGAAAGAACAAACCAAGTGAGGGGGATGGGAATAGCATCAGGCTGAGCATGAAACAGTGTTGGCACATAGAGCAAGTAGGTAGGAATGGGAGAAGCAGAAGGTTGAAAGATAAATCTGGTTCCTAGATGGACTTGAACCTCTTTGGAAAAAACATCTCAACATTGTAGAATATGATATGTGTCTCCTTAGAGTTTAGGGTTCATGACAGAGTGCTCAACAGTAGGAAATTAGAATGCCTGAGGTTTGCAAGCCTATTGGAGAACATGAGGGCAAAATAACAGTGTCAAGAGCACAGGGTTTCTTTGGAGGCCTTTGTGAAATTAGATGGTATGCATTTGTAGACAAACCCATTTCTTTTCTATCAGTATTCCACTTTCTATCCATTGGAATGGAAATGTAGCAAACAAAGTGTTATTGTGAACAGAAGAAAACGATCACCTGTGAAATAAGTACTTTTTCAGAATGGGAAGGAAAAGTCAGATAAGTAGAATGGTAGTTAAAAACAGCTGAGAGCAAGAAAGCAGGCAGAGGCAGGAGCTGAGTGATGTGGGGATAGTTCAAATCATGGAGAGGGGTGCTTCCTGTATGCTTTACATCACATCCTGTGGTTGGTTCATCCTGGTGTGTAATGTTTGTAGGCATGGAGGCACAGATGTCATTAGGGGCATCACTGTGCACCATGACTTCCAAAGGATGACTGAAAATAAGAGACTGGAGAAGAGCAGTGAAGAGAGCAGGATTGTTCTGTGGCTTCTACACAGTTGAGAGTTTAGGGAAAGTTTCTTTGAAGCAGGTGAGTAGATCTAGATTAAGCTGGTTAGGAGACCATGTCCAGAAGGAGCTGAGTTGGGAGTACATGCTTTGGGAAGCATGGACATTCTTCTGTGTGGATGGACTAAATAGGGAAGGGTAAAGGTGTGCTTCAGATGGAGGGTTTTTCCATTCATCTTGACAGTTTCAGTAGGAAGGAGTGGATAGCCTGGTACATTGCAATATTTTATTGTATCCCTCCCTTGTGTATAGCTGGTGGAAATGTTTTATGCTTAAAACAACAAAAATGTCTAGAAACTACCAAATTTAACCACTGCCCCCCCCATGAGATAAGCTGAGATTTAGCAATGAACACATAGAAGTTGTAGGGACTTTTCTTCACAACAGATTCTGAGTGGTAAGAACTCCACAGAAGGGATTGTCTAGGATCTAGCATGACTGTGGTGGATCTCTCAGATCAATACGAGTCATGTGTGCAGCATGCTCAGAATCAAGTCACCTGGAGCCTATGGCACGGTACCGTAATTGTTTTTGTTATGTTCTGTTTCAACACAATGTATGTTTCTATTGTCAGCTCTCTGAAGGAGGCAGTACACTTCACAATTTGACTTTTTCTGCTTTAAAACAGAGCAGAATTACACAAGAGATTGTACAGTTTCCACAAAATCCCCAGGTGTTGCAAATTTCACTTCACAATACACACTGAAACTAAGCTGGCATTCTCCTGCCCAGATAGCTCTGTTGCCTTTTGGCATGGGAATGAAGTGTGACCAACGCTTGCGGCCATTGCTCCAGTGGGAAACTTTACAGGATAACAAAAGGAAAAGCCAGTGTTTTGAAACTTTGGGGTTTTGCACTTTTGAAAACAGCAAAGTCATCCACGGCCACGCTGTTTGTTACTACCAGAACTGGCTGCCAGCAACCGCCCCCACCCCCACCCCCCGGCCTCCCAGCCTTCAAATGGAATTAGAATAGAATTCTGCGGAAATGGGATATCCAAGGAAACAGCCTAGACATCCATGAAGGCATTTAGAAAAGTGAATAATTCCAGTGTGTGTGAATGAGCATGCTGCACACATGACTCATTTATCCTGTGAATGAGCAGTGGGAGAAGCCGGTAGGTGAGGAAGAGACTGGAAAGTAGGCTGGGATTTGCATCAGGGAAGGGATGCTGACTAAGCATTTGTGGAAATATCGATTACGAGCCAGAGTTGAGTCTCGGTTTATTTGAAAGCTACTTTTTATGGCCAATTATGTCCTCAACCAAGCCTTTAGCATTCTTGGCTGGTTGGTTCAGTTTAGTTTGAGGCAGAGGATTTTATCTAAGGCCCAGTCAATGTCACCTTCATCTCAATGCCAGTAAAAAATACTGATATGTAATGGACAGTTCTGGTTTCTCTTCCATGCCTGATAGCAATCTAAAATGTTAATGAAGTGTTTGTTTCTTTATGATAGTTCTTAATTGAAAAGGATTTTAAGGAAAGACTACACATTAATTACACATATGTAATACTTTTTATGAAGGAAAATATTTATTTCCTGAATGTGAGGTCTTAGTGCAAATTATGAATTTTTAATTTTATAAAAGACTTTGTTATGAATTAGGAACAGTATGATTTTCAATGAGAAAGATTCATTTTTCTAAACTTAGGAATTTAGAGACTTTTACTTGTACTTATGAAAACATGCAGACACACATATGCACACGTTCACGCATACCCACTCACACACGTGATCACGCACTCACTTTCACTCTCACATACTCAGATACTTTCCCATGCACTCCACAGTGTTCACATACAATGACACACACACACACACACACATTCACTCATACACTCCTACACTTACATATACACGCCACTGCCCCTAAGCAACCTATGTCTAAAAACTTCTTAAGTAATTGCTATTGGTTACATGATCCCAGGAATATTCAAAGAGTATTTTAATATTTGATATATCCTGACTCTCCAGAAAGCCTAGGTATTGTCAGAGAAGTGTGGTAAACAGTGGAAATTTATCTTTTAAATGGTCCTATCTGCCGCATAATTTCTCATGATTCAACTTGGTTTCTTTGGCTAACAGTCTTTTTGTGAATTCTAATTTGCATGTCTGGAGGAAGGGGGAGTATCCCTTTAGCTTGATGGTTTCATGATTAAATCTTGCATTTAAAACCACCCTTCTTTACAAGGACCAGACTAGAGGTTCGTCTCTGGTTCATGATGATTAAAGAGAATTAATGTATCATCTGGTGCACGTTCCTCTAAGACAAACCAGAGGAGTGTAACACAGAAACCATAGAGGGAAGCAAGAAATGAAGGTGGGAGGAGAAAATTATCTCCTGGAGTTTGGACTGGAAGGAGTTTAGCCTGCCTTCTTAGCAGTTAAGTGCAGCCCTCTAAAGGCATAGTCTGGTGCTCGGCGTGTCCGTCTGAATAGAACAGTATAAAGACGTGCTGTGTGTGTTTGGGGAATGATAGTGGTATAGAAACACTTCCGTTCTCTCTCTTCCTTTGTATCTCTATCACTAGACAACTTGACTTAGTCAACTGTTAAGAATGCATGTGCACAGAAGGACCTGGTTTTACTTACAGCACACTCTTCATTTCTCAACATTGTTCTAAATGTGGTGGGCTTTCAGTGGGTCTTGATAACTGATAGTCTGTAACGTTCGGGTTGGAAACCAAGAGTCTTCCATCTGCTGCCTTCCCTGAAACATCAGTGCAGAGTGAAACTGAGACAGGCAATGGAGAAGCCTACCGTATTCACTTGAAACAAGTGGAAGTTTAGGTAGGCCAGATTGCAATTATCCCCCTTTGGCGTGGAGCCAGCACACACATTAGAGCATGGTCCTCTCTGAGAAGCCTAATTAAAGAATCGTTGAGAACTAACAAAGTTGGCTGACTTGCAAAAGTCAGTGCTTGCTAAAATTTGTAAGTTCTAAGTGCTTAACAATATGACCCGATTTTTATGCTGGGGTCATCTTATTAATTAAAGTTTTCCCATCATCTAATTAGAAATAGAGTCTAAACAGAGTCTAGGGGGCTCCCAGTCTTACTGGGTAATTTAAAGAAAGTGGAAAAAAGAAAAACAGAACCCAATTAAAGCAACCAAATGGAAAGCTGGGACCTAGACAAGCCTTCTGAGGCACCTCATACCAGCCTAGTAATTATTTAGGATGTATTTCTAGGGAAGTGACATCACAGGGACAACAGTGAGTTAGCTTTGAAGAGAAGTGTGTGCCTGTCCCCACAGTATTTCTTGGACAAGAAATGAGTGCTCAGCCACATGACCAGTGGTGCCTGTTTAAAACACAGTTATTCCCTGTCTCGGAGGGCATTCCTTAGTTTTTACTGCAAACAGGACTTTGTCAAAATAGCAGAAGGAGAAGGAAGAGCTTAAGGGCACTTGAAATGAGGCCCCGATAATCGCAATTGCCTTAGGGAAAACAGAGGCAGAACATTCTGAGTATTTTCCTCCGGACAAGGTCCTGGGTTTAAGATGTGAGGTTTAGGTTGGAAATAGCCTGGAGTTTAGTTGGCATCTGCATCTTTAAAATCATGTCTGCCTAAAACAGTGCTGCAGCCAAACTTAAAACAACGGAAGTGTCATAAGCCCATTCCAATGAATGTAATTAAGACTACTGTTGCCTACTGATTTGGATTTAAAAACAAAGCAGGTGTTATTTTTGCTTTAGCAACACTGAGCAGGATTCACTTAGGGTATTGATATTATGTTTAATGAAGAATATTGTATGTCAGGTCATTATGCAACTCACTGGTGAAGGGAATATAAAGATTACTAAACTAACAGGAGAAGGTCTTAGACATGAAACACTTACATACCTCATAGATGTTTGCATTTTTCCATTGTCATTGAGAAATAACTCCCTGACGAATCGTGGCTCCTGCATATTGGCCTTCACTATTTTAGATCAGACACTTATTTTCAGTGTGTAGGATGAAAGCAGGTGTATCAGACCAGGCCTGACAGGACTAATATTTGTGTAAGATGCTGTTTAAATACATGATGCAGAGGGAATCATTGTCCCCTAATTTGATCATGCAGGATCTACAGTTTGGGATTTGACTTTGTGTTATACTCTGAGTTAGCAGTCATAAAGCCTCGTAACTGTGGACAGCAGAGTCTGTGTACTGACTTACAATGTTACCAAGACACCCAACACCATTAGCTGTCTTTGAATGGAACCTCCCATTAGATAACACAAGCTAGTTATTTTTCCTTGTACGGTAAGAGAAGTCAATCCTTTGTTTGTTTCTACTGTGGGTGTATGGATGTGGCAGACAAGGGGTAGATGGCTGGAGCAAGGGGTCAGGCCTTAGGAAGATGAGAGGGAGCTCCAAGAAATACTGTTTCATTCTAATGTCTCTTTCTCCTTGCATAAGGCATATAACAAGAACTTGTGTTAATCTAGTGCATGATTTCTGAGATTGCACTGAATGATCTGTAAAAGTGTAGTGGGTATTATGAATGGATAGACATGTGAAGTTATGGGTTTTAGAATATTATGCTGTTTTTTTAAAGCCTTTTTACTGGAATCAGATTTTCAAATCCCAACTTGAAAATATATATCACTAGGCTTAAGTTACTTAAGTTTTCTATGCCTTGGTTAAACTAGGATAACAGTATTTAATACCTGATAGAGATGTTGAAGAAAATAAATAGGCAATACATCTGACTTGCTATTCTTGCCTTGTCAAGAGTTTTGGATTTCTGCAAAGGATTAAAATTTTACAGTAAGTGACATATAGTCAGAATAATTTCTTTATTCTGTAGTGACAAGTTCAAGGCAACTTGTAAGGACAAGTGTTCAGAAAACATGGGAACAATTCAGACGGAGGGGACTGAAGTCAAGGAGACCACCCAGGAAACTATAATAATATTTACAACAAAATGATGATTAATACAAAGAGAAAATGCTTTCTTTATAAATCAAAGTCTATAAAAGTGTCTCCATGGATACCCCAATTCAAGGGTGAGGAAAGGGATCACTTGGACTTGGCTTTCATCAGTTCTAAGGGCGAAAGCTCAGGGATACTTGATGACACGTAATGACAGTGCTGGATAGTGAAGTTGAGAGGATGACAGGCCCTGGTCCCCCCTCCAAAAGAAGGAGGAATGACATCATTGCTCCCAGCACTCATGGCAGAGGTGGCAGAGATCACCCAGTTAAGTGAAAGTGTCTGGGAGCTTGATTTGAATTCCCTTGCACTTGAAGTGGTAATGCAAAGGCAATGAAAAGCAGCGGTCTCAGTGGTGGTGGGCATGTCCCGAGGCAGTTGTAGAATTTGTATAGAGGTCACACTTAAGAATTCTGATGACTTAGTTTTGATGGCACTAGTGGGAAACAAGAGGGACACATTTTCAAAAATACCTCTCATAAAATTTGGAATGGAGGAAGAATTGTTGAAGAGAAAACATCTATCTGGACACGGACCAGAGTATATAATCAAAACACGAGGCAAGAGTTGGAGAAAGGACGGATCAGAGTGTGAGACACAGAAATGACTGTCGGTGAAGGAGGTGGGAAAGCTGTGAGTTCAAAGATCAGCGGGCCTTGGAGAATCTACAGCTGTTTTGTCACAATGGAAAAGAAATAAATGTAATGTGGACTTTGGAGGAAATGAGCACTTTATGGAAGCAGGCATGATAAATAGACCGTTTTTAAGAAGCAAAGAAAATGCCGGGGGTGGGCGGTTAGTTGTAGATTTGCTTTTTATTGTGTGACCTTTGATGAAGTGTGTGTAACTAGCAGAATTTGTCTGCACTTAGGAATTCGGTTTTCTTTTAGGAGCCACTTTTGACCTTTGGACAATTGTAATGTATATAGAAATATTACATATGTTCAGGATCCTGGAAACAATAGGAAGAGCCCCTTGGACATCTAATCTAGCTCAGGGCATGTAAGTGGATAGATTTTACAAGGTTCAAACTCATACAAATAAGCTTGTGCATCCCATGAGTAAGACTGTAGCAGAATCTATCACTAGAACCTCCTACACATATATTGAAAGTAATATCTATGAGCCTGTATTCCTTGTAAAGCAATGTAGCCTGCTTTGTTACTTCATCTTTGTTTGTTTTTGAAAGAAGACTTTACTATGCTAACCCCGCCTGTCCTGGACCTCACTATGTAGGCCAGGCTGGCCTTCAGAGATCTGCTTGCCTATGCCAGGATTAAAGCATGCACCCTCACGGCAGGCTGAATTCAGACCATTTGAAGAGACACAGTGAGGCAAGATCTTTCTGGCAGCTGTGCTGATGGAAGAAAATTAAAATAACCAGTAGAAATACAGGAAAGAAGACATCAAATAGGAATCAGAAGTTATGAAGTACAGCGCTTTGGAGGTATTTGAGCAGGAGTGGGGTGTTGTCATTAGCTCCCATGTTCCTGGCCTTTCTCTTGAGGCAGTTATTTTGGAACTTAAAATTCAATAAATTTATTATTAATTATTATTAATTAATTAGCAAGAGAGGGAGAGGGGGATGGAGAGAAAGGGAGGGAGATAGAGATAAAGAGAGAAACACACACACACACACATACAACACACACACACACACACACACACACACACACACACACACACACAGAGTGGGAAAAAATATTGTTGTAGCCCACATTTTGGGTGGCTTTTGTTGAGTTCACCAGACTTGTTCAATCTGTACCTGAGCCGGGGAGTGTGGATTGAGAAATGGCAGGTGGAAAAATTATAGATAATAAAGAAAAGACAGAATAGAGTTGGGAGGGGTCGCCATTGAATACTGGGGCAAAAAGCTTCAAGTGTATCACACACAGTCTTTACAGTCTTTATATATCTTAACCAAAGTGTGTGTGTGGGAGGGGGAGGCAAGCGATTTCCTTCCCATGACCAAAGAACAAACAAGCATAATTACCTTTTCAATACTCAGAACATCAAGTAACCACACTCTGAACCAAGTATCCTGTTGTCTAGGCAAGATACACAATAGCTACACCTTAGGCTAAATTTCCTGTTGTTAAAGTAAGACATACATTACTTACTTCTTAGGCCAAATGTCTTTCTTGCCTTTTAACCTTGTACAAGCAATAGGTTTGAACTCTGTGACTTAAGATGAAGTGGAGTCATCTCTGTGGGCACTGACAAAACTGTGAAAGTTGATACTCTTCTGATACTCTCTTTCCACTCAGGATATTAGGCTTGGCTGCAGATGTCCCTACTGTTATCTCTCTGCCCCCGGTTTATGGTTTCCTAACCCATTCATCAAGGCAAAGCTTTTGGTAATCAAGGTACCAGCTAGGCAACTGGGTACATGTTTGTTTTTATATCTCAAGGAAAGATTGATTTCCTTATTCTCTGTTTCAGAAAGTAAGACATACGTTGTATCCTTTTTTGTTTTAAATGTTGCCCTAAACCCATTCTGAATGTTCTAAGGTAGCAAGGGATGTTCTAGTCACCACTTCATAGTTACGTGATTGGGAAGCAACCATGTGAGGTTCTAGTTACCGCTGTGTAGTTGTGTGACTGGGTGTCAGTTTGACAATGGGGGTAAACTCTGATGGTCTGTCTTGATTTTCAACTTTATGGAATTTGAAATAACCATGGACATAAACCACTGTTTGTGTCTGTGGGAGACTGAGGTTGGCAAAGACACCCTGAGGGTTCATGGCACCTTTATGTGGGATGAGGTTCTATAAACTGCATAGAAGGAGAATACCAGCTGGGCATAGGCTGCATTTCTCTCTTCCTCCTGAATGCCAGTGTGACAGAACCAGCCACTTCCAATTCATGCTGCCATGACTTCCCTACTGTGTATCAAGTTTGAATGCAAAGAGCTCCTGTCTTCCTTTAGTTGCTTTTGTAAAGGATTTTTCTTTTCAGCAACAAAGTAAGCAAGCAAGACACTTATAAATTCCTGAAATGTGTTTCTTAGTGTTGGGAAGAAGTCAAATATAAAAGAGATTGGGTGCTGGTGGGAACGTGCTTTTGGGTTCCTAGATGGCTTCTTTTTTCAGATAATAATAATAATAATAATAATAATAATAATAATAATAATATTTATTTTACTTATCGATCCCAGTTCCCTTTCCCTCCCTCCCTCCCATGCCCCCCCAACACCCTCCCATACCATTCCCCACCCACTACACACGGAGGGTGAGGCCTTCCAGGAGGGATCAACAAAATCTGTCAAGTCATTTGGAGTAGGGACTAGGCCCTCTCTCCTGTCTCTAGGTTAAGGGAGTATCCCTCCATGGGGAATGTGCTCCAAAAGTCCTTTTGTGCACCAGGGATACACCTGGTTCCACTGTCAAAAGTCGCTTAGACTGCCCAGGCCTTCTAGTTGAGACCCATGTTCAGGGGGTCTGAGTCAGTGATGGCTCCTTCTAAATGCATTCATAGTAGAGAGGGGAGTAACCTCTCTTGGATCTTAAAATAAACTACACCATTCACAAGGATTCTGCCCTCATGATCCAAAGGCCCTATCTTCTAATTATATTTTGTATTTTGAAGTTATATTTTTAGCATTTAAATATTCTTCCATGATAGGTGTGTGTGTGGGGGGTTTCAAACCACAGCACAATCATTAATATTAAAAAAAATTAACTCAAAAGGAATCATAGAAACAGTGATTGTGTTAAGGAGATATTTCTAAACTAGAAGAAATTATTGATAAAGGTAAATTAGAAGGCTTATTTAATGGTCTGTTTTCAGACAGACTAGCATTAACACTTCTTTTGAACAACAAAAAGTACACAGTGACATACCTCAATTCTAAGGAAATAGTGCTTGTTCACCAAAGCCCATGTGCCAACTGTTGTGTATTTTCTTAATGTTCAAAATGGATAGTTTCTGTTTTCCCAAAGTCCCTGGAAAGGGTCATTAGAGTACACAATGTGGGTAAAATGGGAGGACTCAGCTGTCTCAGCACAGGATTTCAACCTGAGCTTTCCGCTCTCACAGATACTGACTCAGCTGTGTGAATCCTCCAGGAAGAGCAGTTCCTTTGCCATCCAGAAAGACCCTGCACTGTGTGTTCAGAGTTCCTGTGCTCTAACAACCATGATAAAAGCCCTGTGGCAGTACTGGGCATGGTACGTGTGTTCTCAAACAGCTGCCCATCTCATTTGGAGAGATGAGATAAGTATCATTAAAATGGGTAACTCAAATCAGTCAAGGCACTTTTCTGGACGACGTAGATTAAACATGATTAAGAACTGCTGTGGTTTGCCAATAGATACTATTTTGAATTACATTAATTTCTGCATTTAGAAATACATGACCGCTTTAGTAGCGCATTTAGCATCCACAGAAAGGTAGGGGTTTAGTGGGCTGATTCCATTATGCTGTATTCTTTGGCCTGAAAAGAATGAGAATGTTGTTGATAGATGTCCCAGAAAGGCCACTCGGTCAGAACCATTAACAGACACAGGGCTAAGGAGAGGTTTCTTGCCTCTAAAATTTCCAGGAGAAATATGAAAAAAAAATTGTTGCAGCACCCCTCAAATATCATTTAAATGTTACTCTAATAGAGCAAGGTCTAATGAGCCATTGCTGTTTTTAAATTCTTGTTAAATATACACTATAAGATTGACAATTTTAACTATTTTAAAGCAAAACATTCAGTAGTGGCAAGTACACCAACTGATGTCCAACCATCATAATTCCCTTTAATGCATATTTTTTTTTTGTTCAGCCAAAGAAAAACCTTATATCCAGCAAATATTATTCTTCCTTCTACCCACACTGTTAGCAACCAACCTTTCTAACTTTTGCCTCTATAGATTCATTGTATTTCTAATAAAATTCCAATAGTATTCTTCATATCAAAAAAGGGGTGGGGAACCTGAGATATTATATAGAAATTGATTTGATTTTCCCGAGGCAAGAAAGCACTGCTGGAGGGCTCATAATACCTACCTTCAAATTACACTACAGAGCCATGGTAACAAACAGGATGACACTGGTGCAGAGACAGACATACAGCCCATTACCATTATAAGAATGGTAAGCAAGTCTACATAGCAACAGGCACCTGCTTTTTAACAAAAGTGCCACAAAGCATGTGTTGGAGAAAGTCTGCCTCCTGAACACAGGTGTTGTGTGACAGTATTCTGGGGAGATGAGAACAAATGTCTACTCATTCCAGGTTGGAGTTAGCAGCACATTCGAGTAAGGATACTACCAAAGACCAATTTGGTGAGCCAGTGTGTTCCATGTAGGTTACTTACTGGATTTTGGGTGAGGGGTACTTACAGGAGCAGGAAGGACTCAAAGACGAGCTGTTTCACCAAAAGCCTGCTGTATTGTTAGCGGCAGCTCAAAAGCTGCAGACCTGGAGAGCAGTGCACAAAGTTCATGGAGCTGCACAGTTGGCAGTGTCTCTTTTTTTAGGCAGCTCATTTGACCTGAGCATCCTATAGAGGCAGCTACCTGGTCTGAAAGCATCTCTCACCAGTCCTGACTGCTTACATACGTTTGAAGTATTGGGAAGGAGGAACCTACTGTGTCTGGTCATTTTCAGGAACTTCCTGAAGCTTCTGAGTTGTACCTTCTGAGTCTTAAGAATCTTCCCTTTAGAAATTCCTGAGTAGTCTTAAGATTCCTCACTCCCTTTTTTTAGAACATTCTGAGTGTTAATGAGAGTCCCTACAAGGAAATTGCCACACAGAAGAATGATTCTGGGAAAGCAAGATATCTACTACATGCAAAAAAGTCAAAGAAGATCCCTCTCTCCAATTCTATACAAAAATCAACTGAAGATAGTTGAAAAATTTTAATGCAAGATCTGAAACATTGAAATTGCTATAATAAGCCAAATATACATCACCAATACCTAATCAAACCCAATTATAGGTTAATGTTGTAAAAATATTCCAAAAATAAAAATAAATAAATAAATTGAAAAGTATTTTACTGTAGTAGTTTATAGGTCGACTTGCCCCATAGTTAACAGGTCAATAACAGAATAGGATAGGTTGTTCCCTAGTAGGGAAACAGACAGGAAGAGGGGCATTCCTTCCCTTATATGTTAGCTGGTCAGGCATCCTATTTGTAGACCTGAATTTGGATCACAGATGCAATTAATATCCAGTCTCCATTTAAGGCTATAAACCTCAATGAATTTGGGGAGTTTGTTCTTTGAACATTTTTACAAAAATATTTTAAAGTGTCATTATGCTAATGGGCATTAGATTTAATAAGTTATAGTTTTCAGAACTATAAAGTCCTAACTACTTTAGAGGAATTTGTACTAATATTCTCTCTTGAAATGATTTTAGATAGAAATAATTGTACCCAGATCTGTTAGGTAATAAAATTATAGTAGAAAATAGAAACCATGTGGGGTTTGTGCTCTCTTTGATTCTAGAAAAGTAATTCATGGTATGTTATCTAAAATTGTATGAAAACTATGTGTAAAATTGACTAGGAAACTGTCAGACTAAATTGGTTTCCTTGGGGATAAAGTGTTTGCACAAGAGTACTCACATTTCCTTCTTTAAAATATTTATATTGGTGTGTGTGTGTGTGTGTGTGTGTGTGTGTGTGTGTGTGTGTGTGTATGTGCAAATGCTCATGCATGTGCTCTCCGGTGTGTATGAGCATGCATGTTTAGGTCCAAGGACACCTCTGTCTGACTGACCTCTGTCCAGTCAGTTCTTTTCTTTAGGTGGAGTGTGGGATTGAACTCAGGTTGTCAGGTGAGTGTGGAAATCCTTGTGAGCCACCTTGCTGGCCCTGTCCTCCCCTGGTTTCTAAATTTCTTATAGAAAGTTAACAGACACTGAAAGTAATTAGCCATGCTTTTTTTGTTGCACAAAAGCAGAGGCTTTTCAATACCTTTTACCAAATATATTGAGCCAGAAGTGTCTGGCTAGGTGAGGCACTTGAAGATGGGGTGGTACTTGAGGTATGCTGTCAAGATTTACAGTCATATCAAACAGTGCCTTTGAAGCCTTCCCTTTAACTATTGTTTTTTTTTTTTTTTTTTTTAAATTTAGACTATCCAACTTTGATTCTTTTATTTTATGTTTTGAATGTTCTTTACTATATATATATTAGTAAAGGGCAATTAGAGCCAGGATATTTTTGTTGCCTACAAAATCTCCTGCCTTTGAACATTAGAATGTGGCATTTGAATTAGAAAGGGAGGGGAGGAAGGAAGGGGATGGAGTGGAGGAAAGAGGGAAGCATGGACAGAGGGGGAAGGCTGGACAACTTTCCACTCAAATGCTAGAATGCCAATGGGAAGCTAATTCTGACAGCACCTTAGGGTGTGGTCATGGGGTCATGGAAAGGACAGCTCATGCTTAAGGAAAGTTCACTGCGGCTTTGGTGCTGAATTTAAGAACTAAAATACATTTTCTTTTTCTTTTTCATGCAGTTGGGGATGGGAGCTGTTGAGGTAGAGAAGCGGTCCATTTCCACACAGGAGGGACTGTCTCTGTTATCTTAAGAAGCTGGGCATCAAAATGGCTATGTTATCATTCAACCACTGGATGTCCACATATTGAGCAGGGGATGTGTTAGATATGAGATCATTGGTGGAGAAATATAGAATTTTAGCTTTCTCCAGATATGACTCTTGTAGAACATGCTCTTGGATGAGATCCATTGCTCAGCATGAGGAAGTCTTAGGCAACCATTTCTAAAGCAGATAGTGTCTGAGGAGAACTGAACTCATCAGGTTATAGTGCCATGAGCTCACTGCTATCTTCTGGCAAGTGCTCTAGGGCCCTAGGGGAAAAAAATAAGTAAAAGCCCAAGCAATTTAAGAAAACGTCAATACAATTGTTTATCCTCCACTTTTTCCTATTTTAATTTTTGATATGTTATTTTAATTGCAAAATTCTCCAATATTTATCCTTGATTAAAATCTTTTGAAATACCTTTCCCTGCTCTTTTTCAAATCTATGTCCTCTTTTTTTATTAAATGTTAGTTGTTATTGCATATATATGTGTATCTATTTTGCATATATACATATATGTTGCATATTTATTTGTATGTATTTTGCATATATTGTGTATATATATATATACACACACAATATATATTCGATATATATTCACAAATATAACCTGTTGAGTCCATATAACATCACTTGTAGATATGTTTTTGGAGCCGACTGATTGGCACTGGGCAACCAATCTATGTGCTCTCCCTTGGGCTGCTGTGGGATTTTGGAAGAAAAACCTGCTGCTTAGGTAAACCCCAGAGCGACCACTACTCTCAGAAGTATCCAATGGAAGATTTCTCTGGCATGGTAAAACTGAATGGAATCAAACCACTAGTGTAGCTAATAGCCCATAAATATCCTACTTTCACTGCCTTTGAAGTTCAGAGAGAGAGAGAGAGAGAGAGAGAGAGAGTTAGAAACCCCTTAGGGCCCCAAAAACAATTGCACTCCAGAAGTGAATATGGGAAACAAATTGTTCTTTGTTTTGGGGGGGACAAATCAACCATCTGAAGTCTACTGTGGAAGCTAAGCCAACTACTTAACACTTTTTTCCCCAAGAAGTCTTTACTACTAAACATCCAAGCCACCCTCTTCCTGATTGTATTTAGCAGGTGTGCACTTGAAATACTTAGACAGATTCCTTAAGAATTTTATGTCATCTTTGTAATGAGTTATCTTGATGTATTATGCTGAATTTCTGTTTCCTTCATTGTTTATCCCTGCTGTCTCAATGAACTCCCAAGGAAGGAGGCCAAATCATGTTCTCTCCATCTAAGACATTATTGTTACTGAACATTCCAGTTCTCTTTCATTGAGAACACCCTTCTTGTAAAAGAGTGGCCATTTTTATTTCAGCTCTTATATAATAATTTTTAGTTTGAATTCAAATACATACATTTACATTCATACACAGATATATTTTTCTGAGGCTGCACCAAAAAAACAAAAACTAGTAGCGACATACTGAAACTGGGGGAGATGATGTTATGGAAGCATTTTCTTAATACTGTTAGAAGGAAAAGAATGATGTCAGTGTTCCATGGGCTGGAAGATCCGGGGGTGTAATGGTGCCTTCTTGGCAGTATAGTAAGTTAGTTTGCTACTGTTTAACAGATACTATTTAAGATGTTTTTGTGTGCGTGCATGTGTACGTGTATGCGTGTGTGTGTGTGTGTGTGTGTGTGTGTGTGTGTGTGTGTGTGTATGAGATGACATGCTTATGGCTGGGAATTGTAGGACAATTCAAGGGTCAGTTTTCCCCCTTCACCAGGTGGGTTCTTGGTATTGAATTAAGATCAGCAAGCCTGGCTGCAGATACCTTTACCAGGTGAGCCATTTTGCATGCCCTGAGATAGGTCATCTCGATTATTATCTGGATGGGATGAAGAGTCACCTTGGACTCATACATCTGATCATGTTTGTGAAGACATTTCCAGAGATGTTTGGCTGACATTGGAAAAGTACACTCATATGGGTAGCATCAGTTCATGAGTTTGAATTCTGTATTTAACAAAAAATTAGAAAGGTCGTGAAGCAGCTGCATTCATGCCTCTGTCCTTCCAACTCAGTGGAGACAGCATTATGCATGTGACAAGGTGCTTCATGTTCCCACTGTCATGCTTTTCTAGAACACCTCACCCAGGAAGTCTGGCAGGTATTTGACTCAGCAATGAGAAAAGCAACCCACACATCTTGCATGAGTGAAGGTTTCACGATCAAGTCTCTCCCCCTCTGTATTTTCTCCCTGAGACATCTGGTACATTATAACTTTTTCTACCATCATTTTCCAAATGCTTCTCAAAATTGTTGTTCTGGTTTTCCAGAGTTCTAGGTGAAATTTTCCATCATCTAGCTGAAAGCTTCTCATAGATGTCTTAAGGACAGACATATCAAATTCCATTGTTCTTGTTAGGACGCTTCTGGCTGTTTGACCAAAAACTACCCCCGATTACAGTGGTATAACACAATAATACTTGATATTTTCCTGACGTAACACCCTAGTTTAAAGTAGATTTTACACTATTAAGTTCCCAGCAATAGAGAGCTTCCTGAGAGTCACTTTTCTATGTACATGATTGAAAGGGCCATTTAGATTAAATATTAAGACAGTGGTTCTCAAGCTTCTTAATGCTACAGTGCTTAAATACAGTTCCTCATGTTGTGGTGACCCCAACCATAAAATCATTTTAGTTGCTACTTCATAACTGCAATTTTTCTACTCTTATGAATAATAATGTAAATATCTGTGTTTTCTGATGGACTTAGGTGACCCCTGTGAAAGGGTTGTTTGACCCCCAAAGGGGTTGTGACTCACAAGTTGAGGACAGCTGTCTTAAGGGAAGGGACAGGGAAGGGATGGGGGAGGGACCAGAGAGGGACGGGGGAACTTGACTAATCTTTTCTAGGAAGTCTCTATATAGCTATGGTAACCCTTCTGATCTTTCGGGAGGTTTACAAAGTCCTGTTTCTACCCAGGGCCAGAGATATAACTCCAATCCCATTTTCTTTTTCTTTTTGATCGCTAGTCAAAAATCTGACTTTTAGTTCCTGATTTTACAAGCTGCTGGTTATATGGCAGGAGCCTATCCCCAGGGACTTTCCAGCTTGACAATATCCCTAATATAATTTCTCTAAATAACGTTGCTTCTTAACCCCCCAAGCAGATCCGGGGATCTCTTCCAGCATTCCTATGCCAGTGCCACGTGTCTGAATTAACTAGGGCATTGGTATTGCTCATGACAATACTTCCTCCACCCCGACACCTTTATCCAAAAGGCTATCACTTATCTGATGCTTTAGTGAATAAAATCATTGAAAATGAAGAACTTTAAAGTTCAGGTTAGTGAACATCAAAAACCTAGGTATCACTGCTGACTCTTCATGACTTTGTCCCGTTGATTTTCTTCCTAACTACATATGAATGACTTGGGTTTATCTCTCTTCTGTCCTAGGAACGCAGCCACTTTCATTTCTTGGACACCAACTTAACTTCTGTGCTTCCTCTGGATCCCTTCTAGTCTGTTTTACATGGCCCAGAAGTGAGCATTAAAATGCAGATGAATTCACATTGTGCCCCTAACTAGCACTTGGAGCAGTCCCATTGTCCTTCCTTAAAGACCACACCACCTCATTTATAAGTCCATGCTGTAGCCTGACTCCTACTCAACTTATTCCACCATTTTCCACCCATGTCAGTCTCAATGTCTTCTACTGTTTTCCACGCTACCCTCTGCAGTAGGAACTCACTTTAAAAACCCATTGCACCTTTGTCATCTGAGCTCCCCTACTGTCAAAGGGACTGAGTGTCATTGCCTCAAGAAAGCCCTTCTGGATGTCTCTAACCATGTCAGCTTCACCCATTAGAAAAATTAAAACAACTTGCATTTCTCCCCTGTAGAACTGATGATAATTAAATTTCCATGTTTCCTCTGTGAGTGTTGACTAAACATTTGTGTCTCCTACTAGATTTTATTTTCTCAACAGGCAATGACTATGTTTTCTTTAGTTTTTGTCTCTTGGTGGCTATATCACAGTGCCTGCCAAATGATCAATGCTAATATGCATTTTTTAAGTGGATGAATCAGAAATGACAAATGAACAAAAGATTTTGCCAGCCTGGGATTAAATAGCTTATATCTCTGCAAGCATGTGGAGATACTCATTTTAAAAGCAAACCATCCCTGATATATATTTGTAGCTACAGGGGTTTCTGAGTTACATATTTAAGGTTGCTTTATGGAACAGTGCAAGTCTTGCAAAGGTCAGAGCAGAAAGACAAGAAATGAATTTGTTCCGCTTGGAGATTCATATCGAATCTTTACATGATTGTAACATTCTTTTTTTTTCTTCTTCTTCTTACTGGGTTTCTTAGCAACACATGTTACCATTATCATACAGTATTATTCAGATAATATCTTGCTGGAATACTGCTTTTTAAAAAATCTATTTTGAAATAATATTCTTGCCGTTGCATTTTCAAATATATATGTGCATATGTATGATGTCTGCTGAAAATAGTATTATATATTCATATAATATTTATATATTATATATTATAATATTTAATTTTCATGTAGCCATGCTTCCCAAAGTTCATTTTAGCAACAACATATTTATTTCTAATTCCCAAAGAAAGTACAGTTTTCATTTACTATCCAGTAGAACACATGGATAGCTTCTCTCCACTATCCTTCTCAGCAGAATGGTACATTTATATCCTTGGTGAACCTGATGTATCATACTCACTCTAACGTTAGTTTTAATTATAGTTCCCTCTCAAGGCCCATCATAGAGTTTGAATAGATGATAAGTATTACATGTATGCACCACTAGCATGGCCAAATATTTTCATTCTATACTCTCCCTTCTGCCCTTTTTTCTCTCACTCTTTTGTTCAGCCTCTGAAATAACTTATAATTTACAATCTCTGCAAGTTATTTTGTGCTTTGTAAAGTCACATAGTTGAAATCATATAGTAAGAAGCTTTGCTAGTTTGGTTCTTTATACTTACTTATATGTGTAAAATATTGTAGCAAGATAATACAGTGAACTTGATATGGCTTGCTAGCTTCTTTCTTTCTAGCATTGAGTAATGTTACCTTATTAATTAACAGGATTTATTTATTTTGAAAGATTTTTATAAAACATTGTGTGTGTGTGCACATGCCTGCACGTATGTAATATATGCACTTGGTGTTGTGTGTTCATAGAGGCCAAAAATGGGCTTCAGATCACCTGGATGTGGAGGTACAGGTGGTTGTAACATTCCCACATGGATTCTGGGAATTGAACTTGGGTTGCAATTGCTCTTTACCACCTGGCCATCTCTCCAGCCCCATCTGTTTGTAAATGTGAATAAGGCTTCCCTAAACATTTGTAATCATGTATGACCTTAAACGCTTTTAATTTCCTTAGAAGAATAGCAAGAGTGTGAATGCTGGGTTGTAGATGCCATCAAAGCCCTCATCTAGTAGCTGATGGAAACAGAAGAAGACACCCACAGCTAAACACTGAGCCAAACTCCTGGAATCCAATGGCAGAGAGGAAGGAGTGATGAGCAAACAGGTCAAGACCAGACTACAGAAACTGACAGAGACAGCTGACCTGAACAAGTGGGAGCTCATGGACCCCAGACTAATAGCTGGGAAACTAGCATTGGACAGACCCAGATCCCCTGAATGTGGGTCTCAAGTTAGAAGGCCTGGGCAGTCTATGGGATCTCTGACAGTGGAACCAGGATGTATCCCTGGTGCAAGAAAGGACTTTTGAAGAACATTCCCCATGGAGGGATAATCCCTTAGCCTAGAGACTCAGAGGAGGGCCTAGACCCTACTCCAAATGACTTAACAGATTTTGATGATCCCTCCTGAAAGCCCTCACCCTCCCTGTGGAATGGTGGGGAATGGGAGGATGGGAGAGGGAACTGGGATAGATGTGTAAAATAAGAAGTAATAATAATAATAAAGTGATTCTTTCCACTCACGCTGGTGTTGGATCCAGGCATCATGGATACTGTGCAATCCTTTGTCTCTAAATAACAACAGCAGTGCCTGACTTGTGTACATTATTTATATACACAGCAACCGCAATATTATCCCCTCTTTGTTCTAGAATACTGCTCTTTGTTGATTTTCAGAATGTTTTCATAGAATATTGTGCCCTCCAAACAAAGACTGTTTTATACCTTCCAGAATACTCAAATGATAGTTTTATACCATTTCTCTGTTGACTATTTCTTCTAAATCTCATATGGCAATGTGTTAGTTGTCATGTCAGTATTAAGCCTTGGCTCTTTCAGAAGGATTAACGCTGTGCTTAGTTTCTATAGTGAATTGATGCCACTAAATATGGGCACATTCAGGGTTCCTTGGCCTTCTTGCAGATCTGCCTTCAGCTTTGCAATGATGTGACAGTGAAAATCCCTGCCTATGTATCAGAACTTTAATTTTGGACTCTAGCTGTCAGAGATTGGAAAAATAAATTTCTGTAACCCATGCACCTTCAGTCTTAGGACCACAAAACAACAGAGTAACAAATTATTACTTTATTTGGTTTTGTCAAATAGTAGTTAATCCCATTCTTGAACTTATTTGGAAAGCTTTGTGCTCCCTCTCCACTAAGTATTATATTAGATGGAGATATTTTTTGTATGTTTGGTTTTTTTTTTACTTTGTTTTACTGTGTGTGTGTGTGTGTGTGTGTGTGTGTGTGTGAATTCATTATCCAAGATTATCCAAATTGAGAAATTTAGCTGCCATTCTTAATTTACTGTATTTTATTGCATGGGTGAATGTTAGATTTCACCCAATATTCTTTCTCTATTGACATAATCATACAATTTAGTTACTAGTCTGTTGAAATGATGGATTACAAACATGGATATTTGAATGCTGAATCAGTCTTTTATATCTGATAAACCTTACTTAATGTGTGTTATTTGGGGCTGGCACGGTTGTGGGAACAGGCCAGTGGGAAAAACAATTCTTAACAATGGTGTATTTACTATTTTTCTTTGTTTCAACTTGCTAACGTTTTGTTGATGGTTCTTACAGTTCTTTTTTGCTTTCTTTTCTTGAAAATAGATTTTTTGATACAATACCTTCTGACGATGGTTTCATGTCCCCCAATTCCTCTGAGATTCTTCCCACCTCTCCTCCCATATGGATCCACACTCTTTCTGTCTCTCCTTAGAAAACAGGCATCTAATGAAAAATAATGAAATAAAACAAGCAAACCAGAACAGGACAAAACAAACCAAGATAAGAAAAAGAGTCAAAGAAAAAGCAGGAAATCTTTATGTTAGTGCAGACACACACATGCTCCTAGCAATGAAATCTTCAAACCAGAAGTAATAACATATACATAAATGACTAACAAAGTAAAAACCTAAACAAAAACGTAATCCTGTCAAAGCCTTATGGATAACGGACTTCCTAAGATGTCATTGGGTTCTTTTTGTGTTAGCCATCTACTGCTGGACAAGGGCCTGCAGTTACGGGTGGTTTCTATCCCCAGTTAGACTGTTGGACACCACATTTCATTTGTGAGTGATTATCAATGAACATAGCTTCTAGGTTAGGGATGGGGGCTTTTGTCCTCGATTCCTCTCAGCACTGGAACCCTGTCTTAAGCAGACTCATGAGGGCCCTGTGCATGCTGCTACCGTCTCTGTGAATTCATATGTGATTTTTGTTCATTAGTGTTATTAGCTTTCATTTTTGCTATCTTGTAGAATATTTTTGTCATTTTGATATTGGAGTAGTGCTGATATTATAGGAGGAACACAGTAAAGAATTAGTCTTTTCTAAAATGTTTGGTTAAATTCACTAGTAAACCAATCTGGATCACATGTTCTTGATTTTTGGAAGGTTGCTGATTCCATTTCACCAGTAGACATATAATCATTTGGATTATCTAGCTTCCATGTAAACTTAGTAATGTATGCCTTTGAAAGATTGTTCCATTTCATTTCATTTGGCTAGGAATTATTCTTCGTAGTCTTCATTCAACCCTTTAATGTCTACAGGATCTATAATGTCTCATTTTGTAAATAGAAAGTGAATTGTGTATTATCAATTCTTATTTAGCTTGAATATGGATTACAAATTTTATTTATCTTTTACCCAGATTTTAATCCTACTAATCTCTATTTATTTGTGTTATAATTTTTAATATTTCAGTGAACTCATAAAGTCATTTCCTGTGCCCATATTTTTGAATAAAGTTCTGAATGCATCCTGCTCACAGTTAGTATTTATTAATAAGAAGAAAGGGGCATCACTTTATCTACAGTGTGCTTATCTACATATTTATCTATTCATTAAGAAAACTTGGCAGTTTCATCTGTCTTCTGCTACTTTTGGTTAGAATTCTGCAGAAATCCTTTTTATTTTTTTTTTTTATTGTACGTATCGATCCCAGTTTCCTCCTCCCTCCCTCCCTCCCTCCCTCCCTCCCTCCCTCCCTCCCTCCCTCCCTCCCTTCCTCTTACCCTCATTCCCATGTGACATGCACCCCGACCACCCTTCCCTCCCATTCCCCCCCCAAATCCACATGTAGGGTGATGCCCTCCAGGAGGGGTCATCTAAATCTGTCAAGTCATTTGAAGGAGGGACTAGGACTTCTCTCCTGTCTCTAGGTTAAGGGAGTATCCCTCCATGGGGGATGTGCCTGCAAGGTCCTTTTGTGCACCAGGAATACATCCTGGTTCCACTGTCTGAAGTCCCTTAGACTGCTCAGTCCTTGTAGCTGAGACCCATATTCAGGGGGTCTGAGTCAGTCCCATACTGGATTCCCAGCTATCAGTCTGGGGGCCCATTAGCTCCTCCTTGTTCAGTCAGCTGTCTCTGTGTTTCTGCAGCATGGCCTTGTCCTCCCTCTCTGCATCTGGATTCTAGTTCGACTCAGTGTTTAGCTGTGGGTGTTTGCTTCTGTTTCCATCAGCTACTAGATGAGGGCTCTATGATGGTGGATAAGTTAGTCATCAATCTCATTATCAGGGAAGGGCATTTATGGTAGCCTTTCCACTGTTGCACAAATTGTTAGTTGGAGTCAGTCTTGTAGGTCTCTGGACATTAATTTAGGTTCAGTTTTTTCTTCAATCCTATAATGGCTCCCTCTTTTATGATCTCTCTCTCTCTCTCTCTCTCTCTCTCTCTCTCTCTCTCTCTCTCTCTCTCTCTCTCTCTCTCTCTTGTCTTCTATTCCTCCCCTGATTCACTGAAGTCCTTTTCTTCTTACATTGCTTAAGTGTAACTTATGTAACCCCCCATGGTGGTTTGAATGAGAATGCCCTCCCCAGGCTCATTTATTGGAATACTTGGGCCACAGTTGGTGGAGCTATGTGGGAGAGATTAGGAGGTGTAGCATTGCTAAAGGAAGTTTATTATTAGGGGTGGTCTTTCAGCCTTAACATTTTTCATCACTGAGTTAGCTTTCTCTCTGCCTTGTGCTTATTCATCAGAATGTAAGCTCTCAGCTCCAGCTCTGTCTCCAAGCCTATGTCACTGCTTCTGTGTTCCCCACCAGGATAATCATGGGCCTCCCCTAGGAAAGTTTAAGCAAAAATTAAATCTTTCTTCTATAAGTTGCCTTGGTCATGGTATTTTCTCCATGCAATTAAAAAGTGACTAAGAGCTGGGCAGAGGTGGCTCACACCTTTAATCCCAGCGCTTGGGAGGCTGAGACAAGTAGATCTCTATGAGTTAGAGGCCAGCCTGGTGTATAAAGCAAATTCCAGGACAGGCTCCAACAACTTCCCCCCCCCCAAGAAAAACCAAAACAAAAAGGTATGTAAGACACACTCTCGTAAGGTTTATGATACTACACTGTGTTAATCCTGTCTTGCAATTGTTATACATCATAAAGATTTTTAGCATATAGTCTATCTGTGAAATATTGGTAAAATATGTCCTTTCTACTTTGTAATATTGCTAGAAGAATAAAAGTAAAGTAATACACTATAATATAAAGAATGACACATATATGACTGAATCCACATTGATGCTAATGAATGGTTAGATACACAAATAGATAGGGAGACATTACAACCCTTCCTTAGAGAAAAACCACATGCACAAGGTGAAGCCAGTCAGAATCCCACTATGGATGGGGGAGGTGATCACAGAATCCCACCTTTACCTGTGGATTTACTGGAAATTAATGGTGCTGAGAGCATTATCTGGTGTCTTCAGGAATGTGGTCCATGAGAGTGTACTCGTGCTCTGGTGGATATCTCCTAGCCATGCCAATAAAGGCAGAACTAAATGAACTTGCTGGGTATTTAACAAGAAAGTGGAAAAGAACATAAGAATTTGGGTGAGAGAGTGGTAGATGTGATAGAGGATATATATATATATATATGCCATATATATCATATATATCCTATATATCATATATATATATATCCTGTATATCCTATATATCATATATATATATATATATATATATAAAATTTTAAAATGTCAAATAATTAGATAGATGATAGATAGGTAGATAGATGGAACATAGAAGATAGACAGAATCACTCCTTGGTGTGAAAAATGAATCTCTTTTCCATATCATTGAGTTTCATGGTGGCTAATTTCAAAGCATGAAAAATAGAAAACAGTAAGTCATCTTAACCTGTGATAACGATAAAAAGACATGTGAACATCTTGTATTTTGTATGTAATGTGAGAGGGGTACGGTACTGCTCCATTTCAGTCTTGAGTGTGTTTTTGAACTACTTAGAGGGAATATGAGATCGTTTTGTTTGTTGGTTCACTGTCAAACTATATCCTGTGAGAAGTGGTGGGAAATTTGACTTTCAGAATATGTCACAATATTTTTGTGCATATGATACTGATGATTGGAGGTGTGGTAGATACATTTTCATTTATTTCAGAAGGAAAAACGTAAGGGAGTTTTGTAATTATCCTAAAATTACAATTTTGACAAAAAAGTAAAGGATTTGTTTGATGCCATAGCTCATAAAAGAAAAATGAACCCTAATCAGGTTTCCAGGAAAACAAGGTAAAATTTTTAGGAATAAAATGACAACAGCTGTTATTTTTTCCCTATGAATGTAATAACAATTTTAAATTTTCTCTTTATCACGGAGACAAAAATTCTAATAAAGTAAATATGGTGTTTACATAAACATTCAAAGTTCTGACTTCAGGAAGTGACTTCTCAGTTATGAGATTTATTAACTAAAATGGTGTTGAAGGAGCTTACAGGTTTGTATTTTCATCTTTTATTATCTCATAAATCCTGAGATATGACTCATGCAATTTAAGGATTTATTGTTCTTTTTTTGTTGATCAAGAGTAAAACAAGCCAAACTTTGATATAAAAGTTATAATCTTATTCACCCTGTTTCTCACAGAATGAAAGATGTAGTTGTTATTTGAGTATGTAAAATGTCTACTTTTTGGAAGATTTTTATTTTATATTGAGAAAAAATGATGCGGTAAAATGCCATTCGATGAGAAATAGCAAATATATTTATTTCATTTCCCATACAGAGTCAAATAAATGTACCTCAGGCAAAACAGTCTATCAAATGACATTCAGAAAACAAACACAGTGCATAGAGGGACCATTACTTTAAAGCAGTGGGTTTTCATTATAGTTCTACTCAAGGGTTCAAAATCTGGGTATCTTTTTATAAAGGAGTAATTTCCTTTGGAATATACATTTGAAATCAAGTGTATTTTGACATGAGTACAAGGTTTCATATTGAAAACCTTGAAAAAGACAAGTTACTTCCCAATATTAGGTAGAGAATGCAGTTTTTCTTCTTTGACTTGTGTAACGATACTACTCACAGCGTTCTTTCTAGGGTTGGATGGAGACACACACTGAACATTTACCAGTGAGATTTCTGAGTCATATCTACTTTTTCCACTCCATCGGTTTTGTCACTATTCTTGTCTTGCTTCAAGTCAGAGAAGCAGAGCGCTTTCGAACCAGGGACAGCAGCCATTCAGGCCACTTCATCCTCTCAAGAGGACAGTAGGACTGATACCATGCTTATTTCTTCAATTTCTGCAAGAAGATTTTTCTTGATAGTCATTATACTATTTTAAGATTTGAGTATCAAAACAAGAGAAAAAGAATTCAAGACACTATTCCAAAATAATTTTTTCTATATATAAAACTTTAAATTAATGTATTTAAAAATGATAAGATATTATTAGATTAGTTAAAATTCATACAGTACTTCTTATGTGTAAAACTTTCCTTAACTTGGTGAATTACACCAAGCCATATAAAAGGAGCACATATCAATTTGTTTTCATGTTTTAAGAATGTTCTTGTTGGGCTAGGATGGTGACTCAGTGGATAGAGAGTTCAGATTCCTACCACACACCATTGCAAAAAGCCTGGCGTGGAAGCACGCATGTGTATTCCTAGCAGTGGAGAAGCATATACAGGAGAGTTGAGTGATAGCTGATTAGCTAGGCTAGCCAATTGATGAGCTACACATGTCTCAATAGCTAACATGGACCGTGATAAGGAAAACACTTGAAGTTGACCCGTGGCTACTAAAGATGTGTATATGAGCATGCATCCCCATGTGTGTGTACAACACTTACAATGCACGCCCCAAACCCCAACACATGTTGTTAGTGATTTCTTATTTTTCTGACTAGTGAAACATTTTCATCATGTTATAGGTGTATTTTTTTAAGATTGTCAACTACCTTTTAATGTATAGTTTTTTTAAAGAAAACTTCAGCTAAGCTGAGATTAACTGAATTGTAGACACACTACTTCCTGATTATGCAATATACTACTAGTTTTTAATTTAACTTTTAATAACTAAGTGATTAAAGGTATTTCCAGTCTCTTTACTTGATTCATGAAGTCTATATTAACAGAAGGAACTTGAGGAATACTACAAATGAAGATATCAGTCTGCTCAAGAGGTCACTGCTTAAAAGGAGACCCCCTTTAAACTATGTAAGCAACTGTAACAGGAAAACAGGTACGATGTTAAGAACTCTGAAACAGAATTGAGCGTGTTTGCCAAAAGATTCATCTAGATCATGGCATGATTTAAGATAAGGTGCTGTAATCTGTTTTGTTTTCAAGTGCATGGTTGTCAATGTTTTGTAAAGTATTTTGGTCTTTTCTTCATAGTTTCTTTGAAATCTTTACAAATAATTCAGTGGATGTGACAGGAATAGATGCTTTGTACACACATGTTTGTGTGTGTTTAATTGCTAATATTATGCAAAGAGATTTAGGCAAACAGTGGACTCTTTGCATATGTTTATATGTGTTCTAAAAATATTTACGCTTTAAGTGATGAAAGTTTTATGCAGAAATTTATATATAAGTAAAATCTCTTGTGCCCCCCAAAATTACACATTGCATAAGAGAAAAATGAAACACAGTTTTTCACTTCAGTCACAGATTTTAATCTTAACAAACCATAAACTAAAAGAGCCAGGCAGTGGTGGTGCACGCCTTTAATCTCAGCACTCAGGAGGTGGAGTCAGGCAGATCTCTGAGTTCGAGGCCAGCCAGGTCTACAATAGCTAGTTCCAGGACAACTAGAGATACACAGAGAAACCCTGTCCCCAAAAAAACAAAAACAAAGAAACAGAAAACAAAACACAAAACCCCCATAAGCTAGAAAGTCACATATTTCAATCAAAAAGGATGAAAGATTGAAGGCAGACTGATGATTTTAAATTGCTTCGGTTTGTGTGATTTTCGCTAATGGCACAGCTTAGATGTTGTTAAAGAACAAAGTGATCATGTACAGCAAGCATGTAAAGTCTGGTTATTATTCTGTTTTTAAAGTTTTGATTGTGAGCCCAGCCTTTAACAGCTGAGCCATCTCTTCAGCCCTTCTGGTTTTAAATACACATTGCCATACTTGATAACACTAAAAAAAAAAAAAAAAAAAAAAAAAAAGCATTGTTTTGTTGAAAAGAGCTTTTAATTGAATATTCAAAATATTTTTTGACAACCAAAAGAGAAAAAAGTTGTGCAGGGAGACATTTTGTCATTCTGACATTTTTTTTTTTGTCAACTTCACTAATTATATTAGATACTGTGTTCCACTCATTTAACTTCTCCTTAGCATCCCCTCAAGGCTAGTAGAAGAATGTATAAACTATAAGTCAAATGAGATCTTAATATTTTATGCAGAACATAGATTATATCTTTGAGATCACTGGATTACTAATATATTTTCCATTTTATAGCTGATTTGTATTGCAAACCACGGGGATGGCATTTCTTTGTATGTTTTGAGTGCGCTGGTAAGTCAGACAAAAATCTGCAAACCCAGACACTCTAGAAACGAAGAAAGTTTTCTGCCATGAGAGTTTTTTGGTATAGAAGAGGAGAGGGTTATGGAGGTAGCTGTACCTTTGTCTTTTGGTGCATGAGGAAAACATGTCTCTGGGAACTCTACTATAGCACACTCATTGAAACCAATAGGTGAGTGATAATTCCAAAACAAGCCCTCCTGTTTTTTTCATGGATGTGGTCCAATATAAAGTGGACTGATAACAAACTCTACTTTATAATCAGGGTTGGTACAGTGATCTGTCAGATCTCCATACAGTGTGTGTTTATTTAGGACTTAACTAATTAAATACAGTCAGATACAGCTCAGGAGAGACCTTGTTAAGAGCTGTATTTCATGAGGGTTCTTTAGAACTGCAGGGGAAAACTCAGTGTACTGGTAATGCCCAACTCAAGTGATATTTTTCTAATGCCATGTATCCATCCATAGGAAGGCCATGTACAGTCTGAAGATGTTTTGCAGTTATGACACTCTTGAGAGTGTTCCTCATCTTCTGCATACAGCAATTATATAAGGACCACTTCACCTCAAAAGATGATGACATAGTTCAGGAGCCAGGCTGCTGAGCCCTGTTTGAACATTTCAGTCATTTCCCCTAGGCAAGAGGAAGTAGGGATGCTAACAGCAGCAGCAACCTAAGACCCTTTATCATTGTTAAGACCTTGGCTTGAGTTTTCCTGGAGCAGTTACTTGTGTAACCTTGTCTGTCAGGCAGTTTTGAAAGTAGCTACAACCCCAGTTGAGGAATGACAGATTCAGGATGAGTTTGTAAACTAGCAGTAGGAACTCTGGTCTGGGACTTCTAAATTGTCAAGCGCTGTTAACAAGTAATGGGGAAATTCCTCAGTGGCTGAAGTAGGTATCTTAATTAGTTCACTGATTGTTTGGTCAACTTGGCCTACAAATAACAGTAGCCATTCAATTTGGTTAATTTTTCTTAGCAGCAAGAGGTCAAAATATGCTAAGACTAGTAGCTTTTATTCACTTTTCAAAAGAGAAATTACACAGATGAATTTGTTTCACACATTAGTGTGTTATTGTAATATAATTGTGACAGACTGGGCTGAGCACAGGACAGGTATTTATTACAGCTGTGGAGGATGAGAAATCAGGGAACCGGCTGATGTAGTTTTTGATGAAGGCACTTGTTTCATCTAAAAGATGACTACTTTCTCCATGTCTTTACATGGTGGACACAAAGATTGATCCCTGGAGTGCTGACCCCTGCTTACAATGTCCGTAGCCCCATTAGATCAGGGCTCCCATCTTTGTGACTTAATGCAACTTTTATCAACATTCTTCAAAGACCCTATTTCCAAATATAATCATATTGAGCGTTAACAGTTCAACACATATTTATATCTGGGGGCACAAAATGCTCAGTAAATATGAGACTTAAATAAGATTATATATGCTTTTGTAATCATGGAGGATTCAGTGTTTTGAAATCCTTGTCAATGAATGACATCTGATACTCTCTGTATTTGTCTTATTAAGGTAACTTTACATTCTCCATAGATTCATTCTGCCCATGCTAAGGGACTATTCTAGTGCTTAAACTAGAGTTACGTAGGGTCCTTTATACAATTAATTTAGTTCTCTTTAAATTTCTGTTTATGGAAAGCTGATTTTCTATGAATTTCTACTTTTCATTTTTCTTCTCTAAACACATTGCATTTATCTTCTGTGGAAGCTTTATCAGGTCTTCCTACTTTAGCTTTACAACTACTTGAAAGCTTACATTTTCACATTGTGTTTTATATGTGTCTATTTTCCATAATCATAAAAGACCCATCTCTTTGGCCTATTAAGGCATTCTACATAGAGCAGTACTCATTGTCTATATGCTGAAATACAATTACAGACTTTTAATGCTGCCATTTCTAGATAGATAGCTCAGTGTGGAGCGAAGGCCAGGGCGCTTGTGTTTAGTTCATTGGTTATTAGTTAGGGTGTCTTCCCTGTCCTGCTTCCTTGAAGCTTAGTGCTTTTGCATCTTTGCATAAAAGGTGAGCATAATGCTTGCTTTAATTCTCTATACAATTTGAAGTCAAATAACCAATATCTACACATATATTATGTTATGTGTAGTTTTTCCACTAGCCTGGTCACAATACTATGTCAGCTCCAAATAACACACAGAGACTCTATTAATTATAAGACTGTTGGCCAATGACTAGGGTTTCCTATTGGCCAGCTCTGTCTTAATTTCTATCCTATTCTTATCAATGTTAAGTATTTCCACACAATCGTGTCTTACTGGAGAAAGGGTCTGGACTTTTTACTCCTCGACTACATTTGACGACTCCTGTGCCTACATTTCCCAGAATCCTACTCATCTCCTAGACTACCTATGTTGCTTCTCTATTGGCCAACAGTGTTTTATTCATTAACCAGTAAGAAACACATATTTACAGAATGACATCCTCCATCAATATTATCTATATCTATCTATCTATTTCTCTCTCTCTCTCTCACTCTCTATCATCTTCTTGTCCTTTTTCTTCTTCATTGTCATCCATATAAAATCAATCATTAACATTGTAGCATATTTTCATTTAAAATCTCTAATGCATGAACTTTGGTTAAAACTGCCTTTTCAATTTTGTAGACATTTATTGCATAGACTCTGATCCTTTATGATTTATGTTTTGCATGTTAGAGGTGATATTATCTTAAGTGTTATAAACTAAGTGGCATGCTAATAGGAATAAAAATGATTTTGTATCAACATTGCATCAAAGAAAATTAGGTAATTAGGTTGGTGCCGATTGTAAAAGCCTAAAATATTTTTAAAGAAAAATGTAGCAAGGTGCTTTTACAGATGGACTCCTTGTCATTTCAATAGTCTTCATATAACTTTCTAATGAGTTTATTGATGAGTAATACTTCTACATGTATCTCCCCATGTCTATTTTACAACACATAATCACAAACATGTATAGCCAGATAGACATGCATGTGTGTGTCACAACACACAATACACACACCCAAACCCTTGGTTTTTCATTCTTTCATTTGCTAATATCCAGACAGTGACTACTGTATTCTAAGCACTGACCTGGAGAGAAGGGTACAGAGATGACAATGACTTGTGGTACATAGAACTTATTATTGTACATGATGGTTACTTTTAAGAACATAAATAAATTATTGATAGGTACAGTTTTTAAAATTAAGACTTTTATGTTTTATTTTAAAAACTTAGTTTCAAACTTGGTTTGAAAATTATGTGTTTGCTTTTCCTTCTATATCAATCTTTTAAAATATTGATGCATATGTATCAATCATAGTGAATAAGCATATACTATGATAATGATTCTACCAGAAAAGCATAGTCTATATCCTTTGGAGAGATTATATCATGAGCTGATTTGAGGAAATTCTCAATAATTGGATTACCAATTAGCTAAACGTGATAAAAAAAATTGGATCTTACAGCAGTAATGACCTCCATTTAATTACCCTATATTAAAGCCTTATAGAAAGACAGTGAAAAATAATGTACACAATAATTTTATTATTCAATAACATTAACAGAAAAATTTATTTTAAGATATGAATACAAGTAGCATTTATACTGATAGATGGGTAAGCCTGAAATTACATCGGGGCCCTGGTTCTATTCTTTATTACTGTATGACCATGTCTATCCCATTATTGTTCTGAAGTTGGATTCAATTGGGTTTTTTAAAAGGAGTGGGAAGACACATTTGAGAGGATTTGATAGAGTGAAATGAATATGATCGAAATTCACTATTTGAAAGACTCAAATTATTAATATGAATATTACTTTAAAATAATTAAATGAAATATAAAAGAAAAAACCTATGGGAATTAAGCTTTACTTTTTATTGTGGATGAACAATTTTAGTACATGGTCACCGTGGCACCATTGTTTCCCTGGACTTGGTGTAACCGTACTTGGTTTTGGAGGCAAGTGTAGAAATGCAGCTTACCCTGAGAAACAGAGAACAAGCCTGAGAAGGGGGTGTGCTAGACTTTTGATGTTGCCTTGGGAGTCCCATTGCCTTCAACAAGATCCTGTATTCTAAAATGTTGCACCCAACCTCGACCAGCAAGGAAGACGCAACTCCGGGAAGATCTTCATGAAGTTTATTCAGGATCCTTTAACAAGCTTCTTCTGCCTCCGGAGAAACGCCCGCACAGGCTTAAATCCCCTTGTGCTGACCAACCCCAGTGAGCTATGTGGACCCTGAAGATAGGCTGCTCTTATGCGGAAGCAAACAAGCTGAACAGGCTTAACCAAATAAGGACTTGTTTATGCCAGAGAGCGCTCATCATCGGGAAGGTGGAAGGCGGAAGCCAACACCATCTTCAAGGTGCGGATCTTCGCAGCTCTCTTACTAAGCTATTACAATATCCTATCATCTTAGCAAACTGTGAGCTCATTAGATCCCTTGTGCTGACCAACCCCAGTGAGCTATGTGGACCCTGAAGATAGGCTGCTCTTATGCGGAAGCAAACAAGCTGAACAGGCTTAACCAAATAAGGACTTGTTTATGCCAGAGAGCGCTCATCATCGGGAAGGTGGAAGGCGGAAGCCAACACCATCTTCAAGGTGCGGATCTTCGCAGCTCTCTTACTAAGCTATTACAATATCCTATCATCTTAGCAAACTGTGAGCTCATTAGTAGCTTAATCAGATGATAAATAAGGTCAGAGCCTGCACAATCCTGTTGCTTTCTCAAATCCCCACCCATCAACACTACTGAAGTGAGGATCAGCCTTCAGTAAATGACCTTTCAGGGATACTTCAAACCCAACCAGTTTGAATATATCATGGATTTTGAAGAATCTATTTTTTTTTGTCTAAAGTCACTAAAATACATACCAGCTTTTATATTTAATGATCAAATTTGCAAGAGTAATTCTTCAACTACCAACAATTATGCAATCATATTATTTTTGGTGCAACTATGTAGACAACAATAAACTAAAACTCTTAATTTTAATTCTTGGTTTTCTATATTCAATGATTATCTGAAGAGATTACCATTGTTATGGTAATTGGGAGGGGATAGAGCATTGGAATCTAACTTTGTTCAAGCCCCCCTTTCGAGTCACTAGGTCCCACTTGTGAGCACTAAGGAGGATAGCCAGCTTGAATGTCAAGTCCTTTAAAACTGGGGATCTATGAGTGATCAAACAGCAATCAACTCCATCTGGAGCCAAGAAATAGTAAATATTCTTTATTGGGAAGCCATCATAGTATTGAGCATCACTATAGGAAGGAGAAAACATTGCCCTGCAGACTCTGGCACGTGGCTATGAAACTATATGTATCAGTGCTCACAAAACTATTGCAGTCACTTTGTGGTTTCAAATGAGATATGATATACAAATCTCTACTGAGTATACATATCTCAGGGTGATACTGAACCACACCCAGGAATGGAATGGTGAAGATAAAAGGCTGTATGATGCTAAAATGAATATTTGTGTACAGTCTTTATCCATTTAAAGCAGTGGTCCTCAGCCTGTCGGTCATGACCCAATTGGCAAATGTTTATCTCTAAAACATATTTACATTACTGTTCATAATAGTAGGCAATATTACAGTTATAACTACAAACTTAACTTTATAGTGTGGAGGTCACCACAACATGAGGAAGATTAGGAAGGTTGAGAACCACTGATTTAACAGGTTAAAAATAATGAAATGAAACCCAGAGATTTGAGCTCCTTTTCAGTGTGCACATGCATTTTACAACTCACATATGTGTTGAAAGATGCTGGCTCTATTTGAAACATTTCATACTTGGGGAGAGAGGGCTAAATAGCATGGCATGTCTTTCTGTTTTAATGATATCTCCTCTTTGTTTACGAGGAAAGTGATGTTCAGGAACATTGTGGTGTATGTATTCTAAGTTATTTAGTTAATCCTTAATTTTTTAAAATATATTTATTTATATATACATGTCTTTGCATGTACATGGTGCATGTGCAGAGGCCAGAGGGCAATTTCTGGGTGTCAGATCTCTCCTTTTACAATGTGGCTCCTACGGATTGGACTCTGATCATGTTTAGCAGCGGGAAGTGCCCTTTACCCACCGAGTCAACCACAGGATAAGCATTTGAGGTCATATTTCTATTTGGAACTTTTCCATATTTTTCTATTAGCTATAAAGCATGGTGCCATTTCATTTTTTTTTCACCCAGATCCTTTCAAGGTTTTGGAAATCCAACTATATCCCTTGACTTTTGCTGTAGTTTTTCATTAACTTTTACACGAACTCCCAAAACTTCAATTTATCATTTCTTCCACTTTTGTAGAATTTTCAAGATCAGCATCTCATTTATTGTATTACTTTTAATTAGTTTAATTTCTATAGAAGAGATACTAGTTATAGCTTACTGTCTCTAGCGGCTGACACTGCAAAAGAACTCATGTGAAAGGGATGTGTTATGATCTCATTGGGAAGAAGGTAGTCCTGGAAGGGGTGGGTCTAACATGATAGATAGCATTGTGGAAATAGTTAGATCCAAACCAGGAATTGTCCAAGGAAAGCAGCTAGGATACTGGAATGGGTATCTATGTTCCTACTCTCCTAACCATTGAGACTGGGTGGGAAAATCATGGGGCCAAATGGCAAGTTGTTCTGTCAGTCTGTGGGCAACCTCAGAATGAGGAACTGCTGAGGCTGAATTCAGGTGTGAGTGTACCTGGGTGTAATATGCAGGAAGCTGGAAGAGGGATCCAAGGGGAGATGGGCAGAAGAGCAATATTCTTTTAGCTTCTTTGTTGAGTTTCTTTTTGTGTTGGAGGCTTCTTGGAAGCAAGTATGTTGTTTTCTTTTCTAACCCTAAATTTTATAACACCTTACCCAATATTGTAAAAATAGTGCCTTCATAAATATTTATGCAGTGATTGGATAGACAAGTTAGTATTTTATCTTTATTTCTACATTCTGCATTTTGTTAAAATATATTCCTTGTGTGTGATAGGGCTTAAGTTCAAGCCACAGAGCACATTCAATGGTGATACTCTGACTGCGATCCCAGCCCCTTCTCCACACTGTCATGGGCTCAGACAGCAGTGGTTGGGAAATGGAAATTGTTACATGGCCTCTGATAATACAGAAAGGACTAAATCTTTTACTCATATTGAAGAGACCCACAAAATAATTGCTGGAAATAGCTTTGAGGGTTCCTGACATGATACACCTACTTTTCTAGGATTAGGAACAGTGTTATGATATAAAAGTTAGTGGCCCCAAGAGAGAGCGCTATTTTAAATCAATATGGTGAATAACCGAAGGACACTACAAACGTGTGCCTGGTAGGAACAACCTTTTAGTGGTTGGTGTCTCTAACTCTTCCATATTTGTATTTCAGCAGAGACTCTTTTCTAAGATTTCTCTTCTAACATGCTTATACTGTAAACTCACCTTTAATTTTTGTTAAATGGACAAATTTAAAAGATGTATATTATAGATTTCACCATAATGTATTTATTATTTTAAATTTATTTAACTTTATTTAAAATTGACACATGAAGCATGCATGTATACTGTCATTTTGCAACATGTTATTTGAAACATATGTGCATAGGGAAGCAGCTAAGTGGATCTGGTTAATATATTCATTAATTCACATATATTCTCTTTCTTATGACTATTTAAGGTTTCTGAGCAGCTTTAAAGAGCTACAGTGCACTGATATCAACTATAATAATTTGCTGTGGAACAGATATGTTGAGCTCATCCCTCCTATCAAAATGAAAACTTTAAAACTTTGACCAACAACCTTCCATAAGCTCAACTCATAGAGTAGAAGGACTCTTGCATGGATCCTCTCCTAAGTTTCCATAATAGATCATGAAGTATTTGTGACTGATGAAAAAGTTGGCTTTAAGCTTTACAATATAAATCATTCTACATATGTATGTGTTAATTTGTTCAATGTAGACATTCCATATGTATGCACCTTGTATAACATTGTGCTGTCTCTTTCATCACTGCTGTTAGGATAACATAATGCACACATTTAGAAGCTAAAAGTTAACTCTTTTTTTTCATACCATGCAAGAAAAAGTGTTTAAAAGCAAATATACAATTTGAAGTTATAAAATTATTAGAAGAAAAGCACAAAGGAACCAAGGAAAAGCCCCATGGCTCTAGAATCAGTAATGACTTTTAGATACTACCCCAAGGCATAAATGACAAGAGTGAATATAGGACAATTAGATTACATCAGAGTAAAACAAAAACAAAACCCTCAAAATGTCTACATAAGAATTGAAAAAATAAGGAGAATTAAGAAACAGACTTCAGTTGAGAGGGGAGTATTTCCCAAGGATTTAGTGTATATTACATTAATATCTAAAACACATAAGAAGCTCATAACAGGTCAGTAACACACACACACACACACACACACACACACACACACATACACACACACACACACACACACACACACACAAAGACCCTGAGCCCAACTCCTGGATTCCAGTTGCAGAGAGGGAGAAGTGATGAGCAATGGAGTCAAGACCAGGAACGCACAGAAACAGCTGACATGAACAATGGGGAGATCATGGACCCCAGTATAATAGCTGGGAAATCAGCATAGGATGGATCCAGACCCCCTAACATGGGTGTTAGTTAGGAGGACTGGGCTGTTTATGGGGCCTCTGGTATGGATCAATATTTATCTCTAGTATACGAATTAACTTTGGGAGCCCATTCCACAAGAGGGATACTCTCTCAGCCTTGATACATGTTGGACAGCCTAAGTCCTGTTCCAAATGATATGACAGACTTTGAAGATTCCCCATGGAAGGCCTCATCCTCCCTGGGGAGCAGAAAGAGGATGTGATGTGGGTTGGTGGAGGGCAAGGAGGAGAGGAGGGTGAGGAACCAGGGATTGATTAGTAAACCATGCTTGTTTCAGATTTAAATAAAAGTATTATCTCCCCCCAAAATAAAAGCAATAAAATAAAAACAAGTAAGGGATTTGAATAGATATTTTTTAAAATAAAGCATGGTAGCAGCCAACAAGCATGTGAACCTATGCGACAATAAGAGGTTAGCTCATTCCCATTAGAATGATTGTTATCAAGAAGAAAAACATAATGAGTGTTAGAGAGGATGTAGGGAAAAAGTAAATTTATTGCACCCCTACTCAAAATGCAAATTCATAAAGCCATTATGAAAAATGCTTGACCATTCCTCAGACACTTTAATTAAATATCCCATATGAACCAGCAATCCCACTACTGGGAGTATGTCCAAAGGAAATAAAAGCAGTAAGTGAAAGAAATCTCTGTACTTTCAGGATCATTGCAGCATAATTACTGCATTGCCAAGTTATGGAATCAAGCTATATGTTCATCCACTGTTTCTAATATATACACATTAAGATACTGTTTAGACTTCCAACAACATACACTAGAAGATGCATATGTGACATATGTGGCTCAGGAAGACAGACATTATTTGGTTTCATTAACTATTGATTTGTCCTCTTCTAGTCTCTTTCTGCTTCACTGAAAATTCTTGAAGGGATGTGGTGTGGAGAGCATCTCAATGCAGTTGAAATCAAATAAAAAATAAACCAAATATATCCCATTAAGTAGCAGTAATTAAACCTTAAACAAGTCATATTATCTCTTAGATTTACAATAATAACTTTAGGCATTCTAAAATCTGATATTGTTATCATTTGGGTGTCCTTATTGATGTATCTTAAATAGGCACCGTGATTAATTCATAACCCATAGTCTTTACAATGTGCACCACATTATAATAATCTATGTGCTTTAGTATGAAGGGCAAACATTTTCTTCTGATCAGTTTCCTTTAACTGGTGTCTTTTCTTTGGCGGAAAAAATGACTTCCATGACAGTATGAGTTTAATTATGAGTCCTGTGAAGAAACATCATTGTTCATTTTTAGCTTTGTAAATATAAATGGATAAGCATCAAAGTTAAATACAATTCGGTGCTGGTTTTATACATAATTCACAGGTCTATGATGAATAGATTCTATGGTATTTTCTGTAACTGATGTAAATAGCGAAATAATCTCAGTTAAATTGTTCAATACTTCTCAAGTAAAGTGGTCACACAGATGAGAAACCCTGTGGGAAACAATATTATTAAAAAGGGGAGCAGAGAATGGGGGAAGCTGACATTGCAGTCATTCATTGTACAAACATTTATTATGCTGTGATGAAATTTTGGCTAGTGAATTATCAGATAAGCATCCTGCTAGAAAAACTAGCCCTTTTTTTGAAGTTCCCAAACATAAGAGGGAAAGAAGGAATGTAAGAAACACCTGGACACTTGGAAAAAGAGAAAGAATATATTCAATAGAGAAAAATCAGACTCATAAAATAATTAATTTATGAGATTTTTACTCTCTCCCCGAAGTTTATGTTTGGATAGACTGTAAAGGAGAAAATTTTCTTCTTTTGTTTTCCTCTTAGAGTAAGATAAGATGTTTAGAATTGAATCATGAGGGAAATTTAATTTCAGAGATGTATGGGGATCAATGTTTTCAAGACAAAATTTGAAATATACTTTGCCATGCCATTTTTTTAATGCTGTATAGAACCAATCATTTATAAAGATACCAAGGCTGACAGCACAGGACATAAGACAGAACAATCAAAAGGCATTTTAATTTTTAAAGTGCTCTCATCTGCTTTTCTATCGCCTTTGGTAGCTTGTACAGTTTTAGAACATATGTTGCATGCCAAATTGTCTGCCTTTATCCTCTCTGTGGAGAAAAATGTCACCACAGTAATGCTTAGCTTTTCAGTAGAAATAGTTTTTTTTTCCCTATGGAAATGTTTTTATGAAAATAAAAATATTAACAACTGTATTAGTAGTTAATAAAATTAAGGAGCCTAAGTGCTGTGTATTGCCTGGCACTGACAATTAAGGCAGCCTTGGAAAGTCATCAGAGGCCACACCCCACAGGAGGAGGCTTGGCTTCATAAGCTGACAGGCTGAGTGACCAGACAAAATGCTACAGCATGTGTGAATTTCTTCAGCTTTTCTGCATAATAATAGTAAGTTTATTAATTTGATTCTTCTGAGTCTTTCCTTTGCTCTGGAAGAACTGTGTAACTATTGTTTTAACATTGGGCTAGTCCTATTGCCCATATGGAGACATTCTCTATACTGTCTTCATGGCAACATTTAGACCTCCACTTTTTCCAGAATGTTCTTTTTCTTTTAATTTTTTTATCCAGTTTTACATACCAACTGCAGTTCCCCCTCCCTCTCCTCCTTCTGACCCCCTTCCATCCTTCTCCCCAACCCACCCCCAACCACTCCTCAGAAAGGGTAAGGCCTCCCACAGGGCCTGAGTTGTCTCCTCATATCTTTGGGATTTATGTTCCAAGCCTCAATTGATGCTTGAAATTATAGGTAGCCACGAACACTGTATGCAAATCTTTTCCTCTGTATACAGAAGCCTAAAGTTTAATATATGAATTAGAAATAGTAGAGATGAATATCAGAAATCTATCAATGGTTGCTAATGAACACAGTGTGAATGTGGTATTTTCCTCTAACAAACTCATCCCCTGCTTTATAACCACTCTAACCTCAAACACCCATGAGAGTGTTTCTATACAGTGTATTTTCAATGCCAGCTAAGTTGTTGAGTTTGGGAAGTAATAAAATATTATACAAGCAACTAGCATCTGTGCATTCATTTCTATAATAAAACGTAGTATATTATGACAATTTTGTTTTAACTCCAAGATCCTTACTTATCAAGTCATAGCATGATTTTTCAATTTCCTGCATTTATGAATTTTCCTAAAGGGGTTGCATGTCTAATCCTTACAAATTAAAATACTGTGAACAAATATTATTCTATCACAATACATATGGCTGAGGGAAACATTGTGAAATATTCTTGGATGTTTTATGTCTGACATTTAAAGACAGGGTGGCACATACCAAATGCTGCCAAGGTGACATCACGTTTCCTGAAGATTCTGGAGACTAATTTAAATAGCGTACACTTAAACTTATGTTTTTATATGAATGCCAATTTTAGAGGGCTTTGCCTGTTGCAGATTGACCCAGAAGTGATGTGTGAGAACAGATTTATCTAGCACTGACTCCTTGTGGTTGGATGTCTCCATAGTTGTCAAAAGACCGTATTTGCCACAGATCCTTTTTGCCAGGATGTTTCAGGGCAGCCACCACCACTGAAGTCTTTTGTCAGCCACTCTTATGTGCAGCACGTGCCATGTCTATGGCTAATGTAAATGAGACAGATATGCTGGTGATTTTGCATTAAGGATGCAGTTTGTGAGTGACAAGGCTATTTGTGTACCTAGCACATAAATATAGCTCGATGATGTCTGAGTTCACATGGATTCGCCATAGAAAACTTGCAGAAATGCCAGAGAATTAATTGCATCATTTAGACTTATGGTGGAGCTATTAACATGATGGCAGTGTTTTGAGGAATTATAGTTTGGCCTTATTACTTCTACCCTGCAGGGTGTAAATTAATTTTTTTTTTTTTTTTTTTTTTTTAGCAATTATCAGGGTTACATCATTTTGAAGTTTTTCAATGGAGGACATTGTAAGCTGTGACAATACATTTTGTGATTTTTCAATCTCTTATGACCTATTAGTTAGACTTACTGGATTGACAATGATTGTTAAAGTGATGCCATAGTTAGTTGTGAAATGTATATAGTTTGTTTCCTTTATTCTCTCGGTCAACCCCTCTTCCATTTATTCCCAGACATAGGAGAGTAATGAATGTTTGTGAATGAAAGATGTTCCCCCCCAAACTGTGTGATCCTATAATCCTAACAGATATGTTCAAGATGCTCTTATTAACTGATAATATAATGAGAAGTTCATTCATTCATTTATTGGGTTATGTTAATTACTTGGGAAAGCTATGTGATCTCAGGCCAGAAAAATGCCCAGCACATATTTACATATACTGTCTGGAATATGGGGCATAACTGGAATTCAGTGGGACTCTAAGAAGAGGGAATCTATGCCATTAAGATCTGACTGTATATGATGAGTTTGTGTTGAGAGATTTGTTTTGCACAGGTGGTCATTTTTGGACAGTGAATCCAAGGACTTTTTGAGGTAAGCATCATTTGTCAGTCTATAATGACCCCAGAGGAACTATAAACACGTACAGTTGCAATTACAAAAGACAAAACCTGCAAAACCCTCCCATTGCTTTGTCATAGCACAAATTTAAAAACACACATTGTTGTGAAAGATCATATTCACTTAGTAATGCTTATTTCAAATCGTTTCAAGTTGTCACAACACTAAACAGACATAGACTTTCATATTAAACCAGCACACATTGTCTTATGTCATGAGTCCTTAGAATACATTTTTACATGAAAAACTTTAATGTTCAGATGTTCACGTAACTACAAAAAGATGTGTAAGTCTTTGCCAATATAGCTTTGTCTGGAGGTTCATCATATAGAGCTGTTTAAATAACAAAAGTCTTAGGGAAAGAGACCATGGGTACTGAAGCACAGAGCTATTGGATATATTCTTCAACTACCTCCAGACCACAAGATTAAAAATTCTACTTTTGCTCTTTTATTTAACCCTTCTCTCTCAAATATAGTTATTTGTGCTCACGTCAGAACTCTGGTATTTGAAGAGTAAGAATGAACACAGATTATTGCCCTGACAAAGCTAACCTGGTAAACAAGGACACGGCAGCCTTGTCTGATGGCTTGGACAGATAGAGGAATGTGTCATTTCTTATGAGTTTGGAGAGTGTCTCAGGAGACATGAAACTGAGGAAGCCAACTGTACTTTCCTGAGAAGAAAGCAAGTAAAATTCATTTCCACATTCTCTGTGCTCAACTATCTTCTCTGACAATATCTCTTAATTTCAAACCCATTTTTCCAGAACAGGTAATCACAGACAAGAATGCATATGGGAAAATTATTTTTTTTTCTATTTAGAAAACATAGAGTTGCACAGGAATTCAGGCTAGTTTTCCTTGAAGGAAAATTTACATGAACCTCGCCAAAGAGTTCTGTTTCCGGTGGCTGAGCTTGGTCAAGAATCCACACTAAAGAACTTCAAGTTTGACAATGTGGCTCAAAATTAGAGCCATGTTTTGCCAATGTCTGAAAACAATGACGAGTAAATTATTTCATATCTGTGAAGACTCAGGCTTGTGGATGGAGTTGGGATCGATGTAGCAAATTTTGGAACGCAGTGAATGCTCGGGTCCGGACTAGACAACAGGTGTAGAGCTGGGAAGGGCTCTGAGCATCTGAGAAGCTAAGACAGGTGGATTCATATGTTTTAGGGGTTTAACTTAAATAAATAGTGTTTACATCTGTATCTCTCTATAAGCATATGAGTCCAAGATCATCACAAGATGGTATTGGTCTCAATCAACAGAATATTCTATACTCACAAGTTGAGCTGGTAAGTCACTCATGCTAACAAGAACATGTCAACATCATGTCTTCATCCTGCAAATTTTTCATGAAAGACCCCCAAATAGAAAACCTCTAGAAAGAAAAAGGTATGTCTCAAGTTCTGGATTTGATTGAAAACCAACTGCATCATCGCATTCAAATTTTTCCCTTACTTTTTAGAAAAAAGTTATTACATCATTGAGAATTTCATAAAACATAATTTGCTCATATTTTCTTCCACTATAAGTTCCTCTCAGATCCTCTCTACCCACCCACCCAACACTGTTTTTCCCTTCTCTTTTTAAAACCTTCTGAGTATAATTTGTGTTCTAAATTAATTTCTGGTAAACTTCCCAAAGTTTCTGCACATGGAAAGCTATCTCTCTTCCTGCCCTCCCCCAGCTCACGTCCCTCTCACAATTTTCTTTCCACTAAATGCTTCTAATTCAGTCTAACTGTGATTATCCCTATCAGGTGATTTGTTTAAATGACAGCCGCCACTCTCAGGGTGCCTGAAGTGTGCCAATGCTTACCCCTGGTGTAGTCAGCTTGGTAATGCAGAGGTGTGTGGTACAGGGAAAGCCATGTTTGGTGGAGTAATTGTGGATCTACACTACGAGTTCCCAGATCTATTTTCTTCTAGCATCTCCCTTCCTCTTGTGCCTATTAAATGAATTCAGACAGATGATTATTTTCATATACATACACTCAGTTCACAATTACCACCAGGGCCTGTAAGTCTTCTGTCTACTTTTAATAAATACTGTGAATAAATCATAACCCAAGGAAGCAAAGCAAATGTAAACTGAAGCCAGAAACAAACAAGAGAGAGTGCATTTCATTTCAATAGCATTTCTTAGAGGTCAGAAGCACAGCTTTATAAATATCTGTTCAGGGTCTGATATTATATTGTATGTGTGTCCAAAATTAATTCAACCTATAAAGGTCAATAATGTAAAATGTTTTATTCATGTGTTCAGGAAAGAATTTATGAGGCACTATGGTGTGATGTTTCATTAGTTTACAACAACTCTGGTAGTGTGCTGATGGAAGAGGTTAAGATGTTTCGCTTTTGTTCGTTTGTTTATGTTTTGTTTATTGTTTTTTTTCCAGACAGGGTTTCTCTGTATTGCTTCGGAGCCTGTCCTGGAACTCACTCTGTAGACCAGGCTGGCCTCGAACTCACAGAGATATGCCTGCCTCTGCCTCCTGAGTGCTGGGAGTAAAGGCATGGAAGCTTTGGAGGCAGGCTCATCATTCCATCATTGCAGAACCATGCTGAGTTGTCCGATTCTGTCTCTATATAGCTTACACACAGTATCTGTCCATCTAAATCTGTTTGCTAACCTAGGAAATATGCAAGTAATTCATCTCATTGTCCTTATGCATAGGAACCTGTCTAGAATATGAATTGTTCCGTCTTTCCTCCCTCTGAATTGTTCTGGACTTTATAAATTAGGAAATAAATGATATGCACATTTCACATCTCTTATTAAATTTTCCTCTGATCTAATTGCCTTTTAATTTGCTTTGATACCTGGTGCACATTGACTATAACCTTGTCAATTAGCAGTTTGTTGAAAAAAAAAGAAGAAGGAAACATGAAAGGAGAAAAGATTAAAAATACACACACATGATAAATTGATGTCATTCATGAGTCTGTTTATCTTGTAAGAGCTTTTAAATAAAAAAAATCTCTATTAACTATCATTACAACTACCATTACCATTACCACCCATCCCCATCTTTCTAGAATCCGTACTGTAATCAGAGACTGCCAATATAGATCCTGTGTGTATTTCAGCCCCACTGCAGTTCAAGTTGCCCGTTTTCCCTTGACCTCAATTTCCGCATGTAAAATGGAAGGCTGGTTTATTCATTTGTGGACTGACGATAGAATGATGTAAAACACACAGTGTTTTACAGGTTGCCAACTAACACCCCCCACCAGCACCCCAATGTAAATGAACCTCAGTGTCTTAGAGATTTCAATAAAGTACCCTTCTCTCACTTCCACAGACAGTTCTTTATAGGAGTCCATTTTTCTATCCCAAAGTGCATTGGTATTACACATTTTGGTCATCAGTACCTTATTCCAAACCCATGCTAATGTTTACCTGGACTCCCTGTCTCTTCATTTACAACTTCTTAAATGATTACATGCATCCTATAATTTTTCTTCTGCTTGTCTTAGTCTGTTAGGTATTGTATCTCTCACGCCATGTGTCACTGCAGCCCGTGTTTCCAGTCTATTTCCTAGTATTCTGCCATTTACATTCTGCGATCTACTGAATAGTACTTTCTTTGTTGCTGCATTTTCGTCCTTTTTCTACTTTCTCTCGTGTGGTTCTTTCTGTGTTTACTGCCTGCTCTGATAGTCTGATCCCTTCCCGTGCTTCCTTCTATATTCAACAATCTTGAACCTTTAGGTTTCCTCTTTAAGTGACAATACATGTCTTCCCTTATCCCAGTATGAACTAAGTTGATGATGTAGCTGGCATTTCCCCCTTTTATTATAGGGTAAATTCTTCATCATACAAACACATTGAGCTTCTGGGAGCATCCAGGATAGTGGGTGGTCAGTGTTGGGTTGATTTATTGAATAGCTCCATCACAAAGTGCCTGCAGAGTTCCTGGCTGCTATTGTGGGGTTCTGGAGTTGTTGGCTCACAATATTGAGAGTAAATCTTTTTCTTTCTTCCTTCCTTCCTTTCTTCCTTCCTTCCTTCCTTCCTTCCTTCCTTCCTTCCTTTCTTTCTTTCTCTTTCTTTCTTTCTACACACACACACACACACACACACACACACACACACACACACACACACTTTTTCATTATTTTACTTATCGATAACACCAGTTCCCTCTCCCTCCTTCCCATGCCTCCCATACCATCCTCCCCTACTCCACAGAGAGGGTAAGGCCTTTCAGGAGGGATCATCAAAATCTGTCAGGCCATTTGGAGTAAGGTCTAGGCCCTCCCTCCTGCCTCTTGGCTAAGGGACTATCCATCCATGGGAATGTGCTCTCAAAGTCCTTTTGTGCACCAGGGATACATCCTGGTTCCATTGTCAGAGATCCCATAGACAGCCCAGGCCTTCTAACTTGAGACCCACATTCAGGGGGTCTGAGTCAGTCCTATTCTGGTTTCCCAGCTATTAGTCTGGGGGTCCATGATCTCCCCCTTGTTCAGGTCAGCTGTCTCTGTGGGTTTCTATAGCCTGGTCATGACCCCTTTTCTTATCACTCTAGAGTAAATCTTTAAAGCGAGCATCTGTGTAGCTGACTCATCACTAGAGGAAATGCCAGAGATCTGTAGACAATCAGGATTGTGAGGGGCAGGGAAGGGAAGCTCTGGTGGAAATGCTTCTGGGTTGGGGGGTGTGTTCTAACAATGGATGACATGAAATAGATGAGATGACCCATAAATCACAGCACTAGAAATGCAGAGACAGGAACTTTGTCAGCTGAAGGCCAGCCTGGACTGCATAATAATTGCCAGGTCAGCCTGAGATACCCACTGACACCTTGTTTTGAACAACCAAGCATTAATGAAGAATACATGAAATGATAGTTTTGCCTTTAGAACTGCACTGTTGTATTTTGGTCAATGTGAAGTCTTCCAGCAGTGACCCAGCTACAACTGTAAGAATAACTTATTTTGGACTCATTTTTAACTATTTAGCACTTCATCCATTTTGTTTGTTACTTTCAAACAATCAGTTTATTTTTATGAAAATGTCTAAGAACTTTTCACTTGTCCTAGAAAATTAGACGATTGGAGAGTTACAATGTCATGGGACAGAGCTGATGTTTCCCTGGACTTAGAACGTACTTGGGTCCTTGCACACAGACTATTCCAGGAACAATGCTGAAGTATGCTGATGGAGACATGCTCTGCCCATCTTCAGGATTTGGCCTCCTTTCTCTATTGTCCACCTTGATATAACAGGATTAATTTGCTAGAACCTATTTTCTGCTTTTCTTTTCCCTAACAACATTTAACAACTAGTTAAATGTCTAATCATCATACTGTCATAAAGAAATATGTAGCGAAGAAATGGTAGTTTTCCTCTTTGTTTTATGTGCCTCTGTTTTCCTTCTTTTTCTCCCCATTGGCTCCAAAGAGCAAGACATCAGAGAACATATAATCCTTTAAGCAGAACCTTTTTAGGGTAAGACATCTTTTCCTTTATGCTGTGTGATATTTATTGGTTCTGTTGATTCAAGAATGATAAATACAAGTTTTGCTACCTATTAGGGGCTGTACCTGGTTCCTGTTGCACTTTAAATCTTTCAAGAGTTGAAGAAACTAACCGGATCCAATGTTGAAATAATACATTGAGTCGGAATAGTACATTGTAAATAAGCAGACAAGACAATGAGGATAATTCACAGTGAAATTCAGTTTTCCCAATTCAGTTCTTTCTGAAGCAAACAAACTATGTTTCCATCTCTAGATTTTAAAATATAGTATCAACTCATTACATAGGTTTTTTTTTCTTCTTACTGTTAAAATTCAGTTATGGGAATTGTGGCTAGTAATCGAAACCAGTCACTCATCTCCCATAAAGACACCATAAACTGATTTTTAACATGGTAAGGCACTTGATGGCAGGGAGGTTCAATTGCATTCAGAGTAACCAGTTCTGTGATACCTGTAAAGTGATATTTAGACACACCCTGAGTTAAGGGAGGAATGGAATTGTGTGGATACCTAGGAGAAGAAAACTTAGGATAAAGAGAATAGAAAATGCAAAGATCTGGGAGTGAAAACATGCTTGAATAAGGTAAAGTTTTAAAAATGTAACACAAATAACAATTAGAATATATTGAAAACTGATATCTGTTTGTCTGTAGAAGTAAAAGGTGAGCTCACTGAATCTCAGGTACCCCCTAGAAGTTAATTGGTAATAGAGAACAATTAGTTAACCCATTATACCAGCCTTTCATCATTACAGTTTTACACAGCAGTATCTTGGCTAATTGTCTCTCCTGTTGTTAAGGCTTACTGCATTTTTATTGTCACCTGGTCTCCAAGATTTAAAAAATCTTGTTCTATAGAACAAACCAAATATTGGGACATTTTAAAACAACAACCAAAAAGAAAAATATTCTTTCAAATCTCTTAAAGTTGTCTCAATATGAACAGTGAGCATTTGAGAAATTAATGTAGAACTTGACCATTTTCTCATTTATGAAATCAGTCACTTGGAAATTTTGGTCTTGTCATCTTGACTCTCATTTTTTTTTTTCATAGCAATAAGTATTGTAAGAGTTTGCAGAAAGTCATTAATATTTTTAATTTCAGTTCTTTCTGGGGAAGTTGATGAAAATGCAGCTCTACAATAGTATTTATTTTACTGAGCAGTGTCCTACACTGTCTATTAAGCAGCATAGTAATTTCTGCATTCTCAGCTAATATTTTAATTTTTTATGTAGAACATGTATTTTTATTATTTTTTTTTGTATGTGAGTATTGTGTACACATGCTACACATGTATGGAGGTCAGAAAATCATTTCCAGAAATTAGTTCTTTAATTCCAACATGTGGATCCAGGAAATGGAACTTAGGTTTTCAGGGAGAGTAGCAAGTGCCTTTACACACTCAATCATTATGCTGACACAAATATTCTTTTATTTTTATGGCTAATTCAAATTCTGAGTTTTGAGATATGATGCACTCATTTTCTTCCATATTCTATATAGAATTAAGTATTTAAAAATCTGAACATTATAATTTCTCAGATTGATTTCAGTTTAACTGTGCCAATATTCTTGAGAATAAACTTCAGAACTTCAAATGACTTTATGTGTTATGGTAGATCACCTTCTAGAAATCATGTCAAGCTATTGACTGTGTGGTACATAGACAAAAAACAGTGACTAGGACAAATCACAGAAGGAATAATATTTTTGAATATTTAGGAAACATAAGTGAATGAGCACAGTAAGTTAGGGATGAACAACATATCCTGCATGTAAATCATTTGAAAATAGTCCATAAGACTATGTCTAAAATTTTAAGTTGTAAGATACACCAAAGTATTTTACTTTCTTTTGTGTTCAAAAACTAGACTATTTTACACTATCAAATAGTAGACAACAACTCACCACAAAGGTCTGTGCATGATTTTGGAGTCTGTAGAATAAACTTAGGCTGTGGAATTACTTAATTGAAATGACTTTCCCCTACAGACAACCTGGCTAGAGAGATTTCTCCTTATTTTTCTGTTTGCTTGAATGTTTGTTTTACAGATTATAATTAAATCACAATATGTCTTCACTTCCCTCTCCTCCATCGAAATCCTTCTTATACCTCTCCCTACATGCCTTCAAATTTGTAGCTTCTTTTTCAACTTTGTTATTATATGCATCTATGCATTTGTATGTACATATATATTCCAAATTTAATCTGTGTGTACTTCTTCATGGCTGGCTGTTTGGCACTGTACAACCAATTGGTGTGCTCTATTTTGGCGGGACCACATCTTCCAGACTATCTCCCATAGTGTTTCTAGGAAACACAATCACCCAGCAACATCCCTGAAACTCTGACTCTTACAAAGAGTCTTCTACAGTGTTCCCTGAGCCTTTTATATGGTATTGTAAATGTATCTATTGGGACTGGGCTCTAAAACTCTGTGGTTTGGTTGGTTGTGGTTTTCTGTAGTGGTCTCCAGCTGTTGTAAAGACAAGTTTGCCTGATGACGGGTGAGACTACACTTACTGAGTATAAGGAAGGACAAATATTTACAGATTGTTTTAAGGGCTATTCTTGTTCATTAATTCATGGCCACAGATGACTTTACTAGCACTGAATAGTTACCATGGTTTACAGTTGCAGAGATGATACACTTCCTGATGATTATGACTTACGCCCATTTAGAGAGAAGTTGGTTAATGCGAAGGTATGCGTGCCGCTACTGCACCCCTGCACTAGCAGGGTTGTCTTGTCTTGCTGATCCTTGGTGTGGTTCATAGGCCGCCCCCTTCTACTTCTTTTTCAGGCTGGATGTTTCCCTTTCCCATTAGACTCTACCCTCAAATCTGTTTCCTCTGGGTTCCTCTTGTGCTTGGTGCATTTTTTTTTTTTAAATATTGCAAATATTTTCAAAGTTCTGTTCTGTCTCATTCCTTATTGAGCACACATCTCCCTCCCAAATATCCTAGACCTTCTAAAGAGCACTCTTTCTTTCCCTTGTGTCGGGAAGGATTTGGCTGTAGACTCCTTATATTAAACGATCATGGAGAGAGTGACATTTCCTTCTGTGGTGTAGCCACAGGGAAATGACCTAATGTGGCTTATAACTCCTCACTCATTTTTCTGTAAGAAACACTAATTAAACTTAGTTCACAAAAACCTCATGTATTTTGTAGTCATGACTTGAAAAATAAATGCAGCCATTTTATATTTTCAAAAAAGGGGTGAGACATGAAACAGACAAGTCAAAGGAGGACTACCAAGTAAGAGAACAGGATCAACAGGAGGGTGATAGGGATGAGAGTGTCATAAAGGGTGAATCAGAGCAAAATAGTGTAGAGAAACCCATTACAATATAACATTGATACAGGCTAATAATATATATTAAAACACGAGAACTGATTAGAAACCAGTGGATAAAGGGCTTTGAACTAAAGCAAAAATTATTATCCTCCATAAGTTGTCATGGCCTGATGCACTTTTATCACTGTACCTTTCTTCTCTGACTTCCTTTATTTTATCTTTTAAAAATTCATTTAAGGCAAGGTGTTGGTGGCACACTCCTTTAATCCCAGCACTCATGTGGCAGAGGCAGGTGCATCTCTGTGAGTTTGAGGTCAGCCTCAACTACAGAGTGCCAGGACAGGCTCCAATGCAAAATAGAGAAACCCCGTCTTGAAAGACAGACAAACAAACCTTTTAGTCATTCATTCCCTTCGCAGATTTTGAAGATTTCCATAGTTATCATAGGAATGTCTTATTCCTTTCTCAGATTTCCTGAAAGATACAAAGTTCACAAAGCCAGGTGGACTTTTCCATTATCACGTTAGCTGTTCTTACTTAATCAGGTACATCTATTAACTCTAACTCCAGAAAATCTCTTCACATGATGTAACTGTCATGCTTCATTACCACTGGTTATTATGCCTTTACGAATAAGTCATGTTCCTCTGAAATATACGACATCATGAATTTGATATCTTCTCTTTTGCTGCTTTACTTTGTAATTTGAATTTTTATTATATTTTAAAGTTTTTGAAACCCAGTCTCACTATGGTGCTTGGACTGGTCTTTAATCTGTGCGTACAAGTGACTCACGAGTAGCCAATTATACTATATGGATGTGCAACTTTCTCACTTATTAGACATGAGAAAATCACTATATTAGTTATCAGTTAAAAGCCATGTTTGAGAAATCAGTTCATCAGAGATGATGTTTAATTTCTATTGATTTACAAAGGTTGCATAATTCTTCCAAACATTTCTTCATAAAAATGCCAAAGTTGTTACTTTTCAGTATAATTATATTAAACTCATGTTGTAGTATGGTTGGTATATAAGTAGGTGCTCAAAAGTTTTTCTCACTCCTAATTATAGGTGATTTCTGGGTTCTATCATATAATTTCAAAATGTTCAGTTTTGTATAAAGCTGGAGTACATTTTCTTACCTTCAGCCCATCACTGAAATGTTAGCTTAAACAATTCCTTATTCAAAGCTTTCTCTATTCTCACTTCAACCTAGCCCCATTCTTCTGCCCTGCAGTTTAGTTGAAATTTGAACACTGACTGTGGGGTATTCAGCGACAATACAACAGCAGCATTCTAGGTTCGTAGAACTCAGAAGAGTGGTTACAAAGCTTGTAAGAACAGGAAAATTGAACATCCACTGTGAGATAGGGACTTCTATGTATATGACAGGGAGTTGCACCATGAAACCGTAACAATATGATTGCATAAACAAGACCTGCACAATGACAAAATCAGTTGATACCCAGTGTGGATGGAGGAAGTCTCACAAGGTTCTATCCCTGGACAAAGAGATACAGGTTCCTGAGAGCAGGTGTTCAGTCTTGTCCAGGAAGGAGCCCTCTGAGAGGTTGTCCACGCTCCATGTATATATGAGCAACATTATGTATATATGAGCAACTCATGTATATATGAGCAACATTAATTTGTACATTGTATTTGTAAAGGATTTGGCAGGAGCATCTCTTCAGACTCATTTATTATCAAGAGTGGTACAGTTTTGAATGCCCAAATGAATCTTTTTATCCTAATTATGATTAAGATACAGTTCCCAGTAGAATTTGTTTTCAATAACTCATCTATAGTTTGGTAGTAAGATCATTGGTTTGATTACTGTGAATAGGCAGGTGGGACATGAGAGAGAATAATTAAATTTTAAAATTATTAGCAAGTCTCAGTATTTATTTTGAGTTAGTCTGCATGTAGTTGAAAGGAGAGAAGACAGTCACCAAATCACCCCCCTTGGTTTCCTAACTTAAGGTCATCCAAATTTTTTTGTGGAAATGCTTCACATGTGGACACTATTATATGTACTCAAAGCTTGGAGTGATACTAAAAAGGACAATTACACAAAACATTTCACTGTTTCCTATTTTTGTATTTTTGTGTTGGCAGATGTTTATAAAAGAAAAGAAAAAGTAGGTTTTAAGAAGAGAGCAACTTAATCAAAGATGGTGATTTGGTGAAAAGTCTATTCAGTCTCCAAATAAACTAGGATATCCTCTGCATTTACTTTAAGTTTCCAAACATCAAATGAACACAATGTCCTGAAGGGTAAGATTATTAAAATAAAAGTCTAATAAAGATGTGTTCAGGAAAATTGAAAGAAGGATATATGCTTCTAACACAAGCAGGAAGAACACTTTGGAAAATGAAATTTTCTTTCACTGTTTTTGCATCAACCTCAGTGACATTGTGTCCATTAAGTAGGTCATACTTCCTCTGTCTTCCACCTTAATTGACCTCTTAACAGCATGTGTTCAGCATGTTCAAGATGGAAAGTGATCTACTTCTGCTGGAGTTATTGCTTTGTGTATTATCTCCTTACAGCTGTAAAGTCTGGGAAGTGTCAAAGACTCAGAAGTGTATTGTCAGTTCTTAGATACTTTTATTATATTTTTGCAACTTTATTTTTAATTGTATTAAATAACAGAATATGTTCATACTCATCTTCAACCTTCAAAACTCTAATTATTATTTTATAAATTGTAGTTCCATCTTCATTATCATCTGTATGTAGAAGGAATTGTAAGAACATAAAGGCTGCCACCGTAAATGGGAGCTCTGTAAATTGGTTGGATCCACATCTAAAGGGACACTTAAGAAACTGAGGTTCATGTCTGTTTCTCAGAGAGAGCCTTATCATTGCTTTTTTTCCTGAAGTTTTGCATGTGCTATTCTTATTTCCCAACAGAAACTTCTTGCCACCCGCATGCCAACCATGATTTTAGAGTTGTTTGAAGAGAGGCCAGTGTTTTGGAATAACCACCACAACAGTAAAAACAAAAACAAAAACAAACAAACAAAAAAAAACCCAAATGATGGGAGATGTTATTCTGTAAATATGTTTCTTATACTGGTTAATTAATAAAGTACTGTTGTGCCAATGGGAATGCAAGATAGGCCAGGCTAGGAGACAAGGAGGAAAGAGGAAGTAGTAAGGAGGGGTCAGCATGTAGAGCATGGAGAAAGCAAGATGCCCGCCTGCCGCAATCGGATAAGATGACCACGTGGAAATACTTAGATAAGAAGGAATGGGTTAATAATTAAGACAGAGCTAGCCATTATGGAAGTAGGAACTGGCCAACAAGATTGTATCAAATACAGAGTCTCTGAGTGTTATTTGGGACTCGGGTGGAAGCGGGACAGGGCGGCAGGTGGGGAGGAATAAAGAGTGGGACTAGACCAGCGGGGGGTGGGGGGTGGGAGGGACATACACACAACACCCAAAAGTATTTTTTTCCATTTCAAGGATAGATACAGGTAAACTGTCACAAGATAACCACATGACATAGAACTCCAAGTCATTTGAACTTTTTAAAAATGGTGGACTTCCTGCAATGAGATTTGATCATATTCATCTGCCATTACCCAACTCTTCCCCATCCATTTCCTTCATTTTGTCACTCAACTTGTGCCTGCTCCTCATTTATTTCCATCACATCCAGTTTGTGCTGTGCAAATATTCTTTAATGTGTGTGGACTTCAACTCATGCAAGATCAATTAATCAGAGGCAACACTCTCAGAGAAAATTCTTCATCCCTGCTCTTCTAGAAGCTAGTAGTTGTCAAGAATTCCTCAGATAGGGGTGGGACTTCATGCTCAAGTCCCCTCTACATGTTGGGATTTGATCTTGCTTGGGCTTGCATAGGTCTTTTTCATATTATAACCACTGTGAGTTCATAAGTGCAGCTGCCATGCTGTGTCCAGAAGAGACAGGTTCCTAATAGTCATCCACTACCTCTGACTCTTCTACCCTTTCTAACTCCCTTCTACAGTGATTTCTGAGCATTGCTAGTGGAGAGGAAAAGATACAGTGTTCCCTTTAGGTTTGAAGTACCCACTGTCTCTCTGATTCGTTGCACTGTGGTCAGTTATGGGCGTCAGCACTGATCATCATATCTCCAAACAGAAATAGCTTTGATTATGATTGACAGGTGGTTTCATTAATGGGTATGATAATGTCATTAGGAGTTTAATAAATACTATGTTCCTTTAATAGTTCCTCTCCTAGGGCATCACCTGTCTAACCAAAGGTGCTTAGTCTGATAATCGAGTCATTTATGGGTTTTATCTTGGGGAGCTGGCCTTAAATACAATTTAAAAATGATCTGTTACTAATGGGAGATGTTATTCTGTAATTATGTTTCTCATACTGGTTAATTAATAACATACTGTTGGGCCAATGAGAAAGCAAGATAGGCGGGGCTAGGAGACAAGGAGGAAAGAGGAAGTAGTAAGGAGGAGTCAGGATGTAGAGCCTAGAGGAATAAAGATGCGGGGGCCGCTGCTCTCCGGTAAAATGAGCCACGTGGAAATACTTAGAATAGTAAAAATGGGTTAATAATTAAGACAGAGCTAGCCCATAAACAATAATGGTAACTTGCCAACAGGATTGTATCAAATACAGAGTCTCTGCGTGTTATTTGGGGCCTGCACACCAGACCGGCAGCAGGCAGGTTGGCGGAAAACAACAATGCTACATGTTACTCCATAATGTTCAAGCCTCTGCTGTACCAGGGGATATTATGTCTTAACAGTCTAGTCACTAATGTAGCATGTGGAGCTCAAGTTAATTGGTGCTAATATTTCTACGGTAGTGTGCATAGAACCTTCCAGTACTATGTTAAGTTAGCCTGCAGAGATTCGGTTTCCAGTTCAATGAACCTCAGTTTCTCCAAGAGAACCAACCAATTGAGTCATAGAATTAGGAGAAGACATTTGGATTTGTGGGAAGTTATAATTCCCAACAAAGAAAGCAAAAGTATTGGTGCTGTCACATTCTGGTTGTGGGAGTTTGATATTTTAAATGTGCATGTTTTTTTCTTCTGTAATTTGGGGGCTACTATGCTTGCAAGATATTGTGAGAATTAAGTTACACATATAACATGTAAATAATTAGCTATTGACAAATGTTAGTACTTATTATTTTTTGTTCTTTTTGAAGTTTTTTCCCCCAGATACCCCTGTTGACTAGTCTTTCAATAGTTACTCTTGAATTAGTCACCCATAATGGAAAATATTTATATGTTGCATTGATGTAAATACATGTTAATTGCCTGAACATTTAATAAGATAGAAATGGCACAAAGCATTTCTCTTCTTTCTTTTAGTATAACATGACTAAAGTTATGCTCGTATACAAACATAGATGCTATTTCCTGTCCTTAAGAAACTACATTAAAATCTTCCAGCTATTTCTATTCATCTTTGATTTATATAAGTAACAGTCTTACATTGCTGCTGCTTGAATTTTCATTTCCTAATTTTTTTTTATTAATTTCCCACCATAACACTTGAGGGTTTGACTCTTTTGAGCTACTGGTTGTATACGTTCTAGCATCTATTTTTTTAACATTGGAAAGAAGCTTTATTAGGGGAAGGGAAGGAAGAGAGGGGAAAGAGAAGAAAGAGAGTGACAAACAGAAAGAAAGAAAACAGAGAGAGAGAGAGAGAGAGAGAGAGAGAGAGAGAGAGAGAGAGAGAGAGATGGAGATCTGTCTGCCTCCTCAGAGAAGCAGTATAAAGAGAGAGCAGGAGAGAGCAGGCTTGTGTCTTACAGGGCCCTGTATACCTGAGTGCAGAGCTAGGGTACTGCCTGCCATGCATGCAGGGGTGACCACTCTGCCAGGTCCCCAAGGGGCGGGGCCAGGTATGCCTGGATGATAACATTCCTTCCTCACTTATTAAAATGTGAGGAGTTAGGTGAGTCAGGTTAGAGAAATGAGGGCAGCAAGTTCTCAAGACTGCTTCCTGCTGACTTAGCTTTGTCAGGTCTCCCAAAGATTGTCTAGCCTCCATTTTACCAACACAATTATGTTTGGTTAAATTTAGCATCTTTATTTTATTTTTGAGGCATAATTTGAAGCTGTACTTTACATAGTTTTTCTTTATACTTTTTTTTCTTTTTGCTATTAATTCCTGTTTTGTTACTATGAAATTATTCATCTAGTAATTTACTTCCAAAATCTCTTTAAGAAATATTAATTTTTACAGGTATAGTTTATCAATAGAGTGCTTGCCTAGCATGTACAAGATGCAGGGTTCAATACCCACTCTTGAGAGAGAGATCTAGAAGGGACTAAGAGGAAGAGTGAGTGATACATGAAAGGATGAGAAGGAGAAGGCAAAGAGTAGGAGGAAGATGAGGAAGAGAACAGAGAAGAGTGAAGAGAAAATAAACAAAAATAACTGCCAGGATTGCAGTTTCTTCCTAGTTGCTTCTTATAGATCCTGGATTGCATCTTTGTAATTAGTTGTAGCTGAGCTGGCTGCTTTGCAGGCCTGGTTTAGGGCCAACATTCATAGCAATGCCAGGTGAATGCTTTCTAGTTCTTCTTCTGCCACTTGGGTTCTGCTTTCCATGGCCAGATTTTCCATGCTTTTGCTGCATGTATTATCTCTGTTTCTCCTTTAATGGGGTACATGCCCAGAACCTCAACATGCAAGATTCATATGAAATGTGTCTGGATACTTTTCAGGCCTGCATGCCCCTTTCACTCACATTGCCAGTTGCCTGAACAGGATATTGCAGTGGGGAAGTATTCTATTCTGAGGATTTCTATGTGATTTTTTTTTAAGTTTAATGTTGATGTTCAATGTTAGGTTGCATTTTACATTCCATTAAAATTTCATTTAATTTAAAACATGTAAATGTCCATTCATTTGGCAATATTTGTTATAAGACCAAGATCTTTCTTTGAATAGGAATTACTCATTGGCTTTCTTGTTACCCTTTTGTATGAAGCACTCATAAATTATCTTTCCTTCATGGTAGGGTTTTTCCATCTTTCCCTTAATCTTTTATCACTGGCATGTCCATCCTGTTAGGCATCTTTCTGTGAAGTTCTGTTTTCATTTGCAATATACCAACAGTTATGTGCTATTTTGAAACCAACAATCATAAACATTTTAATGCTATTTCCATGACTCATTTCATAATGTCAGAGATGACCATTTATACACTTGTAATTTATTAGGGTGTGTTCGTAGGAAAAATGGAATGAAACAGAGAAGGCTGGTCTAAAAATAAAAAGGTGACTAATCAAGGTGATAATGCTAAGTTTAGTCCCAGTGGGAAAGCTTTAGAGTCAAAGAGAGATATTACTGGGAGTTATTCTGTCTTGGGGTCCACATTTCCCTCATGGTTTTCCATCCTGAACAAAGGTCATCTTAGGAGAGCATTACAACTCAGGTTGTCAGTGAATAAAATGCAATTAATGAAGCAACTTGACTTTGGTCTCTAATAGGAAGCCATAGGATCTGATGGTGGGATAGCATACTTCAAGAACTGGTATTCATAGGAATGACCAAAGAGGGCTAGAAATTATGGAAGGACGATGGGAACATCTGGGGAAGAAATTTATTTTAAAAATCACCTGTGTATATCCTATGATGCCAAATGAGCTACAAAGACTTAATTTGGCATCACAGGAAATACACACACACACACACACACACACACACGCACGCACGCACGCACGCACGCACGCACACACACACACACACACACACGCTTTGTTCATAGCTAGGTACTCAAAGCCCTTGAATTGTTTGGCTCCAATTTTTCAGAGAGAGAAGACACAGACAGTTTAATGCTTGTTTTATATGTATTACCATTATTGTGTAAAAAGACAAGTATAATGAATTACAGGATTCCAACATTCTTGACTCTCTAGGCTCAGTATTATAACATCTAAAATTATTGTTGCATTATTAGACATCTTTTTAAAAGAATGTCTTTGTAATTCTTTCAAAAAATGATTTGTTGTAAATTATTAAATGGTACCTCATGAAATTGAAAAGTTTCTGCATGGCAAAGGCCACCATGATTCAAAGTGGCAAGCTACACATTCTATAGATGGCTAATATCCAAAATGTATAAAAAAACTAAAAAAAAAGCCTAGACATCAAGAAAACAAATAACCCAATTTAAAAAAAAAAATGGAGCGCAGGTCTAAACAGAAAATTCTCAAAGGAAGAAATTCAAATGGCCAAGAAACATTTAAGATCTGTTCAACATCATTACTCATCAGGGAAATGCAAAGCAAAACAACTTTGAATTTTCATATCATACCAGTTATAATGTCAGAGATCAATAAAACAATTCACAGCCCATGCTGGCAAGGACGTGGAGCAAGGGAAACTTACTCATTTCAGGTACGAGTGCAAACTTGCACTGCCACTGTGGTTGTTCCTCGGGAACCTGGAAATTGTTCTAACTCAGGATCCAGTTATACCACTCTTAGGCATGTACCCAGAGGTCACTTCATCCTACTTCCAAGACTCTTCATCACCCGTATTTGTTGCTGCCCTATTTGTAAAGTGCAGAAATTAGAAACAACCTAGAATATCCATCAATTGCCAAAATTTTTCATTTCAAATAAAGCATATGTATTATATTTACATAATGGCATATTACTCAGCCATTAAAAAATGAAATAATGAAATTCACAGGTAAATGAATGGAGTTTAAAAAAATAATTCAGAATGAGATAACACAGACTCAGGTTAAACTCACTTAAATGTGAATGTTAGCTGTTAAATTATTGATAAGTAAGCTACAATTGTATAACCACAGAGGTAAGGGACTAGCAGGGAGGGAGGGATCATCTTAGGAGGGAAAATAGAAGTTAATGGATGGTAGAGAGGCAGTGGCTGAATGGGAGGATCAAGTGAGGAGTGAGCTGGGATAGGAAGGTGAGGTAGGGAATACAGTGAGAGACAGCTAAACATCAAGGACTATTTGGAGGGTCTTATGGAATTCCAATCAAGAGAATCATCCTAAAATACACACATAGATGAAGGCAATCTGAATGAAATCACCAAATAATGAGCAAGACAAAGCTGTAAATAAAGCTTTCAGTTCCAGGAATGGGTTGTATATAAGTCAAGTTCTTGGCCACAGTGTCCCAGAGGTACATCCAAACAACTCAGGCTCTTCCCAAGGCTATTAGTGTCCCTCAAATTGAGAACTTGGAACTCTGTGGAAGAGCAGGAAGACAGAGTGTAAGAGCCAGAATGGATAGAGGACTCTGGGGAAACAAGGACCTCTATACTCAACATGACTCATGCATAGAGGGACTCACAGAGACTGTGGCAACATGCACAAAGCCGGCATTCAAAGGGTTCCTAGAGATGAATAGAGAAGTGAACACATAGCCTCATCCCTGACCCAGAAGCTGTCTCCAGCTGGTAGCTACTTAAAAACAATTTTCTTCAAGGGGAACAAACCTTGGCTAGGCCGTATGCCCAGCCATGGATGGGCAACACAAAACAAACGGCAACTCCAGCATCTTTTATTACCTTACAGGTCCTTTGCATATGTATTTTAGCTTCCTGTTTTGTATTTGTATGGGATTATTGAGCATGCAAACGTATGGTATGTTTCCATATCTGTATGTGCCTCTTATACATTTTTGGCTTTTTTCTTCTTTCTTTTCTATTCTAATTTGTTTGTGTTTTTTTTTTAATCTTATTTTATTATTATGGTTTAGATGTCTGCTTCCTTCCTTATTTTCTTCCTTCCTTCCTTCTTTCCCTCCCTTCCTTCCTTCTTTCTTACCTCCCGTCCTCTTTCTTCCTTCCTTCCTTTCTTTCTTTCTTTCTTTCTTTCTTTCTTTCTTTCTTTCTTTCTTTCTTTCTTTCTTTCTTTCTTTCTTTCTTTCTTTCTTGGTTTTCTGAGACAGGGTTTCTCTGTATTGCTTTGGAGCTTGTCCTGCAACTAGCTCTGTAGACCAGGCTGGCCTCAAACTCACAGAGAACTATCTGCCTCTGCCTCCTGAGTGCTGGGATTAAAGGCAGGCACCGCTAACACCTGGCCTGAAATAAATTTTTAAAAGATAAACTAAAGGTTTAGTGAGAGAAGGTACAGTGACAAAAGTGCATCAGGCTATGACAACACAGAGAGATGGAAAGGGTGTGGATTCAGATGGAGGGGAGGTAGGGAGAAACTAGAACTAATATGGGGCAGGGGAAATCTTAATCATAGTATGCTGTGTGGGAAAAATATTTTCAAGAAAAATATTTGTTGTAGATTTAATTTGTACAGTTATTGACAGACAGTCAAAACTTTGAACAAGGAAGCTAGGCTGTCTAGTGTTAGTGAAACTGTATTATGAGTGTGGAAATCTCAGATGCCAGGCACTTTGGATTAAACAGGTTAAAGTAAAGTCATTGTACAGAGATATTTTCTCTTGGATACTCAAGAAAACCTCCCTGATAATTAATGTTGAAGCTAAGGAGGGGGTGCAAGAAAAAAATCTGCATAGAGGAAACATGTTCCTGGAAGGAAGAACTTACAGCAGAGGGGAATGTGAGATCTTGGGCATGAATCCTTCAAAAGCAGGCTTGATTAAAATGTCAGGGCAAGAACAAAAGATCAGCTTGGAGTTCTGCAGGGAAATACTGAAGGGAGTCCAGGAAGAGGGGAATGATTCTGTGGGTTATTTTATTTTCACTTTAAGACTGACATAGATCCTCTGAAAGTGGTTGTCAGGGAGGAGGACTGGGCAGTCTATGGGGCCTCTGGCAGTGGAACCAGGATGTATCCCTAGGGTATGAATGGGCTTTGTAAACCCATTGCCCATGGAGGGATTCTCCCTTAGCCTAGAGACATGGGGGAGGGCCTATGCGTTACCCCAATTGACTTGACAGATTTTGATGATCCCACCTGGATGGCCCTGAGCTCCCTGGGGAGTGGATGGGGGATGTCAGTGAGGAGCATGGAAGGATGGGAGGAAGAGGAAACTGGGATTGATATGGAAAATAAAAAATATTTTAAAAATCCACTTGAGCATTTCCAACAGAGGTCATTAACATGGTCTGCTTCATATTTTGGAAGATTCTTTTAACTCTGTGGAACATGTCGTCAGGAAAGGGTGTGCACACTACACGAGCATGCGATGTCTTTGTGTACCCTTGGGAGTTGTTCCATTTGTTGGTAAGTAGGTAGATTGGGGAAATGACTTGGTTTAACGTTCACAGATCATAATGGTGGCAAACCGGTTATGGATGAAGCACAGGGTGAACTCAGTTACCTACTCTGAGGCATTGGTCGGTGAGACTTTGTGAGCTCCGCCCATCTTCCCTCATATCTGTATTTATCATGAACCATGTGTCAGGGGTGTCACATACCCGTCATCCTGTCTATAATGTAATGTAGGTAGGTGAGCCATTCACTCAGTTTCTCTTTGGGTTTACTGGCTGATGACATTTGTCCTCCCACACACACACTTTTAAATTGTGCTTGCTTACAATAATTTTTGACAGAGAACCAAGAAAAAATTTGCTCATATTATGCCATCTGCTGCTATTTAATTTCTTTCATGAAAATTCTCCAAGGGACTATCTTGTCTCATAGATGTCAATTTTATTGTCACAGAGACCGTTACAGTTGAGCATATAAAGCAGATGTGCCACTGACCATCAGTTATTGGTTACCTATTTTTTATTTGAGGAATAAAACTATTGGGTTTGGGCAAACAGACTCTTCCTTGGCCTCTTTTGTAAGTGGAGGTGGGATTCCTAAGTTCTCGTGTGTGATGCTCTAGCATTCAATTCTGTCTGGAACTCAGGTTTATCAGCCATTTCTGCATTAAAAAAAATCAAGCAAGTAACACTTCTGACAGTCTAGTTGGTCTAAGCAGCTTGTAGTCTTTGAGTGCTACGCTGTGATCTCAGAATCATGTCCACCTGTTTACACCCTAACTAGGAAAAAGGATGGAACCAGGAAAGGCAAGCTGTGTGCAGCTTCCACTGTTGCCGGGTGAACCTGTGCAGCCCGTGAATTAGCAAGGTGCTGAATACAAAGCCAGAAGGGGCATGTTTTGTCACTCAGTGAATTGATTCCTTAGAAACAAAACTATTAATGCAATTCTAAAATATAACTCACAGCTCTAGAAATGTTCCCTTTGAAGAATTATTGATTCTTTCCCCAATGAGATAGAATATTATGTTGAAAAGGTTCATAAAACTGAATAGGCTTATAAAATGTTTTTATCGTTTCTTATAATAAAAGCATGTCAATTATATAAAATTGGAAAAATGCATAAAGTTGTAAAGATAAAAATATGAACAGCTCATCATTCAACTAAAGAAAGACAATTATCGTTGCTATTATTGGAAACTTTGTTTTTTATTCATACACACATATGTATACTTTTGTATAAATATATCTATACAGATAAGAGATATTTGTGACCATATAAAGAACTTAACACTTCATTAACAAACAATTTTGTTTTGTATCAATTTTCCATGTGGTTACAGGTTAATAAAATGAGGAATTTAATTAAATTTTGGCATATTTTATATACCATAGTATATTTTTATTCTCCTAGTTAGGTGATTTTTGGTTGTTCTTTCTATTACTTGCAGAAACTCAGATAGCTTTAATAAATGGTGCTGAGAAGTGTTATAATACTAATATGTTTAGCTATTTAGTTTGAATCAATTTCTAACTTGAAGTTAACTTGTTTGAAATGATGGACATATAATCATTATTCTTTTACACATTTTCAAGTAGCATCCTAAACGCATATTGGCATGTGCGAGTGTTGTGTTTGTGTTTATACATGTGCATGTATTTAGGAGATTGTTAGAGAAACATAACCACTGGTACACTTAAGTTATATATAAACACAGGAAAGCCTGAGGTTTGTTACAAAGTTCCTCAGATGATGACTGAGCCTGTGAGATCTATAGTTTGCTCTTTCCAAGCTGTGCCTACCAATGCTTATGGCGTATTTTGAAAACTTGAAAGCTACTGAACTGATGGTAGGGATAGATGTCCAGGACTGAATGCTTGAGGACAAGGGACATGGGTGACAGCAGAAGACTGACATTCAAGCTTGAAGTGACAGCGGATAGAATTGTATCTTCCTTTGAGTTTCCCTCAGGCCCACAGGAAGAGTGTGATGGCTTCTCATGTAGGGAGGGCTCTCAAGTTTTCTTAATCTTTCACCTCAAAATGTCAGTATCAGTGTCTTCTGGAAGTAACTTATTGGCACACTCAAATATAATAATATATAACCCATTCTAATACACATATAAAGTTACCAATCATAATAGACATTTTTCATCACAATCTGCATCACTATTATTATTGTAATTTACTTATTTTATATATATCCCAACACTTCCCAACTTCTATGTCCTTATTTATAGCACTTGTTCCTACTTTATGTCTGATATATCATTGACTAAACTTTCTAAAAGTGTATGAAATAATAAACATGTCTTAGCTCTGATTTTATTTTAAATGCAATGCTTCTTTTACTTTCCATGTGATTTTAATTTAAACTATTATTCTGTTTCTCTTAAGGAGAATATTTTAAGTCAAGAATATATACTAAAGTGTGTTAAATGCCGTTTCCATTTCTGTTCAGTTTCTTTTGCAGGTGTCATTTTGACAGCGAATGTGTATATTTTAAAAATTAAACTTTCTTTTACCGTTGGTATATATTTCACTGTGGCATTGTATCTGTTGCTTATTTTTATGTTATTGAACCTGGGTTACTTATACATTAAGTACAGCATCCACTGGAATCAGAATTGGTTAGGTATATAAAATATATGGAAGGTAGGTTTCACAACAATCATAATCTACTTTTGCATCAGTAAATGTGGACTATTATAGGATGTCAGTTTGATTCCAAGTGCTCTGCAGAGTGTATGGAGGGTGATCACGGCAACAGAATAGACTGGAGTCTGCATTTGCATATTCATCTGTTCCTGTCTTCTCATTTCTGCCCTCCGTTTAATGAATTTTCAACAAATTTTGTTGAGGAGAGATGGGGCTTCATCAGACCAAGTAGATCCATTTTTGTAAATTGAATCAAATTATGTAGTAGGGTATGTAAACCTTTTAGATGTATTTGGTGAACTTTATTTAGGTTTGATTATTATTTTTAAGGATATTAGAACCTTTATTCAGTCTGTCATCAAGTCCTGTCATTGAAAACTCACACCTTTCTATTTTTTTTCAAAATCTATTTTTATTGCCATTGATTCTGTTCCATTTTTGTTTTAATTTGTTAGTAGACAGGCTGTCTGGACCTCTCAAACATTTAAAACTGTTTATTTCCAGACTGAATTCTATATTCAATTCCCAAACTCTAAATATGATGATCTATTTACTCAAACTTGTATTAATTTTTGCTGATTCTTTTTTCAGGATATACCCTTTGTATTTGTGGGTTTTGTGTGTGTGTGTGTGTGTGTGTGTGTGTGTGTGTGTGTGTGTGTGTGTGTGTGTGTGTGCTATGCTGTCAGTGTTTCCATGGCTTCTATTCAGCTCTAATTTCCCTTGTGCTGAGAACTCTCTCTCTCTCTCTCTCTCTCTCTCTCTCTCTCTCTCTCTCTCTCTCTCTCTCTCTCTCTCTCTCTCTCTCTCTTCCTCCATAGAAATATAGGTAATAGTGATGATGATGAGGACCTCTCTCCAAAACAGCTTCCCCATGTTTTTTTATGGCTGGATTTTTGAAATCCTTATCAAAGATAAGACTCCTTCTTCCTGTTTACCTTTATGCCTTTTGTTTTTCCCATTCAAGTAATGCCTTAAAAAAAAAAAGATTGGTATCTTTTTTGTGAAGGTTTTTGTTTTATTTTATGGATATTTTGCCTGCATATGTGGCTGTACACCATGTATATGCCTGGTGGTTATGAATACTAAAGACAGTGTTGGATTTCCTCAACTAGAATTATAGGGAATTTGTGAGCCACTCTACAGGTGTTGGGTATTAAACCTATTTCCTCTGGATGAGCAGCCAGTGCTCTTAACTGATGAGCCATTTCTCTAGCTGTGGTGTCAATTTATTTTTAACTGAGATATTTTTCCTGTCTTTAACTTGTGAACCTTAGAAAAACAATAATACTTGCATACTGGTAGATTTCTTACATGCATTTGCTTGCTACCTAGAATTTTGGTCCTAGGAAACCACCATATTTTATCCTCAATTCAAGAACAAATGGAACTTGATATAAATAATCAAGTCCTTATCCCATGATTTTTGATAAAACACTTTAATTGTCTACTTAGGAGATGGTTAATTTCTTAAAGCATGTAAAGATTGAACATTAATCTGTAGTGAGACTTCTGTTTCATTCTGCTCATGCTATTTTACCACATCTTGTATGACGGTGAAGGCTAAGTTTGTCTCAAAATGTGGTAGCTTGTGCTGTCAGTTTGATGACCTGAATTTGACGCCTGGGTCCCACATGGTACAAGGAGTGGACTGGCCCCCCCCACACACACACGCACACACACACACACACACACACACACACACACACACACACACACACACACACAAATAATAAAAATATAATTATAATATTTTTAAGGAGCATATAAATGCCTATTGCTGATTTATTTTTGGAGTAGCCTAAATTTCTGGCCCAGTTCTGTGTTTGGCCGTCATTTAAAAAGCTCATGGTCTTTCTTCTTGTGTTTATACCATCACCTAATGACAAGGTTACCCGATCACTTTAGGTTCCTGGCAGCAGAGAAAGAAAAGAGGGGTGGAGTGGGGAATGGGATCCTTGCATGTCTATAAAGAACTTATGTCCAGTAAAATTGGGCCATGCAATTGTCAGACTTTAAATTGTAGCTGAGTATGTGTATTGCAACTGGTGAGTATGAGAGGGTGTGATTCAGTAATTTGGTGATATGTTAGCAGTTTCAGAGACCTACATTGTTAAGGGACAATACAGGCTTTATGTATTGAAACAAATTATAAACACGTACCAGTACAGAACATGTACAGTTGCTTTTCTTTACAACTATCTATTAAGTGAGGCTAGCAGAAATAAACCATTAGTGACTGTATGATGTATCTTGATGCACTTTTGTTGATGAACTTGTTGTAATCCAAAGATGAAGTGCCACTTTTCAGAAGCTATAATCTTGGAAAATAAAGAAATTTATTTAAAAAAATCTGTAGCTCATTTTTATCTTCAATGCCTATTCCAACTTGAAAATTTATCTTTGTCAGAGTAGTAAATATTTCCATAAAAGCATCACGTTTGAAGAGGTTCTTTGGTAAGCTTTCATGTAAGTAAAAAGAATAACGGGATATAATTCAATAGATTTCTGTAAAAGCTGAGTTAAAGGATAAAAGGCGGCATGCAGGAAGTGATCCTATTGATCCTCACTAATAATATCCAGAATAAGATATGTCTTAATGTTACAGCAGGTCTCCCCGCCGGCCTCCCGGTCCTGCCGCCATGTGGGCCCACAGCCGTGCCAGCCCCAAATAACACTCAGAGACTCTGTATTTGATACAATCCTGTTGGCCAGTTACCATTACTGTTTATGGGCTAGCTCTGCCTTAATTATTAACCCATTTCTACTTATCTAAATATTTCCACGTGGTGGTCTTATCCCAGAGCTGCACGGCAGGCGTCCTGCTCCTTCCCTGGGCTTCATCTCGACTCTGCCTTCTACTTCCTCTTTCTTCCTCCTAGTCTCCTAGCCCCGCCTATCTAGTTTTCTATTGGCCACAGTGCTTTATTAACCAGTATGAGAAACATATATACAGAATAACATCTCCCATCATCTTAATTATTTCATCCTAAAGCATGACTTGGGGACTGGAGAGAAAACTCAGTGAGCAAGAGAGCTGTCTGTGCAAGTGTGCAGACTGAGATAAAATCCCTAACACTAATGTAAACGCCTGCCCCTCTAACTCCAGTGCTGTAGGGCATAAAGACAGGAGGGAATTTGGTACTTGCTGGTTGCCAGTTTAGCTCCATGTCCAAGCAGAGACAGAGTCTCAAAGAAATAAGGTGGAGTCCTCCTTTGACCTCTGTGTGCACAGTACATAAGTATGCATGTGTGTGTACCCATGTGTGTGTGCACACATACATTGTGCAAACATGCCACATATACCCTAAACAAGCACCCAGAAAAAAATAGAAACAACTTTGTAGATATCAAGCATTGTTTTGTCGGGTCTGATCACCAGATGAGCATTCAAACAGAGCTGAAAGAGAAGCAATATTACATGTTAAATGAAATGAGGCCGTTTACAGTGAGGCCTGATGTAGTGTGACTAGTGTTGTAATTTGGATTGCTCTCAAGGACACGGTTTTACCTCTACGGGAACACATTAACTAACCCACTGCAGAGGAAATACTACCTTTCATTCTTAAACCACCTCTGTTGTCTGCTTTTTAATGTATCCATTTTAAAATGTCTCATATTTGTTCATTTCAAATACACTGCTCCATGGTGATAATAAAAAGAATTGGTGTTCAAAGCCTAACATCATGTTGGGAAACTTGAAACAGGGTTTTTCTCCTATAAGCTGCCATCATGATGATGATTTTTTCTGAATATTTAAAATACAAGATTATGGAGAGAGACTTTCTGAAATAAATGGTGGATATGAAATAAGAAAATGTTAGATACATTGTATAGGTTTGTAATGAGAGAGCATGTTTAAAATCCATTGTTACTATTATTTGTAATAATATTTTACAAATTCTGTGTACCATAAAGATGAATTAAAGACAAATGTATCACAGAATGTAGATTACCTTGTACTTGAGAATCTATATTTTAGTATGAACATTAAGAAATTCTATAAGTTTTTATAATTACAATGATAAAAATGTTCATGGTACTAATTTTCATTATCAGCAATTCCTATGAGTTATTTTAATCCATTTTTTGCATAAAAGATAACCGTTGCATACTTTAAAACATGATTATGTATAATTTCATCAGAAATAAAATTCAGTTACAAGGAAGGTATTGTGCTACTTTGACCAATATGGAAGAAATTGTTGGTATATATATATATATATATATATATATATATATATATATATATATATATATGGGTAAAGAGATTATCTGAAATTTTCTTTCATCTTATATAATTTCAGCTATGAAATTTAATTTAACTTTCATATATTTAAACAGAGGGAATGAATTTAATTTTTTTAAAGAATTGTATGGATACTTATATAAAATGAATAGGTATGGCAATTCATAGGCAATTTTGTTGTGAGTTTAAAATCAATACTATGTGAGGTACTCTGAATTGAGATTTAATAATGTATTATATAAAAGAAAATTTTATTTATTCAAATCTGGTTTGAATGTATATATGTATTAAGTATGCATTATTTTACTCAATATTAAAATCTGGCTTCATATGTATGTTTGAGGAATCTTGCTTTCTGAACAAAAATACAAATTTGTTTCTTCTAATAAAAAGTTGTTACAGTGTTATTTATGTCAATAAACAACATCTTCAGAACTGGAATTGTAAAGCAAAACTGTATAATTCATTAATCATAATTATTTATGTAATGATATTTAATGTGTACTCCACACTCTTGTAAAAGTGAAAGAAAATCAGCTGTTCAATAAAGAAACCAGAACAAAATGTTCATGCAATGAGGCTTTATAAACACGTATCTTTTTTACTCCACCTCAGTAATTTTGAAATTCCTGGAGCTACAGGTTTAGTGTTAGAACACTTCCTTAGCCTGAGTGAGGACTTGGTTAACCTCTAAAAAGGGAAAACTCAAACACAAAAATTAGTTTAACATAAAGAAATTTAGCAATCAATAGATAAATACAAAAAAATTCTACCATTAATATTATGGTGGTTCAGATATAATTATTAGATACTAAAGTTGCAAACAGTCTATGTCCACTGTCATCCTATTATGTGAGACAGCCTAACACTGAGGTCCAAGGCAGCTGTAACATAAAAATGGGGGCATGTTGTGCCTTAGATTACATTTCAGCTGAGCAATGTCTTTATTTTTTCATTTAATAGAATCTATTTTCATAAATAATTGATTTTAAATACAGTTCATTCTACTTATCATCTATGTTCTATATATTGGATTTTTCATTATCTTATGTGCAAATAGGAAACAATTATAAATAAATTCACAAAAGGTTGATTCAGTTGTAAGCGATGGAAGAAAGTGATAATACACTCATAAATGAAATTTTTAAAGCACCCTTAGTGGATTTTGTGCCTTGTAATGGATTTTCTTGCAAGTCAGTCTGTTAGCATTTTCCCTGTGCATTTTCCACTGTTGCATTCTGGATGCCTTTCTTTCTGAACAATGTCAAAAGGATTTCACTTACTAATCAGGCTGACTGTGAGGACAGTTGGCCTCTCATAGGATTACAGGCTGGCTTTGTGTAAAATTTGCTTCTGATTAGCAGCTACAGAATTTTAGCCTCATATAGCTTTCATCTGTATCTCTTACCAGGGACTCTGATGGTCCTTTTTCAGTTAACTATGGTTTCTGTACGTTCTTCGGAATGAATATTGACAAGGGAATAAAAGACGATTAGAACATTTTTGTCTGTCTTTATATTTTGTGTCTTGTTTTCTCAGTAAAAAACTCAGCTAGAAATATTTAAATTTAGCCTGGAAATACTCAGGTGGAAACCATTAATATGATAATAACACAGACTTGGATGCCAAGTTTAAATAACAGTTAGCAGTGAATCTCTCAGTTCTATATTTTGAGGCACATGAGTCTCTTTGAGGTAGGAGCAGTCACAATTCTGATGAAGCACAACACAGAGTTTTCCATCATTGGGTATTGCCATATTGTGTTCTTATTAGCTTCATAGACTTGGGTAATTTACCAGTCAGGTTATTTTAATCTCACCACTGCTTCTTTTTTTTTTCTTAATATTTTTTTTTATTTTACATATCAATCCCAGTTCCCTATCCCTCCCATGCCCCTTATCAACTCCCCCCATCCCATCCATTCCCCAGGAATGGTGAGGCCTTCCAGGAGGGTTCATCTGTCAAGACATTTTGGGTAGGCCCTCCCTCCTGTCACTAGGCTAAGGGAGAATCCCTCCATGGGGAATGTGCTTCCAAAGTCTGTTCATGCACCAAGGATACATCCTGTGTCCACTGTCAGAGGTCCAGTAGACTGCCCAGTCCTCCTAACTGAGAACCACATTCAGGGGTTCTGGGTCAGTTCTATGTTGGTTTCCCAGCTATCAGTCTGGGGCCCATGAGCTCCCACTTATTCAGGTCATCTGTTTCTGTGGGTTTCTCCAGTCTGGTCTTGACCCCTTTGCTCATCACTTCTCCCTCTCTGCAACTAGATTCCCAGAGTTTGGCATAGTGTTTAGCTGTGGGTGTCTGTTTCTGTTTCCATCAGCTACTAGATGAAAGCTCTAGGATGGCATATAAAGTAGCCATCAAACTTATTATCAAGGAAGGGCCTGATAATAATTAAGATAGCCTCTCCACTATTGCTCAGATTGTTAGTTGGGGTCATCTTTGTAGGTCTCTGAACATTTCCCCAGTGCCAGATTTCTTTTTATAATTATATCAGCTCCCTCCATTACGGTATCTGTTTTCTTGCTCTCCTCTATTTCTCCCCTGACTCAATCTTTCTGCTTCCCCATGTTCTCCTTTCTCCTCCTCTTCCCCCTTCTCCTTCTCCTAACTCCTTCTCCCCTCACAGCTCCCCCTTCCCAATTTTCTCAGGAGATCTTGTCCCTGTCTCCTTTTGTGGAGGATCATGTATGTCTCTCTTAGCGTCCTCCTTGTTTCTTGTCTTCTCTGGTGGTGTGAATTGTAGGCTGGTGATCTTTTGCTCTATGTTTAAAATCCATGTATGAGTGAGTACATATCATGTTTGTCTTTTTGTGACTGGGTTTCCTCACTTAGGATGTTTTCTTGTGGTAGACTGATTCCCATTTTCCTGAGGACCCGCCATATTGATTTCCAAAGTGGCAGTACAAGTTTGCACTCCTGCCAGCAGTGGAGGAGTGTTCAGCTTTCTCTGCATCCTCTCCAGCATGGACTGTCTTTGGTGCTTTTGATTTTAGCCATTCTGACAGGAGTAAGATGATATCTCAGAGTTGTTTTGGTTTGCATTTCTCTGATAGCTAAGGATGTTGTAAACTTTCTTAAGTATCTTTCAGCCATTTTGGATTAATCTATTGAGAATTCTCTATTTAGTTCTGTACCCTACTTTTTAATGGGATTATTTGGTGTTTTGGTGACTAGTTTCTTGAGTTCTTTGTATATTTTGGAGAACAGTCCTCTGTCAGATGTGGGGTTGGTGAAGATCTTTTCCCATTCTATGGGCTGCCCTTTTTTCTTGTTGACTGTGTCCTTTGTTTTACAGAAGTGTCTCAGTTTCAGGAGGTCCCATTTATTAATTGTTGATCTCACTGTCTGTGCTACTGGTGTTATGTTCAGGAAGTGGTCTCCTGATACAATTCCTTCGAGGGTACCTCCCACTTTCTCTTCTAAGAGTTTCAGTGTGACTGGATTTATGTTGAGGTCTTTGATGCATTTGGACATCTCTATTGTGCATGGCAATAGATATGGATCTATCTGCAGTCTTTTACCTACCCCACTTTCACCACTAGACAAAACCACCAAACAGAAACTTAACAAAGAAACAAAAGAACTGGCAAAAGTCACTGTAGCTTTTTAGTTAATGTAAATGTTACATCTTGTCTACATAGATAAGAGAGATGATTTTAAAAAAATGGAATGTTAGAAAAGGTTCAGTACAGTCTTTGGCTTTGATCTTGTGCTGCCTTTGACTTAAAGTCAAGAAACATGAAAGAGTCAGCAAGGAGAGGAGGAGGGAGAGGGACACAGAGATGGGAGAAAGGAGGAGCACAATCTTAGTAGGAAAATGGCAACAGTAAGGCATGGCAGTGCTAATGGTTAATGATCTTGTAGAAATGTTTAACTTTACTCATCATAAACCAGGCAGATTAAATACTTTATAACTGGTCAGATGAATAATGATAAAAGGATTTTCTTCTGAGATGATAGGAAGTATGCTGGCTCAGTAGTGAATGCCAAACTCTCTACTTGATAGGTTGGCAAACTTAACATAAAATGCTCCTGTCTTTCAGGGGGGGACCTTGATCCTGCCGCAACTTTTTGGGCCATGCTTTGCCAAACCCCACCTCCATGGATGGAGTTAGTCTCAGGGAGGATGTGCAGGTGGGAGAAGAAATTGTAGTTGGAATGCAAAACGAAAGTTTAAAAAATGATGATTGAAAAAAGCTTCTGTCTTCGAGTACAAATATCTTAAAACACTTCAATGAAACATCTAACACACATGTAATGGCTATTTTTAATAGATAATTCATTAATAATGCTATAATATTCCAATGTGATGACATATTTTACTATCATTAAGATCACATTTGGAAAAAGTATTGAAGATTTAAAATATGTTGACTGTGTGATATCGCATGGTAAAGACTCCCCAAATCCATGCCTTTTAGTCTTTAGTCTATAGATGCGTAAGTTGCAGGATACTGCTGAAAGAGTACTTCAGGCACCTGGCCTGTGTCCTATGCCTTGACCACTGTAGAAGTGTAACGCACTTTAATTGTAGTAAATAACAAAAACAGCTCATAAAAAATAAATGAAAATTGAAATTAAACTCAAGAAAATAGTATTTCCCTTTTAGAACATGTTGAATGGAAAGGAGAGAATGTATATAAAATTAATTTTTTGATGGTGTCATCCACAAATTACTTTAGTTAAAATAAAGTCAATCTCCTGGACAAATGGTCAGAACAATAAGCCATTTTGCTAGTTGCCCTAACTATGATGATTTCTCAGTTGTCTGTATTGACTGGCTGGTTTTCCATTGTGGAGACATGATTTTGAAGAAAATAAAATGTTGCTGAAAGATACTTGTTCAGTGAAACAGTGACAGGGAACAGTGGGAGATAATAAAAATGAATTCTGTTACTTCTTTGGGACAATATGTTGTTATGCAGAATGCATTGATTTAGTGCAAATATCTATTTACTACAGATAGCTATTTGTGGTGTTCTTTATAAGCTCATATATTTAAAAAAAAATCCTTACACTATAAAAGTCAAAATGCTAGATTGTTTGGCATGGTCTTAATGAGCAGCTAAGCTAGTTAAAGTAGCTGGTAATTGTTCTATCATCTTTATATTTCTTTCTAGCATTACAGACAAATTCATTAATTGCAATAACTACGTTCTCTCCCTGTGGGACACTTATAGGAAGAATGGGCAGTTGTGTAATTTGTCTCCAAATTAGGCATGTATATTTGTGGTATATTACAAAAATAGTTTGTCTTAATTTCTGTGCTTGGATGTGATATACTATAGTTGCCCATGGTAGAGAACATGGAAACTATTGTCTGTTTTCACTTTAGTGTGTGACTTATTCGTAAGGTTTTTTACATTAACACTGTTTTAGGATAATCACCTTTATGATGAGCCACTCAGTTCTGAACTAAGTGGAAAAATCAAGAATAGTTTATATAAAAAAAAAGCTATAACAATGAAATCAATACTTTCAAAACAGGGCCTGCTGTTTCCTTTATGTACTTACAGATTTTGGTAGATAGCTCTGCATGTCCAGACTTTTGGCACTCTGATGTTCATGTTCTTGATCATATAATTACATAAAGGCCAATACTTCAGAATTACAGTAGTTTAGAAGTGGCACAATCTCTTAGTGAGAAATCAGAAGTTCAGGACATTCATAGAAACTGTCTAAGGTCAGATGTAGTTGTGAAAAAATTAGAATTAGACTTTGTTTCTGCTGTCATGTTAGCTATCATTTCCTTCTGCCCTGGCAGCTTTGAATGCAGCCACTCAGTATCTGAGAGATTAAAAACGAATGCCCAGGAGCAAGACTTTTGGGTTCCCATTGCAGGCCCACTCCTTGTGAATTCTAAGACCTTGGACCAATGGCTTCTCCTCACCGTTCAGCAGTTCCTTTATTTCCAACATGATGCTGTGCCTTACTAGGGGTGGTTAAGTCAATAAATCTCATGTTATAAAGTATAGTGCTTCATTATATGAAGGAAATGGGTGGATCTGGAAATTAGTGAATTGTGAAGTAACAATGACTCAGAAAGACAGTTACTAAATGCTTTCTGCTTGACATAACTCCCAGTGCGAATGTGTGTGTGTGTGTGTGTGTGTGTGTGTGTGTGTGTGTGTGTGTGTGTGTGTGAGTAGGAGTACAGTCTATGAAAGTAGAAGTCAGGCCAAGAGAAGGGGAACCAATGCTGAGGGAAGGAGGAGAACAGTAGCACACGTGATAGTGCAAAGAGACGATTGAAAGTTGAAGGGTACAGGCAAATGTGCAAGAAAGGAAGTATTCAGTTGGATAATTAAGATACTATGCCTAGAGTGAATAACATTACAGAAAATTCTTCATATACATCCAAAAAGAAACAAAACAACAATCACAGTGAGAATACATGTTACTCCTTAATTTTTATGCTACTTTTATATTATAACGAAAGTTTGATTTCATACCTCTACTTGCATATAAAGAAGACACAGACATGAAACCACGTGAGTTCTAAAGATTAGTTAGGTTCATGTGTGATGTCATTGATATCTTTAACCACTATATTTCACAGTATATCTTACTTTTCTGTTGCTTGCATACTTTTAAGGTGAGCCTTTTTTTGGAATCAATAGTGCTTACAATGTACTTTTTAAGACTTGGAGAATGTATAGAGTGAGCATGGCAGTGGGAATCCTGAGTTATGTTTAATATGTAAAAGTGATTATACTTTGTTCTCCACAATGCAGCATTTGGAAATGTAATAGTTTTAGTTTTGTTTTCCGTACAATATTCCCTAAATAGAAATACTGGCATATTCAAAGCACTATTGAAGTTCCTATAGGATGTGTTACCTCCAAATACCTCCTTCAAATTGCAGTAACGATTCATTTTCTTTCATTTAAAGACAATATTTTCATGTAACTGAAGGTCATGGAAAACCTGATTCTTTCCTTTAATGGCCTTTGTTTTCAATGATTTTTAGGGGGTGTTTTTAGCCATTTCACCTAGGAACTGTCCACACTTGAGGGGAAATAGCTTCTGGCTCAACATATTTTTTTGTGTATGTGCATATTTGAAAAGACGACTGCATTGCCATGTGATTGTCACAGTCCTCATCTATATTCAGCTCTGGCTGCTTTTAACCTAAGAGAAGAGTCTTAACAGCGGCTACGGGAGGGTGAACTAGATCACACACTTTCAAGTGTAGACCTGGCCTTAAAGAACAATTTGCTGAATGTCACCGAAAGGATTAAGGCCCCAAAGAGATATTATGTTCTCTATTTTAATGTTCTCTGAGTGCCTTGAAAGTGATGCTTGACCTGTATATCATAAATCCAAACCAGAGCCTTTTAGAGGAGTCATTTATATCCCAGCCTTTATGCTTCCATCTCATCCCCTGATAGAGCATCTCCTCATATTATTACTTAGACTAAGTGCCTCCCAGGGGGCACTGTGGTTGACATATGTGAAGAGTTGATCTGAATGGCGTATACTAAATGAGTGGTCTCGATTCAGTCACTAAGCGTGATTTCAGGGAGGCCATTAAATGTTGGCCTTTTCCACCACGGAGTGACCTGAAATGGAAGGCAAGCCAGTTCTTTCTGCAGCAAATGAAACTCTCGCTTTGCCAAAAGTTAGGTTTCTTGGCATTTATTTCAAGTGCTAGAGGAGAGATAAGAAGAGTGGACTGTATAATGTGTCTGCCAAGGGTGATGAGAGCAGGCTGCCTCTGTGAATATAACACAACTGAATGCCAGGCAAGAGGGAGGAAGCAAGTGGGGATGATGGGGAAGTAGTAGCATCCTAAATGGTAAATGATTGTCTGTTCTGCCTCATGCAGCTATCCGCTGAAAGGAGAGACTCAGTCCAGCTCTTCCCTGAAATATTCTGTCCAGAGAAAACTATGACTGAATAGAGGATTGAATTAACTTATGTAATTTGGAGATAGAATAGAGGTTAGGTAGCATATGCTTTATCACCACTTATTTCCAACTTTTTCATGTATTAAAGGTGAATTGTTTCATCCTTGAAATTTGAAATACAATTAGGACTTGCACCAATGTTTTGGTATTTTAATTTCTTCTGAGTTTATGGATAATCTTCTTCTTCTTTTTTTTTTTTTTTTGGTTTTTACTCATTTGAAACCAAAAAAGAGTCATATCCATTTAGGAGAGCTGCTGGAAATGTAATCAATATTTTGACTCAGCTCCTTTTTAATTTTCATATGTGAAATCTCCTATTGTGATAAGAGAACAGGTAGGACATTTCTGTCCTCAGATTTCAGATACCTATTTCACTCAGGCTCAAACACAGCTCATGTTTTATCACTTCTTCTAAGGTGATAGTCACAGAGTGACATCTAGGTTTGTGGGACTTGACTTCAATATGTTATCAAGGATTCGGGCATTTTTGTCTCTCTGCTCTTGCATATCCTTTATGATGAAGATGAGATATAGTTTGAAGAGGACAGGTCATCTTTCATGATGGTTAGACTGAGTTTTGGACCCAAATCAGTACTGGACAATACTATGAACTTCTTGGCTTACTTGTGAGTATCACCATCTGGGTCTGGACATGTGGCGAATAATTCAGAAGAAATGAAAATACCTAAGGAAAATGAAGTTATTCAGGAAGGATTAAGGAAGAAATGCATTCTAGGTAGCTGTGTTATCAGCTTCCAGTCTCTGAAATGGACACCTGAAATGTTGTAATAAGAAAACACATACTTTGGCTCATAGTTTGGATGCTTTGGAGCATGACAGGCTGGCTCCGTTACTTTGGTGGGGCATGGCAAGTCATTCATGGTGACTGTGAGGGGAAAAGGCATTCACCTCAAGGCATGTGTTAACTGAAGGGACGCAGGTGTTCCCACTATCTGCTTCACGGACATGCCCCACTTACAGGAAGACTCCCCTCGAACCTACCATTCATTCCCCTGCATGTTCAATGTTCACCACTTCCCAGTGCATCCACTGTGGTATTCCTTAGTTAACATAGCAGCCTGTAAGTGACACTCATTAAACCGAATTACTAAGTAATCACTCATTTCCATTGAAGTCAGAAGTACTATGTGAAACCATCCTCATTTGAATGACTGCTACTATTAAGAAAAATAAAGGAAACAGGTCTGTTTTCACAGCCTACTATTCAGTGCCTCTTAATTTTTTTGTTTGTTTGTTTTGGTGATAGAGATGGGGATCGAAACCAGAACCTAGGTAAGTCCTCTGCTAAACAGAACATTTCTGGTCCACTCTTCAGTCATTAAGGCAGAAAGACTGCAAATTCAGGGTTCACTTGGTGTATTATTGACCAGTGTGAGTTACTTAATAACATCTTTCTCTTAGAAAACAAAATCTTAAAGGACTAGGTAGGTCCCTACGTGGTACAGCCTTGCTTAGCTTGTCTGAGGGTCCATCCTCACTACTAAAGTATAGGAAATGAAACAAAACAAAGTCTATAAAGAGAGGAAAAATGGTAAAATAGAAAAAAACAGAAAGCAGCAACTGTGGATGTGGGGAAGAAGGATCCTCAGGCATCACTGATGAAATATGAAATGCTGAGGCTGCTAAGGGGATTTGTTTGGTCATTTCTCATCTGAACACCTGAAGCCTGTAAAATAAAGGTTTCTGCAGTATCCAGAAGCTCCAGCCCCAGGCATATATGTAAAAACGAAAGCAGGGGGTTTTATATATATAATATATACACACACATATATACATACATATGTATGTATGTATATATGTGTGTGAATGATTAAAATAATTTTCATGAGTCTATCTTTAAATTTTTCTTTTATATTTTCATACATCTTATAATATCCATCGATCAAAGTCTCCCACCCACCATCCTCTCTTATCTCCCTTTCATAAAACCCTTTTATTCTTTCCAAGTTGCCTTCCTACTTCTGTGATTTATTTTTTCTTTCTTTGTTTGTGCGTGTTACTGGCTGTATTTAATTACATCTGCTGCCTAAGTGTGGTGGGAGTTCTGTGCTTGAGTTATTTACCAGCGGCTATAATGCAGAGGAATACAACTGTGCCTTCCCCTTAACCTTTAGCTGTGTATAGTTCCTCTTGAAAAGGTGGTGCCTATTGAAGCCTCATCCTATTCATGATGGAATGTTAGTGGGCATAGTCTTATTTAGGTCCAGTGCAACTGGCCAATTTTGCTGTGAATTTATGGGTATAACAGCCATGTCATGTCCAGATAATAACATTTCACAGCATTTCTCCCATTCTGCTGTTGTTTTCTTCTTGTACTACCTTCCTTGATGTTCCCTGAACTGTTAGGGGTTAATGTTGGTTCAATTTAAGACTGACAACATCAACTTGACATATTCACAGCACAATGGCCATTCACAGGTCTCCACATTTACTGTCACCCATGGCATTTACCACCACATTAATTACTATCGGTTTGTGGAGAGCAACCAATGGACTTGTCTGTAGCCTATGTTGTTTGGGTGTTCCCATTGGATAGCCTTGGGAATAATATGATTAGATGTAACAATTCCTGGCCCTGGACGCTTCATTTGATGATGAGGCTTGTCCAGGTGGTGCTCTGTCTACACCATTATTTGATGAATTTTTTTTTTAAAAGATTCTCTTCATATATAAATATATATATGTACATACACAATGTTTATTCATATATATACATGCACATATATACATACATTCATATATATATGCATGTATATATATGTATATATGTACATATACATATATATATGTACATATATACATATACATATACATATACATATATATATATGAAGCTTCTTCACTAGGTTTCCATAAGACCTCTTAAATGAACTTAATTTTAAATGTCCATACCTTGTAGTCCCTTACTTTCTATCTGGCTTCTGAAGTATGGATTATAGATCACTTCTCAATGTCTTTATTGTTGATATCCACATGTAAGTGAGTAATACAATATTTGTCTTTCTGCGGCTGAGGTATCGAACTTGGGACAATTTTATCTAGTTTTATCCTTTTACCTATGAATTTCATGATTTCATTTCTTTGGACAACTGGATAATATTCCATTGTAAATATACAGCATCTTCTTTATCCATTCTGTGACTGATAGACATCTAGGTTGTTTCCAATTTCTGACTACTATGAATAATCAGCCATGAACATGGCTGAGCAAGTGTCTCTTTCTTAGGATAAAGAGACCTTTACCTAAGAGTGGTATAGCTGGATCCTGAGGTAGACTGACTTCTATCTTCCTGAGGAACTTCCTTGAATTGGGCTATACTGAGAGATTTCATTTTTTTGAATAAGTATAGCCACAGCACATTGCCAACATTGTTAATGCCCCTAAATTTTGTATTTCTAAATCATACAACTGTAGCATGTATGTTTTCCGCCAGCCCGTCTGCCACCGGTCTGGGCCCACAGCTGTGCCAGCCACAGATAACACACTGAGACTCTGTATTTGATGCAATCCTGTTGGCCAGTTACTATTATTGTTTATGGGCTAGCTCTGTCTTAATTATTAACCCATTTCTACTTATCTAAGTATTTCCACGTGGTCATCTTATCAGGGAACAGCGGGCCCGGCATCTTGTTTCCTCTAGCTCTCCATGCTGACTCCTCCTAACTACTTCCTCTTTCCTCCTCCTAGTCTCCTAGACCCACCTATCTAGTTTCCTATTGGCCAACAGGGCTTTATTAATTAACCAGTATGAGAAACATATTTACAGAATAACATTTCCCATCATCTCCTCTTTTTTGTCTAAAATAAAAAGAAGGGTTTTAACCTTGGCATAGCAAAATATATCATAAAACAGTTATCAAATAAGAATCACAGATAACAATATTTAGTCCATTAACATTTTGTAAGACTTAAAGAAAATATTATCTATCCTATCTTTTTGAGTCTAAAGTCCTATATGTCACTTATCTCTAATCCTAACTAAGGAAAACTATAATCATAACTATCTGTCTTCAACTCCTTCAAAGACCACAGAAGGATAATATATAAACTCTACAAATGACAGAGAATGGAGGTGTGGGTTCGGATCCCACTTCTGACACCAGATATTGCAGTTTAATAAGGGTCAGGATAAATAAATAGGCTGAATAGATATTTATTAAGGGAGAAACAACTCACAACACAGACAGATGAACACAGCAGTTGGAACTGAATGCTCCTCTCTCCATGTCCTGCCAGAAAACAAGCGTTCCTGGCCTCCTTTGGAGCCCTAGTCCCACAGGTCACTTCCGCCCCTGGATCCACCCCTCAGTGGGTGTGGTCAGTGCCACAGAAGCAGACACAGTGAATATACCATTACATACAACCATATATTTTGTGCCACCTGAATATTGCTGATGTCTTATTCTTTTTCACTACTCTAACAGATCATTTATGTGTTGTCAGTTTATAAACAGAAAACATTTATTTTACAACCTGGTTCCTAGAAAGCTCAAGATCAAAGTATCAAAATGTTCAGAGATTGAAGAAAACTTATTTCTTATAGGTCATCCATTTTTAGCCATCTTCTTAACATTGGCAGAAGGGAAAGGAGGCTCTAAGTGGTCCCTTGAGTTCTTTTGTAAAGGCAAAGCACTCATAGGCTACTCATCTATTAAAGACCCTGTCTTTTAATACCTTTGCTTTAAAGATTTTCAAAGTAAAAATTGAAACTAATATAAATATTCAAATCTTTGTAATTCTATAGACAAAAAAAGTAGTACAAAGATGGCATGAAATCATGTGTTAGTGACTCCAATAATTTTTGAATAAGTTACAAAATCTAAGGAACTGCTTTTGTGATTCTTCTCATCCTGCAACAGAAGCAAAGAACCAACTTTTGAAGCATTGGTCTAATTTGTCCATCAATACTTTTTGCTTCCTTCTGAAGACTAAAACCCATAGCACTGTGCTTTTTACCCAAAGAAAGCTTGTTGTATTTGGACCTTTGATGTTAAAAAACAAACAAACAAAACAACAACAACAACAAAAAAATACTGAGATGCACCTTTGAACCAAATTGACCCACAGTTGTAAGTTTCAGCAGTAAACAGAAGGCAAAACACAACACATATTTCCATGTGTGTCCTTGCTTTTCCCTTTTCTCCAATTTCTCAGTCAGTGTTACAAATAGATAAAAATGACATATGGAAGAAAACAGCCTATTTATTTCCAAAAATATTTATTTATTTATTTATTTATTTATTTATTTAATTGTGGGTGCATTTGTATTCCAGTGTTTGTGCCTGAGTATATGTCTGTATGTCTGTGTAGGTAGGAACCCACAAAGATCAGAAACACTGTTAAGTTCCCTAGATCTAGAGTTTCAGGGGATGTGCGCTACTATATTGATGTGGACAAACAAACCCAGGCCCTCTGCAAGAACAGTCAATGCTCTAAACTTCTGAGCTATCTTTCCAGCCCCTGACTCTATGTCTTGCTTTACATTTTATGAATGACAAATGATGGAGTACAAAAATACAAGAAAGATGAAATCAGAAATCTTATTTTTGAATATCAAATATGCATCCCTTGAAACAGTATACTTCTTCTAAAAAACCCAGTTGGTCTTCATGCTTCCTTAAGGCAGGTCTATAGGCAAATCCATCTTTTCCATTTTGCCAAGGCTGAACTTACTATGCAATCTCAGAGGGCTCAGAGAAAGTAAGAATGCTATTTCATTTATTTAGTTTTTTATACATATATACATATGTGCAACAGATGAGCTCTTCTTTGTGTATTTCCAAAACATGAGAGAAATAACAAGAAACTAGGTCCACTTGACAGGGACAGATTACATTGCATTGTTTAGCTTTTAATAATAGCAGTGTGTTACTTAATATTCCCCAACCCAAAGTGGTTTCTTTTTTAGGCTTCTTTCCCAAACTCATGAAATTGTAAGGCAAAATGTCTAGATATTCAGGTAGTATTTGAACTTGTAATTTGGATGAGGAGGAGTTACATGAACAAAACTGGAATTTCTGAAAATAAGAGTGAAAACAAAACTTAACTTTCTTACACTGCTTTGCACAGGTGTTTTATTTACAGTGACAAACACTGGTTAGCCCACTCAATTCTATGTGATTAATTAGTGGTGGGACAAATCATTTTTCTGGAGTCATTATTCTCCTTAGTTATAATGGGCTCATATATTCAAATAAATTGCTGTACCGAGACCTTGGAAATTTAGAACGCTGGCAATATAAGAACATACCAAAATCTTAGCTCTTGTATCATTATCTTCTTTGCAAGTATCTTTCACATATCATCACAGAGGAAAGAAGAAGGCTCATTTGATTATCATCTCAATTCACAAAAGGCCTTGAAGTTTAAACTTAGTCACCTAGCCCTTTTTGACTTTGATACCCTTTAGCTCCAGAGATTGACAGATAGAAATGAGAGAAGAATAATGTCATAAAATTTGAAAAGTCAGAGTCATGTTTCTTGCAGATTTTGCATTTTTTTTTCTGGTTGTATAGGTATATTGCCTTATGGCTTCCTTTAGCTTGGTTGTACATACTGTAAACATAAATCTTATTATCTTCAAAATTCTTCATTTCTTTTTTATTTTCTGTGTTGCAACAGTATTGGGATGGACAGTACTTAGGTTTCCTTAATTCTATGAGCAATCTCTTCTGTCTTGGACATTCCTGTGGTACCTAAGGCTGCTCACCACAGGCAGAGGAGTACACTGAGTTCTCCCCATATGAACTTTCAGCTTCCCACATCCTGGCCTTGTAAATCGCTACAGGCTTTCAGAGTTACCTACATTTCCATAATAAGTGAACAGATCCTAGAAAGCATGACTTTTCAGAAAAACAGAAGCAACAAAAATAGCAGGGCAGTGCAGGCTGTGTGGATTTGAGAAACCTCCCTGGACATCACATAACTCAGGCTGTGACTGTTTTCAAAGCCTGAAAGCTATTCAAAGAAGAGATGGGGCAGAGGCCAAGACAGAAAGGGAAGCAGAGAAGAAAGGGATGGAGGACAGTGGAGAATGAAGATTGGTGAGAGTAAAGAAGGTTTGTTGTGGAGGGAAATGTCAGTCCTAGAAGGGCTGTGAAATAGTTCTCATGAATCCTAGAGCGCTGGTCCTTAACCTGTGGGTCTCAACCCATTTGGGAAACACAGATATTTGCATTACTGTAGTGACATTACAGTTATTAAGTATCAACGGCAATAATTTTATGGTTGGGGTTGCCACAACATGAGGGACTGTATTTAAAGGGTCGCAGCATTGGGAAGGGTGACTGAGAACCGCTGCATTAAAGGGAAGGTGTCTTCTCCGGACACATGGATGGAAATAAGAGGTAGAGCACAAAGAAGTGATCTACCTTAGCTGCATCTGTGGTTCAGGAACCATGGCAACCATCCCAGCTCCCATATTGAGTGCATAACACATAACTGTAATGAGGCATTGGAGATAGTTGATGGAGTTTGATACTATTATAATGTATCAGTCAAGCTAAGTGGGTTGAAAGAAAAGATCCTCTTAGGTACTTCAAGACAAAAGAAAGACACTACATTTTAAAGAAATAGACACAGGAAGCACATCTGCAAAATCTAGGATCAGCATCTTTTGCAATTGGAGTTTTATGCTCCATTTGTTCTCTCTTTATCTGGCCCTCCTTATTCCACTCTGTTTTCCACTTCCGACGTTTGCCCCTGTCTTGCTTTCCCCTTCTTCTCTCCTTACATCCTTTCCTCGCTAGCACCCACCCCGCTGCCTTTCCACACCTGTATGCCAAGTCTATTCAACAACAGCTCTCCTCATTTCTTCTGTGCATCACGCATTTCTAGCCCCTCCCAAACTCCATACTTCCTCTAGTGTCATTTCGCCATCACTCCAATACTGATTGGCATTGTGTGTCACTGTTTTTCTTTATACATCCTGTAAACAGAATCCAGCTGACTTAGCTGAAGTGCTCCCTTTAGATCTGTTCACAGATGAAGTCATAAGCTATGAATTGGCTGTCTTTCTGTGGTTGCTGGTTCTTGGACACTTACATAGCAGCAAGAGCAAATGAGTCCTAGTATTGTCAAATATGAATTTCTTAAGCAAAAGAAGTGCCAATGAGGCTGAATCTTGGGACTACTGCAAGATGGCAGAAGCAAATGTAGAAAGGGAGTATACTATAGCGTGCAGGGTAGTGTGAGACAGATTCTAGGCTTCACTTATAAGAGACAAGATCAGACTCGTAAGGAAGTTATATTAGCCATAGAAGAACACACAGACTTGGGGAGGTGGATAGATCACTATGACATTTGTTATCTTGCATGTATAATATCACATCTTAGAACAACAGCTGTTCCACACCTGGTAAATCATATCAAATTCAGTATCATGCATGTGATAAAATTAGGCAGGCCAACTGTGTGTTACATGAGTGGTTCATTTCACCTGATGTTCTGTTACATTTGCATCTTCGACATGTAACATTAACTGATGCTCATAAAGGTAACCCTGAGTCATTAAGGAAGTGTTGTATTATGTCTGATACAGTACACTAGAGAAGAAAAGATATATGATGGAGAGAGAGCTGAGTCTGCCTGGATCCCTGCTGCTTTGGCAGATTCAGAAAGAGAGGAGCTATTATGCAGTTGCTCATAGGAGCAGAAAGCTGAATGGAAGCTATGCTTAATCCTCATGGATTTGATAGGTTAAGTAAATTGTTCCCCTTTAGCTAAGAAATCCAAATCCATTTTCCTACAGAATTTTGTTCCTTACATTACACATTTCTTCACGTTTTATATTTAAAATTGATACCTTCTTCTCCTGTTCCTTGCCTGCTTTAGAATATGAACACCTCGTGTCTAGATTAAAGAGTTTTGTCACTCACATTCAGTGACTCAGACCTGAGATTGTCATGTGACTGTGCATAATTTGATTTACTCTTTTGTGAACTGTACATGATTACCCTCAAGTTATACTTTGAGAAAATTGGAGTTCATGGAGCTGAAGTGACTCTCCCAAGGCTACATACTTAGAAAGCCTCAACTTTAGTTCCTGTCGCAGGAATTTCTTTCTTACTTGATCCTAGTCACAAGGCCGAGTAATGATTGACATTTCTTTCTCAATTCACTGCTTCTTACAGTTTAGCTTTTTTGGATAATTTTGATCTCAGCGCTTTCTTTATTTCTCTTTAATGTAGTTCTTCAGGACATATAACTCTCTCTTTCTCTCCTTTGTATCTCACAGAACATTAAAACGTAAATTATGGAGCTTGTTGTTTTCAAGAGTCCTCAAGTTCGCTTCGAACACTGTATGATTCTTTCAGCACATGGTTGTATTGTACTAAGAAAATCTATTAACCTAACTCGATAAATATGGCCTGGGCACTTTATACTACTATCTTTGCATTGCTTTTCAACCTTCTCCTTGCTGCTGTATGTATGACAAGCTAGATGTCATCTCATCTAGTTTAGGCCAGTCATTTGCAACTTGAAAGTTCACAAATCTGCTATTCTCTGCATTGTTGGAGAGATGCTGCTCATTTTGAGAATGTTGCCACCTTGTGCATAATATTTCACTAGATATACCTGAGTTGGAAATAAGCTGTTTTGTGACTGACAATGTTATGCTGTTTACTTCATCTGTCAAAACCTTGACTTTATTTGAAAAAAAATCATCATGATTGTCATTTTCCATTAATTGAAATCACTGTATATAAGTAGACTCCAGTTTTAGGTATTGGCTAGGGATTTTTAAATTGACTAAGAATCAGTTCCACAGACTGAACAATGCAGGTCCATCCAGGCTTCCTCTTGAGTCACAGAAGGATGCACTCAGGAGGCGTTCTAGCCTGTTTCCTCATGGATCCTTCCACAACCCAGAAACAAAGTCAAATACCTCTTCCTGGTTTCATAGAAACCCTTCAGGGTAGGCCTTCTGAGAGATTTTCAGGGCTTGAGATGATCTGGTGGGGGACAGAGTAGTTGTAACCTTTGTGTAGCTTTCTGGTGCTTACCTGATTCCTCAGAAACTTTTGGATACTCCCATTCTCCTGTTCCTTGACTGCTTTGACATTCTTACCCGGTTTTATGTGTTTCTTCTGCTTTGGTATGCAGGACCACCCACAACGTTTATTGTTAGAGTTCTCAGATCTCTCTTTTCCCTACAAAGTCCCTGCTGTTGACATTCTACTTCTGTTGTGTATAGAAATTAAGATATTTCAGATGCTCTTACAAGATTGGTATCAGTCTCATGGCCTCATTTTACATAGACTTCAAAGAAGTCTAAAAGTCTGGGTGAATGGGTTGATGTCTCCCATGAGTCTTGAGTAGTGGTTTTTGTAGTTTCATACATGCAGAACTGGCTGAATCATTGTACTAAACTTTTTTTTTCCATTTTTATCTCCCGTTCAAATTTCAGACGGGTGCACATTTTTCTTCTAGAGACCCAATTTTAATAGGGAATATAAATTTTCTTATAGTGCCATAAAATAGGGTGTGGTTTTTTATGAGACAAAGTTAAGTTTGTAATAGATATTTGTCGTCCTGCCACCTTAGCCTTTGCTTCACCTTTATACAAAAATGTACTGAATGGGCCAATTTGAAGCTTCACAAAAAATTTCTTTCTGCCTGTTGTAGGAGTGTTTCAGTAGCTTTGAACACAGACATTTGTTCATTTCCAAGTCATGAAAAATGTTTTCTTATTTTGTATTGCAATAGATCTAAAAGAAATCACAAAATATTACTAAGAGATAAATAGTAAGTTGATCTAATTAGGTGTGTACCTTTCAATATACTGAAATGTAAAGAGTAAGTTAGGATGCTAAGTTATCTTAGTATGAACTTTTTATGACAGATGTATTTAAGAAAAATGAAAGACGACCAAAAGACTCACATGAAGGTCCAGGGTGGAATGTGCTGGGCTCTGGGGAAGAAAAGTTTTCCTGCTCAGCTTCCTGACAGACTGAGCAAGACAAAGAGATCCATATACAAGCCCTTCCTTGACTTTGAGGAGAAGCATGGGCCTACCTGACGTTCTGAGGCACTGGGCAGATGGGGCACTGTTATGGAGAGCAAATGTGTGGGAGAGAGGGAGACAGGGAGAGACGAGGGGGGTGGCTCATGTCCTGTGGACAAAAGACACATATTAGAAGAAGTAAAAGCAGTGAGGGGCAGGCTGAGGTGGGTGGCTTCATTGCCACTCAGTGACGTGGTGATGTCTGGGGCTGGGCTGCAGCCCAAGCCCGTGCCTAGGCTCATGGCCATGATAGAGCCACAGTCTGTGTTGATATCTGATGTCCTGGACATCATCATAGGCAGAGAGGATAGAGTTATAGAGACTTGGTCCTACCTCTCACTGGCTGCAAAACTAGGGAGAACTGATTCTGCCCCTCGCAGAAGAAACACTCAGGAAAGGGAACCCTACCCCTCTCCTGGGCAGCACAATAGAACTTGCTGATCCTGTCCACGCGGGGATAGGTCACCCATCTCCTCTGCCATGTGGTAGCATGGGTGAGGGAAAGACGCCCTCCTGCCCTTACCCCTTGACAGCTGCAGCAGGTGGGGACCTGAACCAACAATTTACTAGCTGCAGCTCTCTGGAAGACGGGTCCTGGGCCTTGCCTGGGCAGCACATTAGAATTGACCTTGTAGTCAGGGATGTGGGTGAGCCAACTCTGAGTGCGGGAGGCATACCTGGTCATGCCTTTCTTGTCATCTTCACTGTGGTGCTGGGGCGAGGGAAAGATGCCCTCCCCCTTCCCTTTACCACTTCCAGCTGTCAAAGGAGCTGACTCCTTTTCCAGCTGCAACACTCACTGGGGAAAGCCGGCTTTGTACCTCATCTGGGCAGCACAGCGGAGTTGACCCTGTTGACAGGGACACAGATGAACTGACCCAATAACTAGATTGAGCATGGGACACCTAACCCAGTCCATCATTGCATCAGGGGCAAGGAGAGATGCCCCCTCCTTCAACACCTGAGGCAGGTGGACCTAAGGGCCCTGAAGTTGTATTAGTTGGGGGACTGTCCCTGGCCCCACCCACAAGATGTGACACTTGGGGAAAAAGCCCCTGAACCTTGCCTGGGTCACACAGTAGAACCAACCCTATTGGCAGAGGTCTGGGTGTGCCAGCCCTAAAGTTGTAAATGTGGGAGAGCTGTCCCAAGAATTCATCCCTTCTGCAGCAATATGGGTGGGTAGAGATGTCCCCTTCACCCCTTACCACCTATGAAGGAGTAGGGAGCTGACCCTCCTCCTTACCAGCTACAGAACTCAGAAAGTGGGTCCTGTTCCTAAACTCGGCAGCATAGTAGAGCGACGCTGTTGGCAGAGGTGTGGGTGAGCCAGTCCCATTGTGAGGATGGGAAAACTGCCTTCATCACTCCTCTGTCATGTGGTGACATGAGTGTGACAGAGATGCCCCTACTCCCATTGACACCTGAGGCAGGTGGGAGAGCTGTCCCTGAGGTCATAAGAGCAGGAGAACTGTCCCTTCCCCCTTCCCCACCATCTGCAACACTCGGGAGAAGAGGCCCCATACCTTGCCAGGCCAGCACATTAGAGCTAACCCTGTTGGTGGAAGTGTGGGTGAGCCAGGCCCAAAGCCGTGAGCAAGGAGAGGCGTCTCCATTACTCACCTGTCATCTGGCATCATGGAAGAGGGGCAGACACCCCCGCACACTACCCGTCATGGCTCTGTTCATCATTATCTGCAGCACTCAGGACAGTGGCCCTATACTCTCCTGGCCCTGAAAGTGTATGTGTGGGAGAACCAACCCTGAGGGTGGAAAGGAGGAGAAATCGCCCTGTCCCTTGCTCATCACTGCAGGGGTGAATTAGTCAGAGCAATGCTGGAGAGCTCACCCTGGTGGTGAAGACAGGGCAGAGCTGGCGGGCCGACCAACCCAGCACCAGGGGTAAGTGTTGACCCATGCCAACATGGAACCCATGCGTGATCTGCTGCATCACCAGTGGTGGGGATGCGGTCCTGTGGACCCAAGGATACACAATCTCCTCAATATAGGTCAACACCAGGATGTCCTGGGTCCAGGTAGAGCCCCAGTGAGGGCCTAGTGTAGATCATGTAGGAGAGACTCAAAGCAGACCAAAGATCCTTTTCAATGAATACCCACAGGTAAAGATGCATGGATAAAGAGGTTTCCTGCATGACTAATGGTGTCACACTGCAGCTTCTGTGATGAAATTTCCCCTTTCTCCCTTCTTTTCTTTATTATCTTAAATTTTATTTTGTTTTATTTGGGGGGGAGGTTATAGGGACAAAGGGCAGATGTGAGGGGACAGGAGATGGGGGGACTGGGATGCATGATGTGAAAGACACGAAGAAAGGTTAAAATATACAAGCAAGTGACACTCACTTTTTAATGTAAATAAAAAAATCCATAACCCCCTCCAAAAATAAGAGAGGGATAATCTCCCTGCCAAATAATGGGTGACCTCACTTTTATGTTCCAATGCAGAAATGTTTTAAAGGTCGATATACAGGACTACCAATTGAAAATTGGGAATAGAAATGGCGTTATATAATGGTGAGTATAAAGAGAGAAAGTAGGTCACTTAGCTCCTGAAGCCAACACACATCTTGGAGTAGATTCAACAACAACCTTGCTGAGACTAGGTGGTTGTAGTGGTGGAAGTGACCTATAGCAATGGAAGGTTTTGTGTTTTTAAGGCCCCCCTAATCAGAATTGTATATTATTCAAGAACAAATTAAAAAAGGACTATTGCAAATGTTTATTGTATTTTAACACAAGATCTTGTACAACTAAAATGAGAAAGGTGGTCCAGTGATTTCCATGTACAAGTGTTGATGACAAGAGTTTTCGTGAACGGTTTTGCATTCAGCATCACCATGGAAGTATCTTTCCCCTCCTGTATTGACGTCAAAATATTACATCCAGTCATGTGTTTTATCCTACTTAAACATAAACACAAATCAGGAAGTTTGGAAAGTTTTTAGGACCATCTTGAGCGTTATGATTGCAGAATTAATTTAACAACTCCGTTTGTAGATAATGCATTTCAAAGAGAGATTTGAGAAGCATCAAGTTTTTCAGAGGGCTTATATATGTTTCATATGCATTCATCTCAAGTATTCAAGAAACAGCTGTAAGATAAATTCTAAAAGTACATGATAAACAAAACCAAGTCATCTTTCTAATTGATTTTAATCTAGCATCATCTAGGCATCAAGATGCTCTTGACTGATAACAGGGTGAATGATATGAGTGAAATTACTTGGCAATTCAGCATGACTTCAAACTCTAGCAGAGCCTCCATTCATTACTAATACAGTTTAATGTCCAAAGTGGCAAATTATTGGTGGGAACCACTGAAGACCAAGCAGTAATTAGTCATACTGCTTCGTGCAAGTTTAATTTCAAGAAACAAAGGAGGCAACTTGATTACTGGTAGTAATAGCAATGAATTATGGGAAATTGTAACTGAATAATTTATTGATTGATAGTGACTGAAAGTCATTATCCTCTGATGGTTGTTGAAACAGCTAATGTGAAGCCATGCTACTGATGTTTATGACAAATCTCCTGCCGTGGGAACCGTGTCCTAATTATTGCTTTTATTCCTTGCAGCAGAAATAGATTATAGATGAAAGAAGCATGCATCTGAAAGTGTTGCTGATGGAGGAAGATGCTTTCACTCAAATCCCTGCCAAAATAAGGGTGGATACATTTTCTTTAGTCACCTACAGATATAGGACATTCTGTTTGATGATGAGTATTGAGTTTCCTGGTGGTATTCAACGTCAAAGATTGGCAAGCCTCTTCTATAAAGAAGTAGATAATAATGGCTCTTTTGCAGGGTAGACAACAAGGACATATAACCCTAACAAATATCATATGGTGATTTTCAAAACGTCCCCACTCCAATCTCTTTTCAGAAGAACTGCTCTTGAAATTTATTCTGATTAACACAAACTATCAGAAACACAGGTAGAATGCAAGATTGGGTTCATAATGTATCTTGAGGTACTGGAAAGTGGAAAACAATGGAACCCAAGTTTAGTAATGCCTTTTAAGCAACTAGTGACATTTTCTTAATGAAGCCATAGTTGAGTTGAATTTATCAATACGATGAAAATAAATGCATTGAAACTGATGGTTTTTACCCCAAAACTCCACATAGGAATTTCAGTGTATTATATGGAATTTTCAGGGAAGAAATAAGGAGCAATTAAATATGCCTGATACAGAATCACATTGTTGATGTTTTTTTCATACATTTGGTTCTTAATTGAACTTTATAAATGTATTATTAAATTCCATGTTACCATTGTATGTCCATCACAATCAGCCTTATGAAATGTCTGTTTTAAGCACAAAACTGTAATATTATCATATTACAGTACAATAGACTTCCCTATTACCTGGGAACTCCACTCTTGCTGTGTTCATTCTTAATCATTTCATACAATGCTAAATGCATCTTCAATGTGGCATTGAATATTTTTATCTAGATTTATATATGGACACTTGGGGGAAATCTGTAATTAAGCAGATGGTTCTTCACTCAGAGAACCTGTCCACAAACATGATATGTATTTGTTTTGACAATTCAGAAATGCCATGCTAAGTGCCTCCTCTTGGTTGTTGATTAATAAGACTCCATCAGAAATTTTCAGTGAAAAATAATTTCCCTAGGTCTGTGTGAGCTTAAGTAGTTTAACTGGAGATGAAGGGGAAAAGCTGGATGGTGCAGGTTTGACAATGTCCTTCTGGAAGCTCTTGTAAACTTTCATCCCTCTGATTGCAAATGGCTGGAAAATTATAATTTTTTTTGCTCTGAGAAACTATACAATTAATAATTTTATGTTAATAGTAAAAAGTAATGATATACAATAAATACTAATTACTCTTGTAATCTTAAAACCCTTAGAAAATGAATATATGCTAGGGAAAGTCATTCATTCATTAAGTGAGAAATGTATGAATGAATTGATAACATGAAGGGTCCAATCTGAGATTTGCTTTAGTTCCCACTAATAGATGAGCATTTTATGATGTGTGTGGCACAGGTAGAAGTCACAGTTTTTCTAGAAGCAAAGGCTTTGCTTCTCACAGCACAACAAGGATCACGAGTGGATTTCGAGATTAGTTTAGATTATCTGGGGTCTACATGGCAGAATACAGATAGCTCATGTCACACTTGGGGAAATTCTGAGTTTAGGCAACCTGAATGTTTTAGAGTAGACAGCCTGGCCATGTGCTTAAACTTTGTATGGGGTGAGTCATTTTCTTTATTAAACTGAATGCTAAACATGCCTGCCTCTGCCCTCACCCAATAGTATAGGATATAGTTTATAGACATCCTTGAAGAGGGGATTTAGGACCAAGAGGGAGTTAGTTTCTGTGGCTGTGTATACATAGACATGTAAAGATCTAGCCCTTCTGTGCACCTCAGACTGACAGGGGAAAGCAGGTGAAAGGGGTATCAGACATAGGAGATACATTTTGTTAAAAAATTGTCACTTGTGTGTGTGTGCCCGATTATGTGTGTGTCCATATAGATGCAGACAGCTGTGGAGTCCAGGAAACAGATACCCTAGGATTGAACTTAGCAGTGATTGTGTACTGCCATGTGGATGGCAGAGACTGAACCCAGGTCCTCTGCAAGGACCCTGTGCATTGTCTTGATGAGTTTTCAAGTAGCACAGACTTTTCATTCAGGCTTTGAAAAAGGGGCACATAGGTAAAACATCGGTAAATGAAATGGAAGACAGTCAGTTTACCAATGCAATCTTTAAATAGTGTAAGATGGGTATGCCTTCAACCTCAAGTTGTAGTCCTAGATACTGTGAAATATTAAATTTAATGGGGAATTGATATTTAACTATATGTGAAATATTTCCATTGATGTAACTAGTTCAACATGTAAATTATGTAGGTGTGTGTGTGTGTGTGTGTGTGTGTGTGTGTGTACTAAATTAGGATTAATTTGGTATTGTGTTTTGTCTTTTCATAAGTCACTTTTTTAAAAAAATAAATACTTGTTGCTTTCTGTTTTATCCTAATAATCTACATCACTACTGCAAGTCCTATAATTATAATCCTATATGGAACAGGGAAAAGATCAGTCTAAAATATTATATAATCATATGACAATCAATAGGTCTTCCTAAAATTTCCATTAGTCTCATATTTTGAAATTTCCTTAAAAATTATTTGGCATTTTCATCATCTTTCAATGAGTTGGTAAGTTAAATCTTAGTAGTTTATCTACCTTCATTATCACTTTCTAAGTAGTTAGAACACTTACTTTCCCCCTGAATCACGCTCTTACTATAGCTCTCTGAATCTTTAGACTTTTATGTTCAGTTCTTTGACAGTTCATAAATATTTGTGATGCATTCATGCTCCTCTCCTCGACACTCCTGTCATTTCCTTCTCTCTCGCATCAATACATCTTCATGCCTACCTGTCCTTTATTTCAGATTCATGACTTGATTGCATTGTGTGATATATTCAATTTATTCAGTGCCATCTGTGTAACTGTTGGATTGGAACTATTGGTGTCTAGTGGCGTAGTCAGTGAATACACAACTGGGCTGTAGGTAAAAAGAAGGCAATGACTCCTTGCCCTGAATCCATCTATAGAAAATAGTTTAGCAAGGAAAGGCCATTCAAGTTCTCCCTTTATCTTGCCCTGATGTTGATAGAGCTATCCTTGTGCAGACCTAGTTCAGTTGTCTCTAGTGGTTGAGACTTTATGATCATATTGGTTGTGTGTTTCTCACAGGATAGCATTTCAAAGCCTTTCTAGCTTTTGCAATTTTGTGACCCTTTCCATAGTGTTCCTGCGCCTTGGAAGGGATGGATGCTATATCTGTGCTGTTTAAGTATTAACACTCACTTATTCTCAGAAGCTATATCTGTCTTCATCACAGTTGGCTGCAATGATAGGCTTTTCTCATCAGGACTATAATGGCAATTGTCTATAGGTATAAAGCATCCTAATGCTGCCACCCTTTAATTCAGTTCCTCATGTTTTGGTGACTCCCAACCATAAGCTTATTTTCGTTGCTACTTCATAACTGTAATTTTGCTATTGTTATGAATTGTAATGTAAATATATGTGTTTTCTGATGGTATTAGGTGACCCCTGTGAAAAGGTTACTTGACCACCCTCCACCAAGGGGTTGCTACCCACAGGTTGAGAACTGCTGATATAAAACATATATTTACAAGATGGTTTTACCCAATGCTAAGATGTACCGTAAGTATCATTGGGTTAACCATCCTTTGTCTTAATAAAATTGAGGCCCACTCCATAGGACGGAATCTATATATGGTACTGTAGACCATTCCTATGTCCATGGTGTGGAAGGTTATAGTACCTAGGCAATTTAATTCACTAGACCTTTATTGTATTCTTTATCTATTTGTATTAACTATGCTTTTATAGTCAAATTTGATTTATGCCTTTTGATGTGTTGCAGGAGACTTTTTTTTTAACCTAATGATAACATTTTACATTGAGCTGCTTTCCAATCATTTTTCATTCATTCAAAATTATTGAGTGGAGTAGTGTTCCTATTAAGTAATATTCTAGCAAACTGAAAACTAAGACATGCAGGGAAACAATGCAATTCTACCAAGTTTTCACAGCACTCTAAGACAACGGGTCTTTAAACTGAAGCTTCAATCAGAGCTCATTGTTCACTGATGCTGGTGAAGCCAGTTATAATCCATTACATGTCGTCTTTTATGAACGGTGGTGATTTCTAAATGTTTCACAGCATGAAATGTTTAACCCTGTCTTCCTTTACTAAGCAGTCCACCTCCTACTTGCTTCTGTCACTAAAGTCATTGCTGTGCTTCACTTCAAATACCTTCAGTGCAAAAATTAGAATTTTATAATGATTGGCCTTTAAAATCAATAGTGATTTTAGGACACTCAGCCACCAAGCTTTATTTCATTTTAAGTTACACTTATTAAGTATTCAAAATGAATGATGTATAATATAGTTGAGAATATCCACAAATTGATTACAAGCATTCACCCATGAGATCCAGCAACATCGAGAAGATTTTTATGATAATCCAACATAGCACTACATTTTACAAATGGCAGATTTGGATTTGGCATCGAATCGATGACTGACTCTTGTATCTCCATATCGTTTTAAGATCTGGGACCGGAACCTTGATTTTCTACCTGTCGGTTCATTATTGCTCTTTTATAACTTTTTTTTTTTGGCCTGGCATCTAATATGACATTAATTTTTATGATGTGGCATCCTTTTACATATCACTAAGATAATAAGTATTTCAAAAATTCCAAGTTTCACTCATGGTAGTCTCAGCCAAGAATCAAACCCATCACTTGTGCATGTCACTTGTTGGTGTGGAGCATTTTCTTATCTGATAGGAAGGATCTGGAGCCTTTTTCTGTTCACTGCACCGAACAGCATGGCAGGTAACCCTTTCACCTGATTATCAGGAACAGCATGAAGGTCAAGTTCTCATAATTGTGAATGTCATTCTTTTCTTCTTCATATATTATTTGCTTCTATACATGAAGGTGGACGGAATCTGCTTATTCTGCCAATGAAGAATATTTGGTGAGAGCATGTGTGTGCCCACTCCCTTGTCACTATGCTGTTTGGGGCAAACAGCTTTCTCTGTCACCGGTGAGGAGAGATAATACTGTAAAAATGCAATTACACTCATTGTATTTTGTGCCACAATGCTCAGGGTTCCATCAGGAAGAGGATAACTTGGAAAACAATGTGTCAACTGTTTTTGTCTTCACAGATCACGAAACATTGGGAAAGGACTTTGATTTCTGAGATATTGGTATCTAAAATCGTAATAATCTGACTCCTCTTGTATTGGTGAAATATGATATACCTTTCACGATTACTAGTTACTTCATACAGAACATTTCTTTTTGAATAGTGTGTTATGGAATACTTTGAATACATTTTTGCTAGCACATCTAAAGTGTGAAATTCACTTGGGGGTCTGGATTGTGTGTACACCCCATTTTTTTCTGTTTGTTTTGTTGTTATTTTGCTTTTCTTTTCCTTGCTAAATCTAACAGTTTGTTAGGCCTCCTTCATATACATATTCACATTTTTAACATAGTGCTTGGTGCATTGTTTTTACCTCACAACACTTTATTAAATGTAATGAATGTCATAAATGACCATGAACTTTTTAGCTTGGAAAATGCTTTTTTATTATTTCTTCAAAATTGAAATACATTTAAAATGAATGTGATTTTTAAATTATTCAATTACTCAAAATATTTTACATTTTTTTACTAAGTATCTAAATCATATTGAATATTCAGTAGTAAAAGGGTTGTTTTTTTTTAAACCTCTATTTTGGAATGTGCTGAGTGTATATAAAGTGCATGATTAATTTCAAATAAGTTTGAAAATGGCTTCAAGCGCACTAAGTCATATGTACTATTTTAACAGTTACATCTTATAGACATTTACTTTAGTTGCATATGTTAGTGATTCTTTTTGCTATGGCAGCCTCTGTCATTGTTGTGTTGTCCAATTATGCTTACAGAAGCCATGTGAGAAATCCCACCTGTAATTCAGTAATTAACCTGAATCATCGAGTGGCTCCCGTGAATGCAGATTTCCTGTTTCCTATGACTTTGCTCCAGGGTTATTTCTTTACCAATTAAGTAACTCTCACTACGCTGCTTATGCCCTCGCACATTTACCTGCAGCTGCCACCACCTCTCCTTCACTGCATCATACACACGCTTTGGATCCATTTCTGTCTCTGTGATGGCAGTGTTTTGGGATGTCAACCCCTCTTCCACCAGGGCTCTGCTTATAACTTGCTCTTTGTGCTGAAATTACTTTTTGCCTCCTCTTTTTTTTTTTTTTTTTTTTTTTTTACCATCTTGAAATGCATCCCCACCTTCTTCGTTTCAGACAAGGCCAGTATCCTTATGGGGGACTGCAAGGCTAATTGCCCCCGCCCACCTGTCACCTGTCCTTTCCCGAGTCTTGCTGTGTGCTGATTCTCAGTACCACTCACCAAAGGCAGGTCCCACATTTTCACTTCCATGGTGCTTTTGCGCATGCGCTATTTTTCCTGCACAGAGCACCCTTTCCACCTTACCTAGCTTTTGTTGCGCATGCCCTTCCTTTCACATGCCAGTATCCGCCTGTCAGGCCCGCCATACTTGTTGTAGTGGAACTTCATCTCCTTCTTTACTGTTCTCATCTTGATAATACAAGTCTAGATTTGTGGGTTTGTCTTTATTGGGTCGGTGGACCCAATTAAGGAGGTCCACGAATTCACAGCTAAAAGAATATCAAGTAGTTATTTGGGAAACACTCATACAATGAAGGTAGAGAGCCTCCCAGTTCTTCAGCCCTGGAGGCACAGGATGCTGTGGTCAGGTCTCAGAAGACCACTAGAGGGGGAGCGGATTGAGGGAGGAAGGGGAAAAGGGAGGGAGGGAGAGCCCCCTTCTCTTCTTTATAAGGGATCACAACCACAAGCTGAAGCCACTCCTAAGACTGATACCCCAAAACTGTTGGTGGGACGACTTCCTACTACATGGGTCTGTGTTACATCACAGCAATCTTCACAAACACTGGTTTTTATTCTATCTATTCTCTATAGTACCTACGGCAACTGGCAGTTCAGCATGTGATGTTTACTTGTTTTAAAAAAAGACCTCAATAATTAAGATAATGAAGTGGGTTAGGTTAAACCTGGGCTATAAGGTTGGCTTTTACAAGAAAAGTTTGCCATGAAGAATAACATGACTATAATAGAAATCATGTTCAAAAGACTTTCAAAGGTTTAAGAATGCATGGTTTGGGAATGTTCTTAATTTAAAAATGTGTCTTATCATTTACAAGTAAGTCGTATTATGTATTTGGTTGGACACTGCCATTTCCTAGTTGTGCAAAGTCAAGCAGTTAATTATCTTTCCAAATATGTTCCCTGCTTTACCTGCTCTAAATATTTTTCTGGCTCATCACAAACTGCAGGTGTGTGTAGGGGAGAGTGAACTATAAAGCTGTATTAATGAGGCTTAGCTATTAAAAGGCCTAGCCCATTCTGTTAATGATGTAATTTTTATGATGTTTTTGGAATACATTATAAAATTTCTACATATCAGATTCTCCACTAATTAAAACAGGCTTCACCTGCTGCCACCCTGTAGGTTTGCTGTGACACTAACTCTGATTGTGATGTGTCTGGTGCTTTTAATATCATCATATCCTTCTGTGTCAGTCAAGCAACTGTAGAGAAACAGCTGAGAAAATGGATCTCTCTGTATCAAAACAGGATTTATTAGAGTGGCATATAGGTTATGGTCCTACTGCTCCTGAATGGATGTCTCCTGATGGGAAGTCCAGCATTCAGTAGTTGTTGGGACCACAAGGCTGGGGGTCTCAGCTGGTTTTCAGTATATGTCACAATCCTGCAGAACTAGGCTCCAAGGACAGGGACAGAATGGACTTGTCAGCTAGGAGAAGCAGACAAAAGCAAGAGCTTCCTTCTTCCAAGCCCCTTCTATAGCTGCCACTAGGGGTGGCCCAGATTTCCCTCCTCAAAGATCTGGATTTAGGGTGGGTCTTCCCACTTCAATTGATTCAATCAAGAAAAATCCCTCACAGGTGTACCCAGCTGCTTAGGTTTCAGATGTAGTCAAGTTGACCCCTCCAAACAAACCCAGAGTTGGCACTGCCTTCCAAGGACGGGGCCCACTCAAATAAATCATTAATCAAGAAAATACCCCATCGCTAATATGGTGAATCCATCATTTCAATTGAGGTTCCTTCTTCAAAAATGGCATGAGACTAGCCAGCACGGTTTCTGAGGGTTTATATCTTGTTAGTAGATGAGAAATAATTGTAGCCTAACATTTGTCTGAAGGTTTTACCAAACTAGACTCTATCTTTTCATTGGCCATATTGAAAATAATTGAAGAAAGGATTGCTCTTTTACAGTTTGTTAGAATTAGCAAAAGAAAAGAGAAAGTTTTATTTCTCTCCTATAATTGAAATTTTATGTGATTATTGATTGGTGTTTGGAAAATAGAATTAATGTAATAAGTCTTCCCATCTTTAAATTGATGACTCTGAAAGACCAACAGTATTAGTCAATACTTAATATTTATGCTGGTGCTCTGGCCATCAAAATGATATTTACATATTACCTTATCTTTATAGTGACATTCTGAATATGGGTCAGGCTGCCATAATAAAAGGCCATGTTCTAGGTGGCTCGAACAACTGACACCTGTTATTGAAAACTTTTGGAGGAAGGGGTCAGCACTTTGGAGCTCTGTCTCAGGACCTCCTTCTTATTTGCCTGTGGTCAGACCCTCATGGTGCATTCATGGACCAATGACTGAACAAGTGTGGGTGTTGAGGTGCCTTTTCCTGAAATGATAATGACATATTATCATTGGTTCATTGCCTACCTTCTGAGCGAGCACATACAGATTTGGCCCAAAGCTCCCAACAAGCTAAGTTTTATTGTCATTTCCAGATTAGAAGAAACAATGGAAGGTACAGTAAATATGCCAGAGTGACAAAGTACTAAGGGTTCAAGTCAGGACTGGAACCCAGAAAGAATCTCTAAATTGTAGCTCTGCTCTCTATGCTAATGTGAGGTCGCAGGGCAAAGGTGAAATAATGAAATTGTGATATGGATATAGTCTGATCTGAGATTCGTATTTCACACTTGAAATCCTAGTTACCATCACTGTGAGTCTGGGTGTATATCTACCCTGCTCGTGTCTTGGAAATGCTGTTTCCTTAAAGTCATCCACCATGTCTGACCCTTAACAATCTTCCTCTCCCCTCTTTTGCAGAGATTCCTGAGTCTTGAAGAGAGGGTTGTGATACAGACATCCGGTTCATGATAGAGTAGACCCTAGTCTCTGACTATCTGCACTTTGTGTAGTGTGGGTCTCTGTATTTTACCATTAACTGCAGAAAGTAGCTACTCTGCTGAAGGCTGAGTGATGCACTGATCTGGGAGGGTATAGCAATACATCATTATGATGAATGGGGTTTCTGTTCTTCCTGGTCATACAGCACCTTCGCATACACAGACATATATTAATTATAAAGAATATGACCAATAATCAAGCTTCTTATTTGGCTAGCTCTATCTTAATTATTAACCCATTTCTATTTATCTGTGTCTGTTACGGCAGGTTTCCCTGCCGGCTGCCGCTGGTTCTGCCGCCACATGGGCCCACAGCCGCGCCAGCCCCAAATAACACTCTAAGACTCTGTATTTGATATAATCCTGTTGGCCAGTTACCATTACTGTTTATGGGCTAGCTCTGTCTTAATTATTAACCCATTTCTACTTATCTAAGTATTTCCACGTGGTCATCTTATCGGGGACCAGCGGCGGGCATCCTCCTTCCTCCCTGGGCTACATCTCAACTCCAACCAACTTCCTCTCTCTTCCTCCTGGTCTCCTAGCCCTACCTATCTTGTTTCCTATTGGCCACAGGGCTTTATTAACCAGTATGAGAAACATATATACAGAATAACATCTCCCATCATCTCCTCTTTTCTGTCTAAAGTAAAAGAAGGTGTTTAACCTTAACATAGCAAAATATACCATTCAACAGTTATCAAATAAGAATCACAGTTAACAATATTTAGTCCATTAACATTTTGTAAGACTTAAAGAAAATATCATCTATCCTATCTTTGTGAGTCTAAAGTCCTATATGTAACTTATCTTTAATCCTAACTAAGGAAAACTATAAGTATCTGTCTTCAACTCCTTCAAAGACCACAGAAGGATAATATATAAACTCTAGAAAAGACAGAGACAACGCATTGCCTGGTTAGTCACCCAAAGTTCTTCTGTAATGTTCCATCTTCAGCCCATAGGCCATAGTGTGTGTCCAGACTCCTCAACAAGGCAGGAAACTTTTCTCTGTGTCCTGTAGACTGGCTGTCTGGCAGCCTCTTCCATTAAGCAGGAATCCTGTAGCAATGTCCATCTTGCACCTTTTTGTGGGTCCTGCATGTCCAGTTTCTACAACATAAAGTCAAACAGTCCAGAAGAGCAGTACCCTGCCCAAATGGCTAGTCTTGCCACATTAGAAGCAAACTCCATAACACGTTTCTTCAATATCCATCTTTCTTTCTGATACAGGTGGTGTTACCAGGAGCAGTTGTGCCTCACTGTCAAGAAAATCCCTAAACCATTTTAAATGCCATATTCTGTAGGTCTTTGAAAGGCTTGAAGAATGCCTATTCATCTCAAATACATCTCTGCATATCTAGAAATCCTAACTAACTTAACTCTAAGTTTTGACTATCATAGGTAATTCTCTAATCTGTATTAATTATACATTACATTTTCCAATGAGCTATATAAACTTAATACCTAAACAAGAGGAGAAATATACATATCATAAAATTGACCTTAAATTGTGTCAATTAATGAAAATCCATTCCAAAGCAAAGTATTCATCTCTATACCATAGTTCCCTTTTTACCTTTAAAAGATTGCTTGTGGTTATAGCCATTTATAACCAAGCCCATTTAAATGAAAACAAACATTTATAAACAATATTTGGGAATTTGGGCGTCGTTCTTTCCAAACTACTTCCTGCTGGTAGAGGGCGCTGTCATGGGGGTCCAAAGAAGACATAGAAATCTTGGCTGTAGTCTGCAAGGCTTTGTCTCAACTGCTTTGAATGCTGGATCATCTGGGGAGCTGTTTCAGGGGGTCTGGCTTGATCAAACCATATAAGTCTGGAAAGAATCCATAGCTTTTCATTTTCTGTGGAAACAAAAATAGAAATCCTTTTCCCCAGTAGCTTGTCCTTAGGCTTAAATTTTGGAGTCAAAGCATTTTTAAAATATATAAATTGAATTAATCCAGTAGCATTTCTTTTATCAGTAGTTATTTTCTCAGCAATCAAATAATTTAAAGACAACAGAAGCGCGTATAGTATCCAAAATTTCTCTGTGTTTTCCATCTTGACGTGGCTTTTTTTATTACTCTATTTATTCTACTTCTATTTTTACATATTTTGAGACAGGGTTTCTCTGTGTAACTTTTATCTGACCTGGAATTCACCGCTTACCAGGTTTGCCCTGAAATCACAGAGATTTGCTTGCATCTGTCTGTGGAGTGTTGGGATTAATGGCGCCACCATACCCATCCATTTCATTTCCTTTTTTCTTTTTTAAACCATTGTATCCTGTTTCTTTTTCTCTCCCAAGCCAGCGTATTTTTTAAAACACAGTGTAAACCTTCATTGCAGCTCTTGTACACACCAATGAATTGTTAGCAGAGCTCTTTAAAAGCAAGGCTGCTTTTTTGCCGCTTATGCTAATTTTGGAACCCTCCCTTAAAGGAGCCAAGCAACTCTCTGTCTATAGCAAAACAAATCCAACCAAGAAAATGCTGCTACTAAGAAGTCTTGCTAGTCTCTGTTCCTTTGTTTCTAAAACATTTTTTAAGCTCTTATTAGTTTTAAGTGAAAGTTCTTATAGCCACGTTGGGCGCCATCTGTAGCGTGTATGTTTCCGCCAGCCTGCCAGTCTGGGCCCACAGCTGCGCCAGCCCCAAGTAACACTCAGAGACTCTGTATTTGATACAATCCTGTTGGCAAGTTACCATTACTGTTTATGGGCTAGCTCTGTCTTAATTATTAACCCATTTCTACTTATCTAAGTATTTCCACGTGGTCGTCTTATCGGGGAGCCGAGCAGCAGGCTTCCTGCTTCTTCCTGGGCTACATCTCGACTCCTCCCTACTACTTCCTCGTTCCTCCTCCTGGTCTCCTAGCCCCGCCTATCTTGTTTCCTATTGGCCACAGGGCTTTATTAACCAGTATGAGAAACATATATACAGAATAACATCTCCCATCATGTGTCTCTCCATTTTGTCTTGGCTTAACGGTGATGCCCGACCTTCTTGCTCCCTGAGCAACTTCATGGCATCTCTCTGGTGGGTCCTCTCTCCGTCTTTTCCCAGCATTCTCCTAAACTGGTAGCTCTACCTATACTTCCTGCTTGACTACTGTCGAATCAGCATTTATTCATCAACCAATAGGTGAAACATGTATTCACAGCACAGGACATCCCTCATCATTATTAGGAGTTGTTTATGATAGCATTATGAATTTTGCATCAACTCAAGCCAGACAAAATCCAGCAGCGAGGAGGGAAAGTGAATACAAAATCCCACACCCAGGCAAGAAGCTCAAAAATATTGTATTTAATATCAAAGAATAAATAAAAACTTTTTTTTAAAAAAATCTTAGTTACAAAGCCTTTGAAATTACTTTACTCCAGGATGTAACAGATCCCCACCTCCCAACGCGCGCGCGTACACACACACACACACACACACACACACTTTTTGAGTTCTGATGCCCTTGACTAGTTTCCAGTCAGTCCTTCTTGAATGTTTTAACACCTGTAAATGCCTGCCAGTTGTTCTTGTCATTTACTGAATCAAAGTCCCTAGGAAAGCAGTAGTTTAAAACTGCATTTTAAAAAAAGTGTTCTCTGAATGAATGATATGTATTTGGTATTGTCCATGTTTCTTAAAAAAAAAAAAAAAAGCATTCATTTTGGGCTAGAAGCATGATCCTGAATATGAGTCATGTCTGAGTTACTGGGTCCCAGGTAATCTCTTACTCAATGCAGCCAGGGTGTGGTGGCATACATCTTTAATCCCAGCACTTGAGAGGCAGAGGAGGGAGTTCCAGGATATTCAGAGCAATGCAGATAAGCCCTGTCATAATGCAATTTTAAAAGTTACATTTAAAGTAAATTAAAAAAATGAAAATAATTCTTAAGGGAAGTGAGTTCTTCTTTTAGATAACTGATTCTTACAGCCAATGGGTAGATCTTCATGCATTATTAAGAACTGGCTTTGGATATTTGGGTTTTGGCTTCTTTTTCTTGTCTGGCCACTTCCTCCAAATATCTGCCCCATCTCATTACAAACTTCACTCTCTTTAACACATCAGGCCCTGACATGTCTGTCCCTGACAGCAGGATAGCCAATCTACTTCCTAGGGGACAGACTATCTTGTCTTCTTTCTGTCTTTGCTCTTTTTTTTTTGTGACATAGAAAGGATGAAGTGATTCCTGGGGCTTTGATAGATGGAATGAGGTCAGCATTTTTTGAAAGTTACTCAAGATCTCACATGGCACAAAGGACATAACCAAGATATACTACTCCGAACCAAGTTTGACCATCAAATTTTAAAAAAGATTAATTTATTTTTAACTGTGTGCATGTGTTTGTCTGTGCGTGGCTGAGTAGATGCTGGAACAGGTGTCTGTGGAAGAGTAGAGGCATCAGATCTGCCTGGAGCTGAAGTTACAGGTGGTTGTGAGCCACCCATCCTGTCTAGGGATCGATCACATGCCAGGGATTCTCACCTAGACTCATCTTATCTGGAGACTCTTCGAATCATTCTCTTAATCAGAGATTACCAGTGCACATTTATTGTGGCAGAAGTTTTGGAAAGAAAAGGACTTTAGTGTGATCGACTCCTACTTTCAATTAAGTTATTCGCACAACTCATGTTTTTGCTCCAAGTGTACTCTTCTACACTGGTATTCACTTGTTTGTTAGTTGGTGTTTAATTTCCCATTATTAACTTTTTTTGAGACATAGTTCTCTGTGTAGCCCTGGCCCTCCTGGAATTCTCTTTGTGGACTAGGCTGACCTTAAACTCACAGCAACACAACTGCTTCTGCTTCTGCCTCCCACTCCTGAGTGCTGGGATTAAAGGTATAAAGGTATGCACCACCATGCCTGGCTCAAAAGTCACATTCATTCTTTGGTTATTTATTTATTTATTTATTTATTTATTTATTTATTTATTTATAGACAGGGTTTCACTTTGTTGTGTAGCCCTGGCTATCCTGGGTCTCACTCTGTAGACCACATTGACATCAGACTCAGAGATCCACCTGCTTCTGCCTCCTGCATATGGGATGAAAGCATGTGCCACCACTGCCCAGCATAGTAACTTTTAAATTGTTAGTTTTGTGAGAGTTTCTGATCTGTTTGGATTATATTCACCCCACCCACTCTTCCAAGATTGACCTCTTCATCCTTATCCACTTAACTATGCACCCGATTTTATTTTCTTAAATTCTTCAAGACAAAGACAAGTTTGTCATTCTCAAATATTTGTGCATATGTGGTCTTTCACTAGAGAGTGGTCAGCTCATGTTAGCTAACAATTGCCAGGAGCTCCATAGCCAGAGGTGGGATTGAATGTCCAATTTCCCTCTCTATGGTGGGATTTGGTCTGGCTTGGGATTGCACAGGTTTTGTATATTCTGTCCCAATCACTGTGATTTCATATGTGTAGCTGCCATCCTAGATCCAGGAGACACTGTTTCATTGTAGTCACCTACTGCCTTAGGCTCTTAGATTTTCTTGATTCCTTCTTTTGTAGTGACCCCTGACCTTTGGGAAGTGTGTGTGTGTGAGAGAGAGAGAGGGAGAGGGAGAGAGAGGGAGGGAGCGAGAAACAGAGAGAGAGAAGGAGAGACTGTCTCTGTTAATCCTTCTATTTTTCTGTCAAGATATCTTTACATTACCTAATCTGTTCCCCTCATATCAGGACACTGGTCTTGGCATCAGAAATTGATGACATAATCTGGTCTTCTCTAAAAGTCTTTCAGTTTGAATTTGCTGAACAGGAGCAGGCCTCATGTCCTGCTGTGTGTGTGAAGGCAGGGCCAAGCTATAAATTAGAACATGTGGAGCTTTTATTTCTACTGTTCCTTTCAAGCCTGTCATTTTTTATTAGTGTTCTTAGAAGTCCTCTCTGTGAAGACAGGCTTTGCACCTGCCTGCCAAAGTTTTGAAGGGACAAACTCTTTAATAGATTGAGTGAAGGCAAGTGTAGGAAACTTAGATTTTATCGATTTTTCATTTTTTTCATATGCGTAAATAATAGGAACATTCACATGTGCCTTAAGTTACTTGCTTCCTTTGAAGGCAAAGGTACTTACACAAGATGAATATAAAAGTTTGAATCCTAAGAACATCCTGAATTTTAGTTTTAAATATCTAACATTCATAGAGAGTGCCAGTTAAGTGAACTTTAAATTACTTGTGGGAAAGCCAAGTGATTGACATCTTCCTGTATTTGCAGAGAGGACATGGCAATGCATAGATACAAATAAAGGGTCATTCATCATGGCTTAACATTATTATCAACTTAAGTATGTTAAGGGGCATCCAAAAAATTGTAGTGATGCTCAACTCTGGTATTTCTGTGATGGCCTTTCTAGAGGCAATTTATAAAATCTCTCATGAGGAGTGGATTCATTCCTGTGGTGATTTGAAAGGGCCCATAGGCTCACAGGGGGTGACACTATTGGGAGGGGCGTCCTTGCTGGAGTAGGTGTTGTTTGAAAACAACAAAGGTTAGAGAAAGCTTGTCACTAGGTGTGGGCTTTGAGGTTACAGATGCTCAAGATAGGCACAGTGTCAGATCTAAATATAGAACTGCCAGCTATCTCTCCAGCACCAGGTATGCCAGTGTGCTACCATGATGACAGTGGGCTGAACCTCTAAAATGTAACCCAACTCTAATGAAATGTTTTCCTTCATGAATGTTGCCATGGTTATGGTATCCCTTCATAGCAATAGAAATCCTAACTAAGACATATGCTGGTACTGCGGTATTGCTGTGGTAGACCTGACCATGCTTTTGTTCAGAAGGATATGAACTTTTGGAGTTTGGGTTAGGAAAGCAGTGGAATGCCTTAAGTGAGGCATAATAAGTCATGCTAGCAGAGGCATGGAAGGCATTGTTGCTGAGAGGTATTTGAACTGTGAGGGCCTGGTCCAAGAGGTTTCAGAGGGGAAGAATGTTGTTATGTGGCCTGGAGACCATTCTTGTGACATTTTGGCCAACAATGTTGCTGCATTTTGCCCTTGTTCAAAAAGTCTTCCGAAAGCTATGTTGAAGAGTTTTGGATTAATTTAACTGGCAGAGAAAAATATCAAAATACTTTAGTATCAACTCTTGCCGTCATTGCTGTTCAATCTTACGGAGATCTATAATGAAAACAAGCAAGCTGAGCAAGGAAAAAGTGGACATCAACAAGTGAAGCCTGCCACTAAGTGGAGTAAAGGGAGTGGTGACCTCAGAGCAAGACCCCACCCAGCTAAGGTTCCAGCTTGGGAAAAGGAAGGAAAGAAAGAAATGTGAAAATGAATTAAAGACGAGATTAGGGCCAGGTGTGGCAGTGCACATCTTTAATCCTAGCACCGAGGATGCAGATGCTGGTGCAACTCTGAGTTCAAGGCCAGATTGGTCTACAGATCAAGTTCTACAACAGCTAAACTCGGGAAATGAAGGAAATCATCCAAAACAGAGAGCTGGTGAAGATGTACCTGAACTAGGAGGTCATGTTCCATCCCCAACAAGCAGAGGAACTTGGTAGCTTCAGCAAAATGATTCTGGATTTAGAGGCCAGGAGACAAGAAAGGGGTTAAGGAATCTCCCTCCTCTATAACTAAGGAAAGCTGTTGGAGTGTCCTGGATGGAGGCCTAGAACGAGCATTGTGTGAAGCTGTGAAGGTGAAGCCTGGGTTGCCCCTGAGACCCCAAAATGACAAGCAGAGGAACTTGGTAGCTTCAGCAAAATGATTCTGGATTTAGAGGCCAGGAGACAAGAAAGGGGTTAAGGAATCTCCCTCCTCTATAACTAAGGAAAGCTGTTGGAGTGTCCTGGATGGAGGCCTAGAACGAGCATTGTGTGAAGCTGTGAAGGTGAAGCCTGGGTTGCCCCTGAGACCCCAAAATGTTGGAGATACTGGAGCCCTGGGATATCTACCAAGAAAAACTACTAACAGGGAATGGGACCAGCCCAAGATTAAAGTGTTTTGCAGTCAACAAAGCTGAAATGAGTTGGAGATCTGAAGAGAATTTTGACATCATACATGGAGATGCAGAGTTTGTAGTTTGCCCACCTGGTCTTCTATCTTGCTTTGGTACAGTATTTCCTCTTTATGGAATCTGCCTTTTTTCATTTTGATTTTACAGGAGATTGAATTAAGTTAAGAGATTAAGTTAAGAGATTGAATGAGTCTTTGCACTGCTATGGGATTGAGACTATGATAGACTATATGGAGACTTTTAAAGTTGGACGTAATGCATTATGATATGGCTACAAGCCTATGGGGGGGCAGGGAGTTGAATATGGTGCATTGGAAAAAAATGCCCTTTATAGGCTCATTGGGAGTAGCACTAATAGGAGGTGTGGCCTTGTTGGAGTAGGTGTGGCCTTTTTGGATGAGGAGTGTTACTGCGGGCAGCCTTTGAAGAATCAGATGTTCAAGCCCAGTGTCTCACAGTCTCTTCCTGCTGCCTTCACATCTGGATGTAGAACTCTGAATTACTTCTCCAGCACCTTGTATCCCTGCATGCTGGCATGCATCCCACCATGACGACAGCCACCTAAACCTCTGAACTGTAAGCCAGATCCACTGAAATGTTTTCCTTTATAAAAGTTGCCATGATCATGGCAGTAGAAACCCTAATGTAATGCCCTTATAAAATTTTAGTGTTAGGACAGTTTGTCAGGTGGTACATGAAAGGAAGTGGGACCTAACATGGAGGGCACATGGACACATGCTCACTGGATAAATCATGCCTTGACCTTTGCATTCCATGACTATATTTCCTGACTGCCTGATTTGAAGAATTCCCTCTGCCATATGATTTAATCTGCTTGCTATTTCCTTCACATGCAAGGGAGCCACCTGATTGTAGAATTAAAGCATTAGCCTGAATAATCAACTTGTTAGTTTTTGTTCACATCCTTGCTCACAAAAGTAGTCATTATGCCATACTAACTTGAATTTTGTACATTGTTTTAATTTGGAGTCTTCTTTTGGAACTTTCCCTACCCAGTTGCATTCTTTCTCACATCAGTTTTCAAGCTCTGCAAAGATGTCACTCTGTTCATCAAGCTCTCTCCATATGGAAGGAGCCTACAGATGAATTCCTAAGTATGAATACTGATAAGACTGAACTCCATGAAGGTGGAGTTCATTGTATTCTCTTAATGTTAAGGCTTAAATCAAGGTGAATTTTTAATTTTATTTTTGTAAAATGTCATCCACTGGTAATGTTCCGGAAAGAGTAGGTTGATAGTAAGTTTCTGGGTTCAACTCAACCAGCTCATAAGAGCTGTGAAGGGTCTAGTAATTCACCAAATTATCACTGAGTATGGAGTTATATAAACAACGGCTATATGGAACCAAAATTAAACTAAAAAATTATCTTGCCCTAAATATCTTAATAGATCTTTATGCTGTACATGCATTTGCAGTTATTTTGGACAGATGTATTAGTTGGTTATCTAATGGTCCATCTTCTTCTAAGTCCTCTCAAACTATATCTTATAGTTTCCTTGGGAAGATACACTGCAAACTGTATTTATTCGATGAGAATAAGCAGGAATGACTGGTTAGAGTTTGCTTGCTTGTTTTACTGGCATTTACACCTACGGAACTCCTGCAGAGAATATTAGTAATGACAGAAACATCAACCATGAATGCAATGCATGCCTGTCATACCTGGGAGGCTGAAAACAGAAGGAAGACAAGTTAGAGGTGACCCTTAGCTGGACTGTGAAACCATGTCTTGATGTTCAGTTGAAATTAGGTTAAGTGAAAGAGTATCTTCGCAATAAGCTTATGTAGCATAAAGCAACACAAAATTTGAGTAGATATTTGTATTTGAAAATATTATTTAATTTACAAAAACTCATCCTGTTCTGACATGGTATCTTTGTGGTGGTTAATTTTTGTCTAGTTGATAAAATCTTGAGCCTGGTGAAAAAAAAGAGAACCTTCCTTGAGGACTTGCTTCCAGAGGCTGGCCTGTGGGCATGGGTGTGGAGGCGTTTCCTTGATTACTGATTGAGATAGGGTTGTGTAATGCCAACCTTGGTCAAGTGGCCCTGTGTTCTATAAGAAAGATGTCTGGATGTGAGCCTGGAAAACAAGCCAGGGAATAGAGTCTCTTCATGGCCTCTACTTCAGTTCCTACCTGCAAGTTCCTGCTCAGACTCCTGCTCTCCCTTCCCTAGATGATAAACTAACCTGGAAGCTGAAATAAACCCTCTGCTCCCCAAGTAGATTTTTTGTTGTGGTACATGGTGTTTATGTAACCATATAAGTCAAGCTCACACAGTTTTTATTTCACTTTCTCAGTGGTCCTCAAACCACATGTTCATTAGTTGTCACTGTTGGCTCGTAATGTGACAGTCAAAATATGGGTGAAGTAGGATAGGGCTTAGTGGTAAGGTATTTGGCTTACATTCTAGGTATTTGTGTGAATATATTTTTTTCTTACACAGGATTACCATGTAGGTTAGTGAATTCAGTGAAGCTGGTTACTTTATTACTTTCCCATATTGAGGGTTCCTTACTCAGTTGATGGAAAGATAGACCTTCCCCTGAAGAACACCAACATGGTATTTCCCCATCTTGTGGCTGAATTCACATCTTAGTTGCTTTTTTTTTTCTACTGGAGAATGCTAATAGACATTTTGGTTAAAATCTACATAATCATCATGTGTAAATTTATTGGCTGAATACATATATGATACAATTTTGTGGAGTAAATTCACACATAATTTTATGTAGGTCTTCATATGAACTTCTTTTTCATAAAAGAATAAAACTAAACATGTATATAAAAACAAAGATTTTTAATCTGTGAGTTTGTTAAATGTTTAGAGCTGCCCACTTTTCACATATTCCAAAATTATTATCAAATCTATTCAGCACAAAGAAAAATTGTTGTCATTATTATTATCATAAATTGAGACACTAGCTTTTACATTTGAAATAGGGAAATAGAAAATATCAATGTCCTTTAATGCAAAACTCCAAAATTAACTCTGGCTTAGTAAGTGTAGTATTTTCACAAGCAATGCTGTTGAAATGTTATTTCTACTGCAAAGGCAAAATAGATGTGTGAATAAGCGCAGGTGTTCAGTTTTCAAAGCTGAAGGAATCACTTGAATGTTGAGACCTATGTGATATTGTAGCTCCTGAAGGAAGATGTATTTTGAGTGGACTCCATAGTTGTTTGAACTATGGGGCTTCATAACTCTCTCACATTACAAATTCAAGATGTAATATCTCTCACTTGTCAAATCATCAAATGGCCTTTCAGAACAGAATGCTGGAGGACCATCATTCCAATGGCTGCCAGGGATGATATGGTCTTCAGCCATTGACATAGATAAAGGACCTGGTAGGCATCGGAAAAAAGAGAAAAAGGAAGGCTCTTACGTGGACTTAATATAGTTTTGTTCCCTCAAAAGGCAGGAGAATGTTAGCTTCCAATATTCAGTTGTACATTTTTAATTTTTTACTTGTAGAATTATAGATGTGGGAAAAAATATCAAATGAATAGATATGCAAAACAGCCGAGAGCCCTTTCTGTGAACAGTGCTGCTGTCTTGATGTTCTGTTATTGATTTCCTTTGCTTGTCTTGAGTTTGAGTTGAATATGATGGAAAAGCAAAATCGATATGAGTTAAAATTTACATATGGGCTGCTCTTCACTGTGAGGCAGCAATATGCTCTCCTACAGTATGTAGGCTTGTCTTTGCGAAGTAGTTTAAAGGAATGTATGAGAAGTTAATGGCAATAACAACGCTAGAAGGAAAGCACATGATTTCTGCAGTGGTAGTAATGGAGTCCTGGTTTCTGATTGATACTTTATAGTACAGATGAGCTGTTAAGTGAGATTCTTTTCAGTGCTTACTCTTTACATACATTCTAAATTAATGTCAGATTCTATGTTACTGAATGTTTATCTGCATATCATGAATGTATATGAATGTTCATATGCACACACACACACACAAACACCATCGTGCCAGTTGTGGGCTGAATTCAGGTTTTTACTCTTCTTGTGAAAGTCCTCCAAATATTTGCAGTTGTATACGCATAAACCTTGGTTTAACCATCTACTCAGGAGATGGCAAAATTCCATAAATTTTCCTATTCTAATGTGTGTCTCTCTCCTGCTTGTAGAAAAAGGAAAGCAGAAGATGCTTACTGAATGCATTTTATAAAAGATGAAAACGTTCCATTTGATCCTCTGTGGTTTGTCTTTAATTTAAGGAGGTTGCATGCATGCACCACATAGCAGATTTACAACTGTTACTACTATTTTTTTTTTACTATTTTCTGTTATGCTGTGCTTCATAAACCTAATGTTTATGAATTTTAATGCAACCAGCCCTTTTAATTTGTGGATTCCATAGAGTGATTTGTGGATTCTACACCTGCAGATGAGAAACACTAAAATAAATTGTGACTGTACTCACATACATAGAATGATTTTTCATGCTTCCATTTTCTAAAAATACCAGGTATAACTAATTCTACATAATTCACTTTACAGTAGGTTTTACAAGTAAATTAGAGATGGTTTAGAATATTTGCAAAAATATGTGTGGTTTATTCAAACACAGCACTTCATACATTTTCCTGTTACAAATGGTGGAATTCCTAGGACCAATATACCTGGGAACTGGAGATACCAGGGAGCAATTGCTGTAGCAAATTTGCAATGGTTTTGTCTGACTATATTATGATTATTATACTCTGTACATCATTTTCTTTTTCATTCTTTGGTTGAGGGGTATCTAGGTTGTTTCCATGTTCTGCCTATTACAAATACTGCTGCTGTGCACATGGGGAGCAGGTGTCCTTGTGGTATGATTGAGCATCCTTTGGGTGAATGCCTAAGAGGAGAATTATTGCATCTTGATGTAGATTGACTCCCATTTTCCTGAGAAACCACCATACTGATTCCAAAGTAGCTGTATAAGTTTGCATTCCAAAAAGCAATGGAGGAGTGTGCCTCTTACTCCACATCTCTGCAGCATAAATTGTCATTGGTGTTTTTTGATTTTAGCCATTCTGACAGGTATGAGATGGTATCTCAGAGTTGTTTTGATTTGCATTTCCCTGATGCCCAAAGGACATTGAACAATTCCTTTAATGCTTTTTGGCCATTTAGGATTCCTCTGCTCAGAATTCTCTATTTAGATCTGTACCCCATTTTTTTAAAATGAAATTATTTGGTGTTTTGGTGACTAGCTTCTTGAGTTCTTTGCATATTTTTGAGGTCAGCCCTCTGTCAGATGTGGGGTTGTTGAAGATCTTTTCCCATTCTGTAGGCTGCTGTTTTATCTTATTGACTGTGTCCTTTGCCTTATGGAAGCATCTCAGTTTCAGGAGGTCCCATTTATTTATGGTCGATCTCAGTGTCTGTGCTACTGGTATTATGTTCAGGAAGTGGTTTCTTGTGCCAATGTGTTCAGTGATACTTCCTGCTTTCTCTTCTCTTCTTTCAGTGTGGATGGATTTATATTAAGGTCTTTGATCCATTTGGACTTAAGTTTTGTGCATGGCAATAGATATGGAATTACCTGTAATCTTCTACATGTCAGCATCTAGTTATGCCAGCACCATTTGTTGAATATGCTTTCTGCTTTCCATTGTATAATTTTAACTTCTTCGTCAAAAATCAGGTGTTCATAGTTGTGTGGGTTAATATCATGTATTAGATTCAATTCCATTGGTCCACCTGTCTGCTTTTGTGCCAATACTGTTTTCATTATTGTAGCTTTATAGTAGAGCTTGACATCAGAGATTGTGATGCCTCCAGAAGTTCCTTTATTCTTCACGATTGTTTTTGCAATCCTGGGTTTTTTGTTTTTCCATATGAAGTTGACTATTACTCTTTCAATGTCTGTGAAGAATTGTGCTGGAATTTTTATGGGGAATGCATTGAATTGCTTTTGGCAAGACTGCAGTTTTTACTATGTTGATCCTACCTATCCAAGATCATGAGAGATCATTTCATTTTTTGATATCTTTAATTTCTCTCTTTGAAGACTTATAGTTAGTTATACAGGTCTTTCACTTGTTTGATTTGAGGTACCCAATGATATTTTATGTTGTTGTTTTTTAAATTATATTTGGTACATACATCTAATTGTAAATACATTCATACCAGGCTCATTTAGACATAACTGAAAAGAACAATGTGGTGGCATGTTGATTTTTTAATATTAAGAATATTTAAACATATAACATGTTTAATGTTTTAAGTAGTTATCTAATATTAATTATTGTTTTTATGGTTAATTTTTAAATAAACTTTTCCTTAGTTTACAATTAAAGTACAGTAACACAATCTGAAAGTCATTCAAATCATTAGGAAAAAGTCATTCCTTGTTAGGACAATCTGAAAGTAAGCTACTACCTAATAATATTCGAAAGAAATTTAAAATTTCTCTCTGGGGGACTAAATGTCAGTTACTCTTTGCTTTGTGTCCTTATTTTACTTCCATAGCTTAGCAATCTAAAGATCATGTTTTATTTACTTTCACACATATGTATGAGCAATATGAGAAAGACTGCATGTGCAACCTTGGGGAAGTGACTTTATCAGAGAATAAAGTCACTTTATTGTGTGCTCCGGTGACTTTGTCCATAGAGAAGACTCCATGACCACACCTAGTAGAGGTTACGTCAGAGTTCTCCATACTAGAAGTGTTTTAGGGTTTATAGAAGAATGTGATTGTGTTGAAATCATAATACTATACAGAATTTAGCCCTTGGCCTCAGGGCATAGTTTTATACAATCTAGGGTTAAGTATTGCAGTAAGAAATGAGTAGGGCTGGAATTAGGAAGTTCAATGTCATTCAGTTATTTCTGTGGTTCTATTCTTTCATTTTAAAATGAAGAAATGACACAATGTAGTGTAAAAATTCTGCCTACCTCTAGTTTTAACTTCACTGTAATTTCATTTTATTTTTTTTTATGAGTGTTTCTGCTATAAGTCATAAAATGCTACAGGTATTCCTGCTCTTTCTATAAATTTGAAAAGAAGAGGCATTCAGTTGTTTCTGAAGAACATTCTCTGTGTGTGTGTTATATATATATATATATATATATATATATATATATATATATATGTATATATATATATTTACTGTAAAATTAGTTTGTAATATAAGACCATAGCAAAGGCAAAAAGTTTGTTAAATATAGAAAACAACACATATTCATTTGGAAGGGAAATTTGGTTTTTGATTTAGTGGTCAAAGTCCACTTTACTATTGTATATGCTGTGGTGAGTCATCTTATTTAAAGTGCTCCTTTTCTTCATAATTGTAATGAACATTTGATAAGAGAATGAATGAGTGAATCGACTTGTAAAGGAATTCAGTAAACTCATGTTTATTATTCCCAATGTAAAATTGCCTGTAAAAGGTTGTGTTGGAATAATTAGTATTCAAGAAAAAGATTCCAGGATCAAAGACCTAATATAACTGCACTGGATCCAGAAGCACTGGCAATATTTCCGAAGTGGCCAAGAGCTATAAAACAAAGTGGATCTGACTAGAGCTGTTTCCAATTTGCACTTTCCTCTTGGGCATCTGTTCAAACCTGCTTATGAATAGAGTCTGACTGATTTGTAGATGGTGTGGGGGTGTTTTTCTGTTCCCTGCTTGCCTGAAATGTTCTAGTATAAGCCACAGTGCTCCTCTTTTCTTACATATTATTTTCTACAGGCTGTCCTCCACAAATTAAAATACAATCCTCAAATTTAAAGGTAATGTAGAATTGGTTGCCTTTGGTTTACATACAAAGAAATTTTTCTGATTGCATTACAATTTACTTTTTTCTCTCGCCCACCTTAAGTCCCCCCCCACTGTGTGTGTGTGTGTGTGTGTGTGTGTGTGTGTGTGTCTGTCTGTCTGTCTGTGTCTGTTTCTTATCATAGCCTTTGTATATTCTCTTCAAGTGTTTTCAGCTGATCTCTGGTGGGTATATTCTTTAGTTTTCCATTAATTCTTCTGTTTGCATCTCCCACAGGCAATGACATTTCACTCAGTATTCATCTGACTAGGTCATTCCCGGTTGCTATAGGGAAATATTATAATGTGGACAGCTTGAATAACAACAGAAATGAGAGAAACACGAGTGTCTTTCCAGTGTTCTGGTGTTGGCTGACAACCCCAACTTCAGGCTCTAGAATATTTTGTGCTTGGTGAGATCATTTTGTATTTCTGGTTTATAGGTGTCATCCTCTAGCCTCTCATTTGTCTCCACGTGGTGTAAAGGCAGGTCACCTCTCTGTGGTCTTTTTTTTAAAGCCACTAATCCATTTTTCATTGAGCCTTTCCCCATGTGAACGAACTCTTTTCCACAGAGTCTGTGTCTTAATGCCATCATACTGGTAGTAATGTTTTGACATACAAATGGCAGGTCCACACTTAATTCAAACTATACCATTGTTAGTGCTTCTTGTTCTGTTCTTCTTACAAGTCACTAACTTCATATACTTCTAAATACACAATAAATGTTTATAATCCATTGCCATTGGAGCATTTCTATAAGAAGGATCCACATTTGCCTCCAAGTAATGTTTTAAATCTGACTTTCAACTTCCCTTAATTGACTATTGTTATGAACAGTTTTTTCCCACCTGCTGCCTGGACCCACTCTTTGTTCCTCCCCGATGGCCACCCAGTCCCACTGCCATGCGAGCCCCAAATAACATGCAGAGACTCTGTATTTGATACAATCCTGTTGGCCAGTTACCATTATTGTTTATGGGCTAGCTCTGTCTTAATTATTAACCCATTTCTACTTATCAAAGTATTTCCATGTGGTCATCTTATCTGAGCTTGGTGGCCTGCGTCTTGCTTCCTCCATGTTCTACATGCTGACTCCTCCTTACTACTTCCTCTTTCCTCCTTGTCTCCTAGCCCCGCCTATCTTGCTTTCTCATTGGCCACAGTGCTTTATTTATTAACCAGTATGAGAAACATATTTACAGAATAACATCTCCCATCAGACTATAGTATTTGTTCTTTCAGTTTGTTAAACAAAAACCCAGTACTCCTTTTTATTTTTTAAACCATTTCTTTTTTTCTTTACGATCTGTCCAGTGATTCTCATATTTTGTTTAAAGATGATAGCAAAATTGCACCTTTCCAACTTTATTTGCATGGTCATTGTTTTGACACAGAGGCTGAATGAATGTCTTCATATGTAAATGAGTGGCACACTAAAAGCTTTTCTTACCCACAGTTCATGTCAGGTCATCCTTTGCCCATGAAGTTTGGTCAGGGTTTTAACCCTCTTTGATTTTTAAAAGCTTGTTTTGGTTCTTGTCCTTAAGACCCTTCATAATCTGGCTGAAGCCAGTTTTTAATGTCCCTGTTTTCTATTTTTTGGATTTCTCATTTATCTGAATATGAAAAAAAGATGCTATGGTTCTACAAAATGTGGCTCTGCTTTTCCATCTGCTTGTATGTCCACATGGTTAGCTCTCTTTACTGTTAAGATACAGCAGTGTGATTAACTTCTTTGTAGCATCCAGGCAACAGTGCTAAGAAATGTCTCTGGGCTTAGACTTTATCACATCTAGGATAGTCCTGGTTCCTTTATATTCTGCCTTACTTGAATCCAGGAACTATTTTGGCAATGGGGACTATGAAAGTGTATGTTCTAAAGTCATCAGTATTTAACAGTGGTGAGCAGCAGCCACCAAAGCTCAACTCTTCCCTTTAGACTTTAGAGAAATGAAAAAGAAAATATACTTCTCTTATTTTAAGCTACTGTGTCCCTTTAGTAGCATGTACTTAATTTTTTTTTAATTACCTGAGACATACAACATCAAATCTAGTGGCTCAAAAATGCTAGCAAGTTCTCCTCCACTGATCCACTCCTTCCCAGTTTGTTTTCAGTAACATCTTAAACTCTTCATAGACTTTCTGCTTTGCTCTGAGTGATTCTAACTTTCAGAGTGAAGGAAACCCAAACCTCATTTTAGTTTATGAATCTGTACAAAAATATCAAATAAGTATCTTCTGAAGATCTACATATTCTGATACAAAATAATATTTATTAATTTATTTATTTATTCATTCATTCATTCATTCATTCATTCATTCATTCATTTATTTATTTATTGGTACCTGGGTCTTTTTAGACTGGTTCCTGGATCATTGGATATGTCAGGCTTATCCATTTCTGTCTTCTTACATAAGAACATAATTTAGTAGGTTTTAATGTAACAAAAGTAAAAGGGAGGGCATAAGAAAGACAAATGGTTTTTATATAGTAACAATCATACAGTTCCGGGGCCTGTAGATGGCTCAGTGAAGTGATTGTTATACACAGGTGAGGACCTGAATTCTATCCACAGAAACCTCTTTGTAAAGAACCAGAACTGGGAGGCGGAGGCAGGTGGATTTCTGAGGCTTCCAGACAGTTAACCTAGCCTACTTGTCCCAGGCCTGAAAAAGCCCTTATTTCTACACTCAATGTGGAAGGCACCTGATGAATGATACCCAAGATTCTCTTCTGGCCTTTACAGGCACTCACCACTGTGTCTGTACATGTTTATCTGTCTTGTACATGCATGTGTATACACAATCACACACGGAAATCCTAGTGCCTTTGTTGTATCATGTAGTTTCTTTAGTCTCTTGATTCTGCGGCACACAGTTGTGCTGCCTTTCTTCACATGATAAGAATGTGCAATCAGTATTATATTCCTTTCTGTATTAACAAGATAGGAGGGCAGAGTGGAAAACACATCAGGATGGAGTGAACTGTAAGTTACAGGCATGACATCTGTGAAAATCTCATTGTTTAGAAGTCCAGCACATTGCCATGCCTACTTACAATGGATGCTGTAAAGACTTTGAGCTTAATTAAGTCTTATTTGTGCATTAGTTAAAGTAACAAGGAGATGTCGAGTAATAGGCATGGAGAAACTAATGAAAACTGACATGTCTTCTGGCTTGATACAATCAATACCTCTTTTAGATGAATATTATTTTTCTTCAAAATTCTCTTCTCCTGTGGCATACCTACCTGCTCAGTGAAAATACTATCTACATCTACTCTGTCAACAAATGAATGCCCAAAATATTTCCTTACTCATCTTCACCATGGATCTTTCTTTTTTTCTGCACACTTCAAAGTAGAATACAAGCTGCTGCTATTATCCTTTATCTCAACTCTTTGCTTCATTATCTGAGAAATAACGTCCACAATCTTGAACTGAGTCCTTCATAGTTGCACTATTTATTCTGGAATATTTCATCCTTCTCATTTGTAATTTCCTTCTTAACTCTGATAATCTAGTTTTCTTTCTCATGTTATGTTTTTTGGCTTGCTTGTGAGTGGCATTTTCTACACAGAGTATGGATTGTAAGTTTTTTAAGAACTTAGATAAAAATGAGTGAAAGTGTCCAGAGATAGCCTTTTTGTACCAGTGGACAGTGGAATAAGGGGATGTAAATAGTTCCAAGCCTTTCTAATTTGTCAATGTCTGCCACATCTCCCTGGGAATGAGGACATTTTCACTAAAAGAGAATTTGAGCTATTGATAAAATACACAGAGATTTTCACAACAAGAGTCATTCTTGTTTGTATCCCTTACCATACTGGCAAAGCAGCAAGCAGAAAGTGTGGGAATCCTGTGGCTTTGGTGTCTTAGTTGAATATTTCTGCCACCAACCCGACCCAGAAGGGATGCTATATGCTGACCTCTCGGATATCCATTAGCTTTACACTGTACAGTAGGCAAGTGATGAATAACTGAAGATGTCCCCAGAGCCACAGAACCATCATTTCTGTCAGATACTGTGTGTTCTTTGCTGATGAGATAAATGCAGTCAGTTGGGTGACATTAGAGGACAAACACATCCTTCGGCTGTTTCAAAACACTCATGGCCCACGTCATCCAGGGTAGACACAGCATCCAGAGCAGTGTGTATGAATAGGAGTTCTCCAACATCTTCTGGATCATCACAAAAAATTGTAGGGTACAACTGATGTGATATGCTAATGATACTTAAAAGTGGAAAGGTGATGGTCTCAGTGAACAGTCACTGGCATCTCTCTGCCTCTCAACTGTGATGTTTCTTTGCCCAAATCATGGTATTTGCAATCAGAGAAGATAGCCCTGTACAGAATTTGGGTGAAGGGAAAGGTGGGGTGGGTTACAATGGGATCCTTTGTTCATTCAAGAAGTCTAATGCCACTTCTGTGTACTGTATGCTATATGGACTGTGCTCTACATACTCCACTTAATGGTGTGAAGTATCTGGTGCTGGGGAACATAGTGAAGTCTGTGGACATGGTTAAACTCATAATGGAGAACTCCTGTCTCACCATCAAATGTTTGCCATGGCTGGGCCACCATTTATTTTGCTGCTGACTTCTGGAGCCTGCTTCTCTGCTCCATGTGTCCGTTAGCATGTAACCCCCAGCTGGCTTTCTTCATATCTCTGGCACTCAGCCTTCTCTTTATGCTGTCAGGGTTGCTCCAAATTGGAATTGACCAAACTCTGTGAAGTTTTAACACCTACTGTGGGCTCTTTTTCAGGTCATCTCCCTACTCTTCCATGTTCCTTGGAGATGTACTCTATGATATTGGAATCATTGGGTATCTTCTCATTCTTCTCGATGCCACCCTTGAAATTATCTTTTGTAGAATCAGCCTTCTATTAAAGCTTGTCTGTTCCTGCTGTAGTCTGACTCCCAAGGCTGACTATCTTGGCTTATGACGTGTGTTTGTCAACCACAAACTTAATACTCATAAAACTGTTTAATGTGGAAAATTTCCTGTCTTAGGATGTTTTTTCATTTTTTAATTATTTAATTGTTTTTAACCTGTATTATTCTGGATATTTAAATGTTTGCAACATTGCTCATAAAGATCTACTCCCTGAAGAGCCCTTTCCTTTTTGATTTGACAAGTAGAAAACTCATCTTTCAACAATAGTCTCAGCATTGTTGTTTTAATGGTAGCTAACTTTATGTCCCTAAGTTTGAGTACTCAATTTTTAATTGCTCACATTGTCCCTTACAGACAGTCATTCTGAACTAGAATGAGCAGATTTATGATGTGCACACTATGGAAGTAGAAACAATGGGAGTATCTGAAATATTTTTATGGTCTGTTTATTACTTTGTCTTTGCAGTCTTGGAATTGTACCCAAGTCTTATCTAATACCAGTATAACACTCTTGCACTTTACCATGTCAATGAATCATAGCACTGTATAATAGTAATCAAAATATTGGATCTGGTTATTCTTTCTTTTGCATCTCTTTGTTTATATGGCTGCTACTTTTGCTTCACTAAAATTCCATTCTTAGGAGAAGATTCTATTTCTCAGTTTTCACTCTTAAGAAGGAATATGTTTTCTGGAATACAATAGGTATTCACTGAATCTTTAAGGTGCTGTCACTGTGCTCTTCAATAATGACAGTGGACCAATGAATGGATTAAGTCTGTTGTAAAATAGTCTGTCAGTGTTCATTGGAGCAAACTGTGATGGCCAGTTATATGACAATTCAACAGAAACCCAAGTCAAGAGAGGAGGGAACTTCAAGTAAGAAAACACTTTCGTGAGATCTCTCTACAGTCTCTGCAGCATTTTCTTAATTAGTGATGGAGAAAGGCACAGCCCACTGTGGGTAGAGTTACCCTTGGGCGGATAGTCCTGAGTTTTATGAGAAAATATGATGAGAAAGCCATGAGGAGTGGCCAGTAAGCAGCCCCCTCCGTGGCCTCAACAGCAGCCCCTGTGTCCACATTCTTGCTGAGTTCCTATCCTGACTTCTTTTGATGTAGAAAAGTAAGCCTAATAAACTCTTTTCTTCCCGAGATGCTTGGGACATGGTGTTTCATCACAGCAATAGGACAGAAATTGGTACCTGGAGTAGTATATTGTTTCCACAGTCCTGACCATGTTTGTTTCTGAATAATTGTGGAAGGACTTTGGAAATATGAGCTAGAAAAGCCATCGAGTTTTCTAAGCTTGTTGAACTGTTCTATGGGAGATTGGAAGACAAGAATGTTAAGGGAAACGCAGACAATGCAGGTCTGATTTGTCAAGTACTACAGGAAAGTTTGAGGGTCACTTAAAGACTGGCTGGGACATATTTGCATATTTGTTTTTCTGAATTAAGATTCTGTGATCTAATCAGCTTGGGCTGAAGTGTCAGCTGTGATTAACTACAACAAGAAAAAATAACAACAACAACAACACAACAGCATCATTGAAGTGGAAACCTTTGCTTTAACTAGGACAATTGATGCTGGTTAGCTGGAGCTAAGAAATTAGCAGTGGTCATGAAGAGACTAACGTGGTTGAAGTGAAATCTTCTAGGAAATGTTTCCTGAGAGTAAAAACACAGGAGCTGTGCTCCAGAGGTGGCCAAATATGTACCCTGCCTTGGAGCTGCTCTTGGTGATATGTAAGAATCACCCAGGTGGTATTAGTTTTGAAGCATGAAAGGTTCATGAAGTACAGCCTTCACAATTTTGGAAGCCAGGAGAGACCATCAGTGATGGTCCAACCTCAGTAGCAGCTGAATACTCAAAATGTAAAGCATCAGGAAAACAAGTTGAGGCTTCGAACCATGAAGAGAGACAAGGAGAGACTTTCTTGAAAGTGCAGCCCAGGTGCAGTAAGAGATTCCAGCATTTTCGAGATACTAGCACCATGAATTTACCACCAAGAACAGCAGCCACAGTGGTGTGGGGCTAAGCCAGAGTCTAGAAGATAAGTGGTGTGTTCTGTAGAGGGCGGAGCCAGAGGTGTGACCCCTTTGGAGGAGCCCAGCTTGTGAATAGTCAACATTGCATTATTTACACCGTTGAAGTTTTGTTTTGTTTTGATTTGATTGAGAATGGATTTTCCCTCTTGTAGTAGATAAATATGTAACTTAGTTTTGATTTGTACAAGAGACCACAGTTAAGAGATTTAAACGATTTTGGATATTTAAAGCGATTGAACTTTTAGCTGTGTTTTAGTTGGTAAAGACTGGGGCATTTAAAGTTATGTTTTGTATTGTAATATTGCCATCTTGGGGATAAATGAGAAAGGATAGTTTCTAATTGAAAAGTGATGTATTTTTCTGTCAAGGTGACAAAGGTCGGTTGTGCTGGCTACTTTTATGCCATCCTCACACACACTGGAGTCATTAGAGAGGAGGGAGTCTCCATTGAGTAAAAGCCTTCATAAAATACAGCTGATGCCAGGCCTGTAGAATATTGTCATAGTTAGTGTTGATGGGTGAGGGTCTATCCCATGGCAGTGTGGATTCACTCCTGGCTGGTGGTCCTGGGTTCTATAAGAAAGTAGGCTGAGCACGTCATGAGGAGTAAACTGCAACCATGGTCCTTCCTCTCCAGGGGCCTACAATCAGCCTTACTGTGAACTGATTGTATGCCTCGTTGGGTAATAAATCATAGAAAGGTGTATGTTGTAATTCAGCAAAATAAGTTTAAAAATACATGAAAATATGATTGATATGTTGTAGTGAAAATTATCTAGAACAAGTTGGGTATAATTATCTGGCATGGCTTTTTGGGTAGGTGTCTTGGGACAAAACTTCACTATCTTTGAGGCTCAGCTACTTTCTAGACTTCTGAGCAGAAAAAAAAAAAAAGATAATTTATCTGCTCCCTTACAGTTTTGCTAGCTCTGCAGTTCTTTGCAAAAGCTGAGAAGAGATGTAAGGACTTGACTGCATGTCTCTTGTGAGCTTTCTTCACACATGGCTTTACTCCAAATTAAAATAAAATTACCCAACCTTTTATATATTCTTAAATAAAGTGTAAGTGGCAAAACTGTAGTTTCATGGCAGAAAGCAAAATGGCAAGAGCATTCTAAAGCATTGCCCCTGATATTACTTTGACTGGGTAGCAGATGCAGTGCATTTGCAATTGGCATAGGAACAGGTGACCTGTTGCCTCCTTGCTGCATGCAAAGCAGTGGTTGTGTGTGTTCTCATCAGTTCAATGTTCAGTGACTATGAAAGAGTTGGGAGTGAAAAGCTGTTCATAAAAATCATGTCCTTGTTGCTTCTAGTCCACCCAACAATTAAAACCAAACCAACATGTATCTCAAAATTCAAAGGAGAATGGTAATCATCTTGTAAATGTATACAATGGCAGTGAGAACATGATAAATTGCTCCAGTGCATTATAAAAGTCTTAAGTAGCGTGCACACCTGTGATCTTACTGAAAGTTATAAATAGATGTTCCATTATTAGATCTTTTTGTCAGGATTATTTCTATAGTTGTTTTATTCATCCCATTCTTAAGTATGGAGTTAGTCAAAATATAATTTGAGTTGAAGTGTCCATATCATATCATAATCTATTTTTATTATTTTAGTTTTATGTTCTCTTTGACTAATTGTGGAATTTGAGATAGAATATTGCAGTCCTGTGTTTTAAGTTCATATCTGCTAAATAATTAAATCAGAATACCCTTGTAAGATAAATTATATAATAAGGTAAGTTTTTCATGCAGTATCTTTTATATAGCAGGTTGGTCCAGAACTTACAATACATCCATAAATGACCTTGAACTTGTGATCCTCTTACTTCTGACTGTCAACTACAGGCTAGTGGTAGCCAGCAAGCACAACTGTATCTTGTATTATAGAGTGCTGCTAATTGTACACTCTGCATTGAATGACAGGCAAGGCTCCATCAGCCCAGCTGCATTCCTAGCCATAAAGTATTTTCTGTAATCCTTCAAGTCTGGCAGAGTCAAAAGTCAGTTCATCTCTGAAGGATATATTTTGAATTCTGCAAACATCATTGCTGTCATACTTGTTTTGAACAAATCATATATTCAGTACTCAATTTAATTTAATGGATGCCCTAAACTAATAGAAGAGAAGCAAACCTGCTCTTTATGTGTTTGTAGTGCAACTTCTTACTGTTTGGGTGAATCAGGAAATATTTGAAAGACCCCTCTGCCTACACTTGGAAGGGCACAGATTGGGTATGGGATGTACTTAGAATCAGGCACTCCCAAGACTCAGCACTAAAGCAGAAGGATAAAGGAGTGATCTAGAAGAAAGATGTGAACAGGAAGGAGATAACCTATTTTGGATACTTGTCATCTCGGGTGATTTCAAGAGAAATCCAAGTTTTCAAATGCAACTGGGTAAATCAAGTATGTCATGAGAAAGTTCAAGGGATTAGTGCCCCAGACATTTCCAGTATGTGTATCTTCCGAGAAATCCCTTTGATCTCATCCTTGGTGCCTCTTACACATGTCCTTATGTTTCTCATCCATTGGAGTCCTTGCCTCTTAATTCCCTGAAATTCCAACACTTTCTGCTGAGTTTCCTCATCAGAAACAGTTCAGTGTTGCCTCCTTGTCCCTTTTGTGGAACCCTGTACTTGAGGAAAGGGTATATGATCTCTATTGTAATTAGTCCTTTGTTGTTGTTATTGTTTGGCTTTTTGAGACAGTTTCTTTGTGTAGTTTTCGAGCATGTCCTGAAACCTCTACTGTAGACCAGGTTGATCTTGAACTCACAGAGATCTGACTACCTGTGCCTCCTGAGTGCTGGGATTAAAGGAGTGGGCTACCGCCTTCTGGCTTTAACTACTTATTAATTCTGTTCAGCATATCCCTGAGTAACTTTTCCACTTCTGTTTCTTATTCTTGACTGAAATATATAGAGAGTATCAGGAAATATGCAAAGTAAAAATTAGAACATGCAAAGTAAAAAAACAAAAAAAAAGCAAAAATTGTTTGCTTGTTTCATAGTTTACTCCCCGGGCCCTACTGACTTTCAGTTGGCAGTGGGATGTTACATGCTCGGTGAGAGCATCAGAATATGTGTTTCCTCATTCTTCTTTTCCTTCACGACAAGTACTTAGGTAGGGGAAGGTGATGCATTTTATTTCTTTATCCATCTATGTGCTGTTTAAATATTCAAAGGATGGATACTCTATAATACAGCATAAACTAATATTTTTAAAACATGAATCCATGGTTTGGACATTTGTCTTAAGACTTGCATTTGTTTCATAAGCCTCACTCACATCTTTTCCATTTAACTTCAGTCTTACCACCATACATCATAAAACGTAGCCTGCACACTTGTAACCGCTTTTTTATTTCTGCTGAGTTGGTCTTTAAGTTGTCTTCAGCTTTTCATTTTCTGTCAAGCTACTGTCCCCAAATTGCTTATTCTGTGGTCACCTATTGGCTGCATATTTGAAAATCAAGAGTTGGAATCTGTAATTTCTCATGGTAGTTTTTCTGTGAAACACTATGATGCTCTATTCAAATATTCCCAAGTACATTTTTTCCCACACTTTTGTTTCTGTGTGCTCTGTCTCAGCTCTCCTGTGCCTTGGGCTTCAAATACTGGTTTTTCATTTTACACTTGCCTCCTCTGACTCAGTGAAAGGCTAAGACTTGTACTTTGGGGATTTGCTTTCTCTTTATCAACTTCTATATTTCTCTTAAGACTTTATTTAATTCTACAGTGAACCTCTAAATCCATGACAGTACTCCCCTCAATTCTGTAACATTTTCCTGCAGGCCAGGGAAGCATGATTGTTCCCTCTATTCTATTAATAATTTAACAAGTATAAGGTGGAGACATTGCCTTTGTTCTTTTGTGTTTTTTTTTAATGTTAGGAGTGTGGCCTTTTTTAATTCAGATTTCAACATTTCAGGTCTTTTCTCAGTATCTCTTTTCTTTTCCATTTTGAGTTGTGGGCTCTGCCTTTACATTTATCTTCCATACCTATTATTTTTTCTTGCTCTTGTGTTTACACTAACTTACTGAATATCTCTTTTTTGCCAGTCTGTACTGAACATCTCTTATAGGTCTCACCACATTTTTATCAATTCACCAAGGCTCTGTGAATAAAACCTTACTCTCTAAGGCATGCACCAGCATCAGAAGACCTGAGCTTCCCGGGTATCCATGTAGGTCTAGAAGGGCCATATATGTCGTTTGAAGGGTCTAGTGCAAAATGAAAACAGCCCTCCTAGTGCCACAGCTGAAAAAGGTATCTTTACAGGAACTAGAATACTGAAACCTGTCTTGATCTTTCATTCAACATTTTTGTTTATTATTTTGTGGTGAATAGTTCACATTTTCATGTGTTTTACATTGACATCCTATATGGAAACATTAAGCAAAATAATTCAGGCAGAACTATTGACATTAAACTATGTATTCTGTGTCTTATATGTGGGTATGTTTTTTTGGATCAGAATTATGGGTTGTTTTACAACTCACCGACATTTATAATTTGATAGGTTTGTATTTTATTGACTCCTTTCATCAGTTATCATTAAATAAGACGCGAGCCATCCAAACAAATTGCTGACTTCTTTCTCTGTTCTTTTCTCCCTGCATTTACAGAGAAGTAACATGAGCAAAAAAGGATATGAGATAAACCTGTTCATTTATGTCACTTAGAATGACATTCCTTGTGTTCTGCCTTCAAGTTTTGAAGAGAACGACTGGTCTCCAAACAACTGTCCACATCCCCAGGGCATCAATCATAAGAGGGCTGTTAACCTTCTCCTTTAGCTCTTCTTCAGATGGGTTGAGCCTCACAAAGCTTTTGTGTGTACTAGAATTTCATGGCAAATGATTAAGAATGGAAGCAGATTCAACTTGTAGGTGCAGTTACCAGAAATGGAATAATGTTAACAACCAATTAGTAAGCTAAACATGGGGCCCTATATGACTGCATAGGCCACTTCCCATGAAGCCCACTATCTACTCTTAGGTAAATCATATGTGTACACTTTCCCACCCAGGCTTTGAATCAGATTATCAGCGGTGCATCTAGACATGCACCTAACATCAGGCATTGCTGCAACTATCACCTCTTAGATAGTTTTGTAAACTTATGGTCATGTCTGTGTGTGGTCCTGTACACTATGATGAGACATCATTAGAACTAATTTGTTAACTGTTTATGTGCTTAATTTTACGTACTGTTCTTACTCTGAATTTTCCCTATAACTAAATGTGATTTCGATTGCTTTGGTTATAGTTGTGTCTTAGTGTATTCTGCATTATTTTTAACATCGTCTCCCAGTATTGCTGATCCTTTTCTCCATGCTACTTTCTTTTTCTCGTTATGATTCCTTTTCTAAAACATCAACACTTACATCCTTTCAGCTATTTATTTTTTCATAAAACTTACTCTCTAGGCCATTTATTTGATGTGTAGTATTCTGTGGTGCATCATTACCTGTTCATGTGTGACCATGTTCTTTCTTCCATGTTTAGTGTTTCTTGAATAGCTGGTCTGCTCCTGAGGTCTAACGTGGTTATGTTATTGGGGTTTAAGAATAATGGTTGATGGTTTAAGATTTTATGGTAATGTACTAGTTTCTCTTTCTTCATTGCATTGGAATACACCTTATTTCCAAAAGGGCTCTCTGCTCTGACTTTAACTATGCTGGTGATTTTTTTTATCTGAATTTCTAAATTTTAAATAAAATGCTTAAACCTTATCTCAAATATGACAGAATACTTGTGTCTGTGCCGGAATTGTTCAGAGTCTTTATGGGAATTATTAGGCTGAATTTGTACAATATTTCTTTTCTCCACTGGGATAGCAAATACTTGAGTAGTTTTTCTTAAAGGCAACACATTTCAGAAGTTCATTTGAATGAATTAAAAAGAAAACTGTCATGACCCTGTGTGCAAACTTGATTTGAAGGCATGAAAAGCAGATGTAATTGAAGTAATTTTATATAATCTTATTGTACTTGCTTTTTTGGTATCAATGAGTAGCTCTATAGAGAAACCTTGACTGTGAGAGTGTGAAATTATGAGGCTGCATCCTGCTTCTTGACTTGTAATTTCCATAACTACTGTCAAACCATTATTTTATAGAGTAACATTGAATAGTACTTGTGTGCTTCCCAATATACACACACAGAGTGCTCTTCCCCACTATGTACACACACACATGTTTATGTTGTTTTCTACAACACACACAATACACACAGTGCCCTTTCCCAGTGAGTATACAAACACACACACACACACACACACACACACACACACACACAAACACACCCTAGTATATTCTTATGATGAATGAAATAATCGTATATTTTGCAAACACTCAGTGTTTTTGATGATTTCTGAGTTACCCTTTCAGATTTGAATGTTGCTTTCTGAATGTATGAGACTAAGTGTAGGAAGATATTGTGTTAAATCTTAGTTTTAATTAAAATTTTGCTATATGTTATTACAACTCCTTTTATTTTTTTAAAAAAGGTATATTCCCATACTATGCCAAGAATAAAATAGTTGTATCTTCCTTACTTATCAATAATATAACCACACTAATCATATGCCTTCCTTTATGTGTACATACACATCATCTCAGAGTTCTAATCCTTTTATAATTCAAATATTAAAGTGTAAATGTGAAACATCCACAACCACTAAAGGCATTATCTGGATTCTTTTTCTTTTTTCCTTTTGTCACGAAGGGAGAGGGGTAGCCATAATTACCAAGGCTATTTTGTTAAATCATACTTTCTTTTCTTTTTCTTTAAAGACATTTATTTTCATCTACCACCTCTCGCTTCCATGTGTCTGTGTGATGGACATGTATGGACATGTGAATACAGGTGTCTTTGGAAGCCAGATTCTATGAAGTCCCTGTAGGTGGACTTACTGGTTGTGGGCAGCCTGATGTGGTTCCCAGATCACATCCTCTGTAAAAGCAGAATGCACTTTTAACCTCTAATCCTTCTGACTATTCCCAAATCATAGTTAAATGTAAGGAGAAAAAGTGTCTGTGTCTGTGTGTGTGTGTGTGTGTGTGTGTGTGTGTGTGTGTCTGTGTGTGTGTGTGTGTGTGTGTGTGTGTGTGTCTGTGTGTGTGTGTGTGTGTGTGTCTGTGTGTGTGTGTATGTGTCTGTGTGTGTGTGTGTGTGTGTGTGTGTGTGTGTGTGCGCACGCGCACACATGTATGTATGGATTGAGTTTAAAGAAAATGTGTCCTTGGTCCACCATTTCACACCATTTCTTTATTCAAACATCTGGAAAGCCCAGCGTGTTGGTGACAACAACATTGACAAAGCTGCTTACTGCATTCACTGTCACAAAACAGTGTGGGTACTAAAAGCATTCCTTTTATGGCAAATCACTCAGTGCTGTGTCTTTTCATTTTGTCCTGAAGGATAGAAAGAGAAACCACATTTGTTTTGAAGATGTGTTCTGAGCATTGTACATCACACACACTGGAAAACAACAGCTCCAAAAAAAGGAGTTCACATTATTAGAGGAGAGAAGAGAGCAGCTGCAAACAGAGTGGGGCCTAATTGCAGATCCTGGATGGATTTGATAATCAAATGACGATTCTGCATACACTAGAAGTAAAATAGCAAAACATTAATTACTCCTATTATTGCTTTCATATACTGAGATGAGGAAGAAAATTAGTTCGTAAAATATTTTAAGAACAGAAAGCTAAAGGAAAGTAACATTCCCACATTGAAATATCTGTGCTGGCAATGAAAACATGCCCTAGAAGAAAGGAGTCCCAAAATAATAATGCTGACGGGGATGAAACCGGCATGTTATAACTACAACGTGTCATCATTTAAGGAAGATCCACAAGAAAGGGAGGAAATAGAATGAAGAGAAAGTACTAAGCATTGAGATCCAGATGCATTTTCAGTGCAATGTATCACTTCATTGTCAAGAATTAAGGCTCTGGTTTTAGGCCTTATTATACTTATGTATTTATATTTGTATGTCAGTGAATCTTATGTCTTATCTTCAGAAATCACAACTGAAACTTAGCTATGAGATGAAACAGACAGCAAAAGGATTAGGATCAAACTGACTAAATGCTACAGAATATGGTCTTCACTTTTACATTCTGTTAGAAATAAATGATCAGAACGGTTCTCAGAATTTCTGAAACATGTATCTCTGCATTAAAAAATGAACACTCTTCTGTTGTTCAAATATAGGCCTAGGTAAGAACTAAAATCTAATTGTTCCCATTTCAGTAATAAAGAAGTCACAATTGAGCCAAGTGTGGGTGTTCATATTCATAAGCCATGACTTTGGGAGACTGAAGCAGAAGGATTGGGAGGTATAATAAGTGCCATATCAGCCAGGTAGTAAGACTATGTCTCTCCAGCAAGTAGAACAAGAGGAATTGAAGGAAGGAGGGATGGGGGGTGTAGGGGCAGAGACATTGTGGGGCAGAGGGAGGAAAGGGAATGAATATGAGAAGACAAAGGACAAGGAAGTTGTCACTGCAATGCCTCACACCTGTTGTGGCTGCTAACATTGTAACCAGATCAGAGCATCACTCCTGCACTCTGCTGTTCTGATACCAGGTTTTCAGGGGTATGCGCTGCTGTAGATAATGTAATATCTGACTCATCAATGGATACTTCTCCATTTTCTTTGGAGAGTTGAAACCTAGCACTAGATCAAATTTTCCACATTTCATTTAGCTCTCATCGGGATTGGCATGGTCTCTAGAGAAGGTTTGGAGTTTTCCAGAAATTTTCCTTTGAGGCCAACTTGGAAAGGAATCAAGGCATTCTGGTGTCATCTACAGTAATATTTCATTTCATACTTTAATGTAACTTACTTTCTTTTAAAATGTGAGAGGCAGACATTGCGTGGGAAATGGTTGCTGGTATCTTGATACTCTTTCGCCTTTGTTCGTAATAGAGCCATTTTCCCCAGTCCAGCACAAGGAATGAATTGTTGTTTTTCTCGGCAACCTTTGGAGTATTTTCATTAGCATCTTTATTTGCAGCTAGGGTTGGCAATGTGACCCAGCCTGGTTTCTACAAGATTTCTTAAGTGTTTAAACCCTTGCTGGGTAGTGTCATACATTGAGAACCTTCCCTTCCCAGAAACTTTGTTTTCCTTGTTCACCAATAGAATAAAACTGTTATATACACACTTCATGGGGGAAATGAGCGTGAGGAAAGAGAACCCTAGAATTCTTAGCCTGACATGCTTATATGTCTGACCCAGTAATGGCATCCTATGCATATGTTATATATTATACATTAATGTATATTTTTGAGATTATAATATAATGACACAATTTTCTCTTTCCTTTTCTCCTTCCAAACCCTGCCATATACCTCCTCTTGCTCATTTACATGTTCATAGCCTTTTTTAATTATTTGTTGTTGCATACAAATGTGTTTTCTTCTATCCAAACCAACTTGGTTAGATACAGTCCTGCTTAAGTTTAAGCCAAGTGTTCTAATGGTTGGAACCTCTCATGGCTTAGAGGGAAATAATCTCATTCTAATAGCAGGCAAGACAAGAAGTTAAAGAACAGCATGGTACCCAATACATATATCTGTTTTTCACTTGTTAGTTTGAATGCTTTACAACAGAAGAGAAAAATGGAAAAGCTCAGAAAACAAACTCCAACAGTTACTTCATTGACTTAGAGGGTCACGTTAGCAGTCTGTATTCCTTGTGACTGAGTGACACTCAGCCAAGTGGCCAGAGAAAGAACAGTTGGCCCTTTTCATGCAAAGAACTCATTTATGGGAACCAGTCTTAAAGACACAGAGAATGGTCAGCATTATCGATATTGTAAGCCAGCTAAAGAATCGTGGAATGAGCTCATGTGCCTCTACTCAGCCATACTTCTCTGGCCACTTAGAACTTGGGGAACATTAAATTCATGAAGCACAGAGGGCATTGCTGTGTTACACTCATCATCATGGAAGGTTGGGCCATAGAGGCTCACGTGTTAATCTTGCATTGAATATTTAAAAAGTGCAGACAACCTTTGCCTACAAAGAAATAAATTCTTAATTTCTAGGATAAGACAAAGTTAGGCAGTGGTGCCAGCAAGTCAAAGGGCAACTATGGTTTCCATTCTTTTTCAGAACAGGTTCCCAGGCAGACTCTTGAAGTATCAGTCAGTTTATCTTGATAATGTAAGCAAAAGTCTGGAAGTTGTAGGCAAAGTACTAAGGTTCTGACTGAGTACATTGGGTTCTATATAAGCATCTAATCCTAATGAAGTCACTCAGGATACTGAATCAGAACCTAAAATCAAAGAACTTAGTGGCATAGGAGGTGTTAATATATAGGGCCTATGAAATTCTTCACCCTACTTAGATTTCAAGGTGAGATTATTATTATTAATTTTTATATACTAGTGGGTCAATTTCATGTTGTCATCCTTCCACTCTAGGGAATCCGTCCTCAAACTACAAATGCTAACTCAGCATGAAGCCAGTGGCTTTAATCCATTTAAAATATGTCCTGTGGATAGGCATTATACAATACACCAAGACATAAATTATAATGAAGCAAAGCATTGCATGGTCAGTAGTTTACTACAAATGATGTGCTGCAACATTTTCTTTTATTCTGCTATTTCATGGAGAAATGTCTTGAGTCAGCAAACTGGTTTGATCACACGCTAATAGGTCATGTCCTACATGCCTAAAATCGCGGACACAGTCCTAAGCTTCTGTAGCCAAACCTTTAGGTTGCCAATCATACAAGTCTAGCCAAGCTTCTCAGATTCTGATGACTTCCATGTTATTAATCACATTGTCTCAGATCTCTCCTGTCCTGAGCTTTTTGAAGAACTTACCTACTTCCATTTCCTGGTAAAATCCTGGAACTATCTTTAAATAGCTCATTGTGTGTGTGTGTGTGTGTGTGTGTGTGTGTGTGTGTGTGTGTGTGCTGTCATGCATGTGGAAATCAGAGAACACCTTATCAGTCTTGTTCTCCCATTTAACCATGTGGGCCCCCAGGGACAAAACAAACAAAAACAACAGCAAAAACAAAACCCAGATCATCAGTCTTAGCAGCAAGCACTTTTATCTACTGAGTCATGCTCTGGTAACCTGGAGACTATTCACACCCAGTGCATTACATTGTTTTCTGGTATTAGACGTCTTTACCTATTGGTTGTTATCAGTGCAGACTTCTAATTAGAACTTGTAATAGTTGGCAGAATAGAATACATTAGGAAAAGGCTCAGGATAAATCTGTTAATGGATGGCCTAGAATGTCCCCCGTCTGGTGCTCATGAGTCAGAAGATTCAGTTTAAGATGCTGGGCTCACCACTACTGAATGAGACTGTCCAAAACTACTGCAGCATGGGTAACATTCACAAGAGCTATTTGCTATACAGAGAAGCATATGAAGAGGATGGAGAAACAGTATTCAAATATCACGGCAGCATCAATGAGCAAACTCATATGGCACCTTTTGATGCATCCGATGCTTTCTGATGTTCATGTAGCTTGAAGCTCTGGGCTTTCTCCTCATCATAGTCTCTGGAAGTGTCTTTGAGCATTTCTTGCTCTGGCTCAGAGTTTAGAATTATGCCTGGATAAAAAAAGCACTCTGGAAGACTCCCTTGCAAGTGTCTTCCATATCTGCGGTGCCAATTAATTCCTCCCTTGTCACATTTCAGGCATGCTCCCATTAAAAGTTGTTATGTGTGTCTGCTTTTCTCCTCATGCTCTTATCTAAAGAATCTACCCTTGAGCTTCAATTTTAATTTATCTTCACTTTATTCAGTGTTCAGATTTGAGAACAGGGTATGGCACTATCGGAGGGCCAATTGGTTTTTCTTAACATTATAATTTTATTCATGTGCATAAAGTTATGTCCCTTTGGTTTTTTGCATATTGTCACTGAGTACAAAAAAATCTGTTGTCTCAACAATCTCATAATCAGACATTTGTTACTGATAAAAGTGGGAGAAATTATTTTCCACTTCTAAAATGGAATGGGAAGTTGGCATGTTGAAATGGAATGCTCATTTATGTTCTAAGTCACAAGACCAGAAATGACCAAGATAATAACTAATATTAACAGGAGGAGACATGATGGCAGTTAGACTTAACAGCAAAATAGTAACCTGTGAATAAGTTTTGAGAAGCCATCTAGACAGTAAAGAATTTATTTAAGACCAAAACGAAGATCAAGATATAAATGTTTTGGAAAAGAAATACTTTTGGAGTAAAACCCTGAATCATAGAAATGAGATACTGTTGGAAATTTCTTTGCTAAGTTATTTTCATTGAGTTTTGTTTTTCCTTTGACACAGACTGAATTTTACCCCCAAGCTCAGTGTTATTTTTTTTTTTGCCATGTGTTAATTTCTTGCATGAATGCCATATTTACTTTCATTTAGTATATGCTGCAGTTAGCATGTGAGAAGTACTTATTACTGGTATTCTGTTGATTGTAACTGAAGGACAGCTCAGGGTCTTGCAAGGCTCTAGGGTTGTGAGACTATGAAGGAAATTTTGCTGCATGATTTGTGATTACAGAGGATCACTGGCTTCTTAAACTTAATCCTATGAGCCATGGTTCAAATTAACAAACTTTCATAGCTTCAGAATGGCTGACATCTGTTCTGAAGGTTTTACTTTTCTATTGAAGACTCTATTGTAACCATGTCTCAGTTTGTTCCGGCAGGAGTGCTTATTTATATAATAATTGTGTCGAGTGCTCTTATTAAACCATTGTTAGGTTTGAACTGCTAAGCTCTCAGCTATTTTGTTTCCCTCCTAAAGCAGCCAATTTATAGCATTGTTCAATCCCATATGTATTACAAAATGTATGGCCATCAAATTTGCAGTGTGGTTTGCTTTAATTCAAATGCTTTTAATTTGATAGTTTTAATAATTGCATGTTTCCATCAAAGGGTTGGAAAGAAATGCAGTTGACAAACTACAATAATACATTAACAGCCACTGGATTTATGAAAGGGCTTATGGTTATTTCTGAACCTATAATTGGTAAGCCTGAGCTGTGCATCTCGGTCGTATCAAGATGCTAATTACCTATTAAATGGGGCTATTATTTATTCCTCAGATGCTTTTGCTTTCATCCTATAGTAAATCAGTTCTCAAAAAGTTTATCATTTCTTTTGATGTGCATCAGTATTTGAGTCCTTCTGGAAAAATCTCAAAGAAAAGTTTAACACAACTGTCATCAGACTCTTATGTTTTCGCCTCTAGTTGACTGTTACTTTATTTCCCTGTGGAAAGGGAATATGAACTGGATGCCCTTATCTCTGTTCTTGACTTTATTCCTTAAATCACCCTTTGTCCATTTTCCAAATGTTTCAAAAAAAGGAAGAATATCCATAACATTGTATTGTGGAAGAAATCTTAGGGTCTAATGCATGAAGTAACAAGCTCACGGCAGGTATATTGACATAGTCTTTGCTCATGAAAAGACAGTAGGTTATCTCCACTTGAGTTAAAATTGTGCTTTAATGAACACTCAGTCTCCTGGTTATTCCATAGTTCTAGTTACTCAGATGAACTTTCTGGGAAAAACTACTTTGGAAATGCTTTATAGGTTTGCAAAACATTTCCACGTTGTCAATCCATTGTCCCTTGTTTATCAAATACTGGGTGATGCTGTAACAGATTTAGAAAGCCAGAAACAAACACAAACCAACATTCTGACCACACGGCCTGGACTGTGTTATGGGTCCTCATTGAACTTAAGCATTCAAATATCAAATATTATTGAGTGGCTGCTTAGGTAAATATTTGCAGGTGATAATTGATTCCAGGGAGGTTTATTTCCTATTTGCTCTGAAGTTTATGGGATAACTATAGTTTTTTGAAACATTTGATAGAATTTTTTAAAAGACCAATAATCTGCATTTTTCTGATTTTTACCTTATTTCTGGACATGTCCTCCCATTTTGGGGGGTACATGTTTTAGATTTTGATGTAAAGACCACTGTCTTTCTTGCGATCTGCCTTGGAAGGATTGAAAACTAAACCACCCTTTCAGATCATGGATCCCATGGTTTACACTGTGTTAGCTGTGAACCCCCCCCCCCTTAACCCTTAATCAGACTTCAGAACTTGTCCCTCTCCTTAAAGGACAAGCTCACATCAACTTTGCCCTTGAGTTCCCTTCTATATTTTTTGGTCACCTACCACTACTGTTGCCTAAAAACAAATATATACATGCTTACCATACTCAGTCACAGCTTATTTGCCACTAAAAAGAAACGAGAATCTTGCTTGATAAGCTTGATAAGAGAGGATAACAGTAGCTTTAAAAAAAAAAACTACCAGGTGATCATGGGCTTATTGTTTAATAGATAAGGCTCAGCAAATGACCTCTTAGGATTATTCACCAGGCCTTATTATCATTAAATGTTCTTCACTGAATTCCTTAAATTAAGGTCATAGCTCTCCCTTTGGATATCACTTCATGTTACCCCATGTTTTAAACATAAAATCTAGGGAGAAAAACAGCATCAAGCATGATTGTAGAGACAGTCCAACCTGGCAGGCAGTGTAGCTGTGCTTCTAACCCCAGTGAGGACTGTTGCTCACCTCTGGGCCTTCATCAATTCAAAGTGAAATAGTTAGAAATACTTATCACTTTAGACGTGGCTGCATCTTTAAAACATAACAAAACAAAAAACTCACTAAGAATAAACAAAGGGAAAAATAAAACAGACCAAAAGCAAAAGGAAATGTGTGAATCAAATGTACCCATTCATACAGCACATATACAGATGTTTTGTGCAAATTACACTAGAGGAGGTTTTTATTTTACATATTTTCACAAAGTGTGCAAAAGCAGGTATAACAGTCCAAAGGTATTGTAGCTACTCTTTTGTTTGGAAGGGTGAAGGTGGCTTACTAACATCAGATACTTCTCCCTCATTTGTCAGTGGTGTTTAAGACATCGTTTTAAGCATAACACACTGGGCTGTCTCAATACCTATATTTACAGTTCTCCATTTTGTAACAGTCCTTACCGTAGATCACAGCAACTTTCTTTGTTTAGGATCTTAATGTAAAGAGATTGAGAAAATGAAAAGAATTCAATATTTTTGTATAGGAAAGATACCCTTTTGAGTTTTCATGTGAACGTCTTCCATCCTTTGTTTCACCATGTCTGTATTGTGATGTTAGACTCAAGGAAAGCTAATTTCAGGATCTTAATCTGCAGGGCTTCAAACAGTCAGGAAATTCAGGCTACTATTGAATATAAGACCCTTGGTCTCAGGTTTGGCATCCAAACTTCATCCACAGTGTGCTTGGGTTCCTGCCATGATTCGGCTTCTCAGATGTGGCTGTAACTCAAGTCACGTTGACATCTGACTGTGGCAACCATGACTCAACATCGCCTGCTATAATGTGCATGTCTTACTCTTTTCCTTCTGTCCCTCCTGTGCTATAAATAACGGTTCATGACTAGCCTTGCTTGAGTTATCTGTGCAAGTGAATGGTTTCTAACTAGCAATTGAATTTCTAGGATAATGCATCATGTGTACCTAATTGAAACTCTCGATCAAGCATAATTGAAGTGATATGAAACCATAGTTAGAGTATTTAATCTCAATTCCTGTTGGGCAAATTCATGAAAATCCACTATAGATGAGTGAGCCTTCAGTGCAATTTCACTCTTAACTTACTACACTGTATTGCATGCTAACATCTGCTTCTGATTCTGTATTATTTCCTGAGCTGTATGCTTTCCTTATGCCAATATTAAGTTCATCCAATTTTTATTATGGATTGGAAGATAATATATAATTATTAACAATTATTTCAGAATTAATAGGAACCTGTGTATTCTTATTTTTTTTTTTTAATAAAAGGTAGGACTATCTACCGACACTAATTTTCTCTTATTCTTCTAGGTTAATAAGGAATTTGCTTGGTAAACAAATGTTTCTCTTGGAATTAAAAATAACTTTATATTTAATTAATGTTTATAATGAGAACCTTTCACTGATGTGGTACACATTACTATATTTTCTGAAATTGTATTTGCTGTCCATATTATCTCTTACATGTCAACTATAAACAGTATCATTAAACTATATTTCTTAGAAGAGTTGTGATTCAATATGCATAATAGTATAAATGTGTTTTAAGTAACAATTTTAATCACGGCTCCTAATTTTATAAAGAACTTCAAAACCTTCACCATGTTCATGAAGTTATCACTGTTGAAATTTTAACAGTTCTACTCAAGGAACTTGTCTATTCTGCATTTTCACATGGCTTATTAAAGAAAAAAATGCATACTGCCAGATGATATCTGGTGGGTGTGTCATTGCTGACACTTTACACAGGAAAATGAACTGAAATCAGAGACAGACCTGCTGAATTGCTGCTAGCTCTATAGAACACATGCTTGTAATACAAACCTAGTAAGACCCTTTAATTCTGTAACCTAAGTTGTTGGATTTCTCTGTTGGTTCCCATTTCCTTCCCTAATAAAGTGCTAATTGAAGGCAGACAGTTCACACTCCACCAATCACAGAGGGGCAGTCTCTTATGCTCTGATGCTGGTGCTCGTAGGAGAAGACAGCATCAACCCCTGAGCAGGTGAGCGTTTGAGCATCCAAGCTTTCAAGCCCTGCCCTTCAGAGGCTCCAGTGTCACTGTACCCACCAAGGAGGAACTTTCCTGATCAGCTGCTGTTTGCCTCATTCCTTTACCTTTAGCTTCTATACTCAGGAACAGAATGCGAGTCAGGGAGGGAGGGTCCTCCACCTAACCAAACTCCTTTCTGTGTCTGTAGCTTCACTTGTGTGAAGAGGGGTATGGGTGGCCAGGTCATATTCACTAATTCACTATCAGAGATCCTTGATTTCCTCTTCAGGGTCAGAGGATGGCTCCGGCAGGCATGCTAGAGGTAAAAATCCATCATAGCAGGACGGATGAGCTACGTACACATTCTCTAGATATAACTGGGACCCTACCTACCTCAAGCTGAATGTGCATGTGAAGCCAAACATTCTGAAGAGAGCTTGAGGAGAAAGTTACTTAATGTCCATTTGATTCTGTTACCACTTTTCATTCTATTATTTTAAATTAGAGACACGCATTATTTACTGGGCAATAGTATCTGTTCCTGGAGATTTGAGTTGCACTTCTAACTTTTCAGGTGACTGTATTTGGAAATAGAACTTTGTGGGAACTGTTTAGGAGTAATTACTATTAAATTTGGCTATAAGGGTGAGATGCTTACCTGAGAAGCCTGGGATCCTTGCAGAGAAAGGAAGTGCTTTGTGTGGCGACATGTGCAGTCGGCCCAGCTACTTGGAAGGGAGATCGTGAGTGTTCCTTGAGTACAGGAATTTAAAGGCCAGCCTGGGCAGTATGAGGAGCACTTGATTATAAAAATAAATAACAAAATAAAACAAACCAAAAAAAAAAAATGAACACAACAGAGGCCATAGGGCATACAACTCTGTGCCTGCTTAGAGAATGGGCCACAAGGAGCCTGGAGGGACCACAAGAAATTACCAGCCCAGGAGAAGGGCTTCAGTGACTTGTCTTTGAGACTCTGGCGTAGGATTGTGGAGTACAGATGCTGTGTTTCAGTCTCCAAGTCTGGTATTTGATATGAAGCTTGAGTGAGTTCAAAAGCAAGATGATGTCCCTTCTACCTCTGCATTCCGTTCTATCCATTGGCAAGTAAAATCAGGAGAAAGAAAATATGCACACATCAGAGCTGTTGTATGTATTGATGCTCTTCTCAAGGAATCAAGAGTTTTCTTCCTTTGAGTCAGGGAGAAGGAATAAAAATGAAGCAAGCACTTCCATGAAGCCAGACATGACAATAATTGCAGCTATCCCCGAGGGTAAGAGAGGTGAGAGTCAGGGAGCTGAGGCAGGTGATAGGCAGGAGGCTAAGGCAGGTGGAAGGGTAGGGAGGCTAAGGCAGGTGGATAGGCAGGAAGCTCATGCAAGTGGGTAGGCAGAAGTGACACTTTCTGATAACACGTCTTCTGTGGATCATAGTGATTGTCCATTCCATACCCACCCTGGCCCTGAAAATGAGGAATGCTGAGTTTTGAGCTCTCTTCCTTTCAAAAGTTGGGACGCTGAGCACTGTAGGACATCAACCCTTTTATTTTATGAGTCCTGTGCCTATCACCTGGAAAGTTGAAGTGCAGATTCTCTCTTTTGATGACTGGGAATCCTAGTGACTAGCTCCTTCAAAGAGGGATGAGGACTGAGTTGTATTTATATGGTCATTCAGACTGGATATGCTTTTCAGGGTTGCCAGCTTAGGCAGTGATATTGGGAGCTTTTAGAGCCAATACAGAGTAAAATCTTGTCTTCAACTGGAAGTCGTGTCTAGAAACAAAATTATTGCAAGTGGTACGACCTAATATGACTATTTTTTTTGCATACTCCCTGGTGTAAGGCATATACTGCAGTGGTGGTATAGCAGGAGATGTATACATGCCATTCCTCTTGTTCAGTTCCGTAGCCTGCAATTGTCACTGTTACTCTCAGTGATTGGAATTGCATGTTGGCAACTGTAAATCTGAGAGTTATATTCTAGTAACAAGAGGAAAAAAGAGAGCCCAGAAACCTAGTGCTATAAATGCATGGAGTTCGCTGCCATGTGCCATTTACTATGACAACAGCAACAATAAGTCTTGAAACTGTGTATAGTATTGCTTGCTACATAGTCCTGTTATTCCTGATTCATTAAATGCATTTGTGGATATAATCAAATGTGTTAAAGCTCATATGTTCACAGCCTAGGAAAGTGCTTCAGAAGAAATGTGAACAATCCAAGGGCAATTGCCAGCATATTATTATTGGTATTTTTCAGCGTAATGCAGTCCCTCGGCACCCCTTTTTGAACATTCCATGTCTGTAGACATATGCAAATACAAACCCCTAATAGAGTTCTGATTATGTAAGCACTTGAGCTATATTTGCTTGTGAAAATATTCACATTAGCTGCCTCATGGAAACCATTTATTTTGAGGGTCAAGGTTGTATTTGGAGAGTTGACAACTTGAACCAAGAGTGACCATTGCTGCTTAGCATGTGTGGATCTAAGTCGTCTGCCTTCTCTTTTTTGTCATCAGAGGAGGGAACATTTTTAGTATATCAGATTAAAGACTTTCCCACTTTCTGTAATTTCCTATTGGGTTAATTCAGTTGATGTTGGTGCCATACACTTTAATAATAGAATACCCCACAAATAGGAGCTTCACTTTAACTCTAATATCAACGTAAGATTACAGGCAGGTCCTTGCCACTTATATGCTGTCTCATTTTTCTTGTTATGCCCCATCATGTCGCGTCTACCTCTGGCCAGCAAGGAAACACAACCACGACTCTTCTTCAAGCAGTTTATTCAGGAACCTTGTGCATCAGCTTCTGCTTCTCCCAGCCCCAGCAAGCCCTTAAATGTGCTCTCACAGCCCAACCAGCTCATGCCACCTGGCAATCCCGGATAGGTCACAGAAGGAGGAAGGGCACCAGATCCATCAAGCACTTCCAAATAAGGCTTGTTTACTACCTGGCATCCAGCTAGGCGCCATATTGGGGCTGTGGCTTCCCACACCATCACATTGCACTCCATCTTGATTCTTTATATGTGCACATGAACACACACACACACACACACATACACATACACATACACACACACACACACACACAGAGAGAGAGAGAGAGAGAGAGAGAGAGAGAGAGAGAGAGAGAGAGAGAGAGAGAGAGAGAGAGAGAGAGAGAGAGAGAGAGAGAGATGCTGTTGGAATATTCACACCTTCCTGAAATTCAATTTCTAAGTTTTCCTTTGTTCATAATTAATTTTTTTATCTCTTCAGGGAAATTAAGGGTTCAATTTTAGTACATCTTAAAACTCTATAACGCTTGTTTGAAAAATGTAGAGAGCTGCGAAGTGCCGCGTCTTAAATATGGCGCTGGCTTCCGCCTTCCACCTCCCCGAGGGTGAGCGCTATCTGTCGTAAACAAGCCCTTATTTGGTTAAGTCTGGTTAGCCTGTCTGCTTCCCCATTAGAGTAGCCTATCTGCAGGGTCCATGTAGTTCACTGGGGTTAGTTAGTGCAAGGGGATTTAAGCCTGTGCAGGGGTCCCCCAGGACCCCGTGGGTCAGAAGAAACATGTTCAAGGATCCTGATTAAAACTGCATAAAGAAGATCTTCCCGGAGTCGTGTCTTCCTTGCTGGCAGGGGTAGGCGCGTACAGGATAACAGATAACAAGTAAACTTACTGTAAAGGCTGCAGGTCTCTTAGGTGGAAATGAGCATATATATATATTCAGTAGCAATTATAAAAGGAAAAAGAATATAGAAGTGTGATGTGATTTTAAATATGTTGTCAATATGAAAATAATGGAAGTGATCTGGGGAGTATACTTAGATTTATGATCTGTTTAGAGTTATGTAGAGAAAATGGAGGAACACATTAAAATACTCATATTCTTCATAGTTCCATTACATTTCAGAGAAAGGGGGGGTTAGAATCTGGTTTATGACACAGTAAACAATGAACAAAAAAATTGTTATTGCTAGTCTAGGAACAAAAACCCATTTGTCTTTGTTTAGTGAAAGTGTGTATTGAAATATATTACCTTTGTCTTAAAATGAGGGATTTTGATATTTGTCCACAAAACTATGATGCTTATCACATTCAAAATGCCAATCTATGCAGGAAATGAACAGATGCAGAGTAAGTTTAGTTACATACTTTTCAGATAATAATATTCAGAACTATTTTTATTGACATTAATATGGTAGTATGGTAAATCAAGGGCCTTCTACATGGTAAGTAAGAACAGAGCACCATCAATCTGCAGACATAACTCCTTTTCCTACTTTCTGTTTTGAGATCACTCAAATTTGCCCAGGCTAGCCTCAAACCACCAGGTAAGCATTGATCTTGAGGTCATTCTGCCTCAATTCCTCAGGTAGGTGGGATCACAAGCCTGCACCATTAGAGATGGCCAAAAATGCAATATTATTTTTGTCACTTTAATTATATAAGATGAGATCAAAGCTATATCATTCATAATAAATTTTGTACTCATGTAATTTTCATATGAAATATACAGATATGGTTTAAAGAGATCTTTGTTGCAGCTTAAGTATTTCTATTGTTTCTCTAGTCTTCTTTTACATTTGATGTTAGTAAAAGTATAACATTTTGTATTCATTAGAGCCATCTTAAAATTAATTTTGAGAAAATCAACATATAGATACCTTATTTAGTTTCTCTAAATGAAAATTTGGTATAGTCTCAAATTCACCCAACCCTTCATGTATTTTCAAATCCTGTTTTTTTTTTTTTATAGAAGGAAGAGAGATTGAATTTTATATGGGCATCTTAGAGTACATATTAATGTGGTGCTTTATTTCTTATGAAGTCCCAAGAGTCATCCCACCAGACTAGAATCGTTGCCTGAAGTTCAGTCTTAGATAGAGCTATTAGTGAGTTTGCCAAGGACACATCCAGCCATCATCATTTCAAAGTCAAGATCTGTTTCCCCTTTCTTATCGCTGTTTACAGAGCTGCTTAAGTATCAATAGTTCTTTCCACTCAGTACTTTATAACCCAATCATATTTTCAATTTCTATTGTCAGCCAGAGTTATACACCCTCTGGAAGAGTTGGTATGTAACACTGAGGAGTTTCTGCTTTATTGTTGCTCATTTCTTTGCTGCCCTCTACTTCTGGCTGACAATGACAATTCACTTAATTCATGTTCACCAGCTTTGTTCTTTTATTCTCGCTGACTGCAGCTTGCAGTGGTGGGTGGCATTCACCTTTATGAAGACAGTATGTGGAGGGAAGTTGATTGTGCACCTCCTGCTGTAGAGGCAGTGAGGCTTATGTGCTAATCACAGGAAGAATCATGCCCATCAGGGCTGAGAACTTGTGTGGCCCACACAGCTTAAGCTCCTACACACATTTTTTTAGACTGCTTTCCTGTGACTCACTATTATCTTTCAGGTAACTCTGATTGTTTTTCAGGGATGAAATAGAAGAGAGGAAATGTTAAGTTTACAAGCAAAGGCAAAAGTTCTGCCCCCAGCCTCACAAGAAAAGTTGAGTGACTCTTTGAGATGAATGGTCTCAACTTTGAGCAAGCTGGAATGTCATTGCAATGAATTAATTCTCTCTCTTGTTAGAGGCAAGTTTGGAGAGAAGAAGTAAGTGTCCAGACAGTTAGTACAGCATAGGATTTAGAGGCGGCATTTGAGTCTTGATTCTTTACTTGTCTTGTTTGGGGATGGTGGCAATTGCCTTCTGTTCACTCAGTTATAAAATCAAAGAAGTAGTTGCACTTGTGTTTTTAGCGTTGTTGTGAGTGTTGTGCTAGCTTTTCATTTAAGTGACAAACACCCGAGAAAACAGCACCAAGGTAGATGGACTTGTTTGTGGTTTTAGTGATAGCACTACTTGGTCGCCTGGCAATGATGGCAGGGGAGGGGACTTCTGAGTCACCAATGCAGAAACATCATGGTAGGAAACCATGGCAGAGCAAAGCTGATTACCTCATGGCAGCTGGGAAGCAAAGAAGGATGCCAGGTGAATGATCTAATGTGTAAGGGTACATTCTGAAAGACCAGCATCCTTCAATAGGCCTCATCTTCCATCATTCTCAGCTCTTTCCATTAGTTCATCCAATTCCAAGTCCATCAGTGGATCAAACTGTGCTTGGGGCAGAGCTCAAAATCTCCTCCCTGAGCGTTGCATTGGCAAACACGCATTTTTAAAACGTGTCTTGAAGGTATTGTTCACATTGAAACTCACAATTACTAAATAATCCTCAATTCCTTGATAGAGGAGAGATGTTTCACCAAAAATGCTTTAGTGTATAAAACGTGATTTTAAAAAAGGGAATATTCAAGGAAACTTATGGTCTATCATATTTTCAAGTTCAAACATTATCTTTGAGAAACAATTATGCGAATTATAAGAAAAGCAGTCAAGTATTTATGATGGCATGTTTGAATAATGTTCATGGTCATAAGGAGTTTTATTTTATGCCAGCCAACTTTGTGTGTCAACCAAGTTAGCATGCTGAGTGTTGTATACAGCACACAGAGCATTTTGGTCCCCTTCGGAATCACCACATGCAAATCATTTCTGTCCATTTTATAGAACCAGGCATATAATGGTGATACTCTAAATTATTGTAGAGGTTGAACTGTATGCTGTCTTTGCCTTCCTAGAATTTTGTGGATCCTATCTATGATTTATTTCAAAATGAATCCTTGTTAAGGAATACAACATCAAATTAAAAATTACTCCTAAGGGGAAGTGAAAGTGGTTTTATGATATGATTATAAGGAATGCATTGTGGTATACAGCAGTAATTAGCTAGTTCAGTTTTGTTTTATTTTTAAGAACTCTGCCTCTGAATTTAATCTTCTTTGTTCCAGTGGTTTAGAAACGATTTTTAAAAAAGTCACTGTTGCTTTGTTTTAGTGGTCCTGACCATTCATTCACAATTTTCTTTTAAACTTTTTCTGTACCACCTTGTGCTTCATTAGATTTAATTAGTAGCAATCGACAGCGTCAGCAGTGTTCTGGTCCTTCCTAGGGCTGTGCGGATGGCATCTGATGGCTTTTTATGTGACTCCTAGTCTTCCTGCTCTCAAGAATAAAATCTTTGTTTAAAAGTGATCTGGGCTATTCATACCTAAGTTCCCTCTCATCTCTATATCACATCTCAATTTCCTCAATTCATTACATAAAGGACACGGGATGTAGAAAGGGCATATGTAAAAGCTCCACAATTGATTAAGGATTTTAAAAAGTAATTCTTAAGAGAAAATGTCAAATGGGTTTGGAGCACTGCCCAGTCACTACTCCGTGTCCACATTTGCGTGGTATCCATCCTGCTCTCCTTGTCTCATCTGGAAACTCAGCTCTGCCTCTATTTCTGGAGCTATGCCAGCCCATATTTAGAACATTAAGTCATGAATCCAATTCTTACCTAACAGACCTGAGCAAATATGTTCCCTGGTCCCATTGACCAGGCCCCTTTTTAAGCCCTTTTACTCATTTCCTCACCCTGGTCCTATCTGTACCTATAACCTACTGTCTATTTTTGTTTAAAGTCAAGTCCTGGCTTCAAATCATTACTCCAAACCATTCTATTCCTTACTCTATTGAGCATCTGTTTAAGTTGTCAGTCTTGTTTTTTTATGTAGAATGTTTATAATCTCTTCTGTTTAGGATGTCTTCCATAGCGCATACAGCACATATATGCTTTGCCTTCTCTTTTATATCACTCTCACCCTTTGCTGAGAGCTGTGTCTCCCTCACCAGAGTCAGTTGTATAGCTGTAGAATCCAGGGCAATGTTCAGATAGCCATATATGACAACAAAAACAAAACAAAACAAAGCTAGACCCAGGTGATTTGGCTACCCTTAGTAAGACTTAGAGACACTGAGCTAACCAGTTAAAGACTGCTTTCAGTCTCGGGTGACATGCAAGATTGAACTGATTCCCACTCATGTCATCTAGAGAGGTAACTTACCAGACCACATCAGCTTTGCCATCATCATGCATCCTATCTGGTTAATTTCCCTCACATCATGGTAGAGAAAAAAACACCAATTTCCCCAAGAGCTGGCAAAAATACATTCATAGTCCTTATCCAAATATGCAAGACTCAGTGTGGTGCGGTATCCTTTCCTTTCAATCTCCACCTATTTCATTTATCCTTCTCCTCTCCTGATCTTTACCCAACAAGACTCCTGCATTACAGCTAAAATTATCCACAGGATCTACCTTGTGCTTTGTGTCAGTTCTGTTGCCTGCTGTTGAAGTTTCCCCCATCTTCTCTATCAGAATGCTGTCTAGTTCTCCAGGGAGATTTCAAAGGCCACTTTGTCTGTGATTCATTTCCTCTTCCCCTCAAGGATGTGAACTTTCCCTCGACCTGAATTCACACAATAACTTGTTTGGCATCTCTTAGTGAGTCTATTGTTGAATCTATTGGAATAAAGTACCATTCATTTGAATTAATTAAAGGGGTTTGAAATATTTTTTAATGCATCAAATGTTAACATGTAGTTTTGTGAGGCTAAGGAAATAAGAGTAGGTGAGTGTCTGTTGCTAGCTGGTCTTTCATTCCCAGGAAAGAGCTGATAAAATCAACTTAGTCATGTCTGGGCTGTAAATTGATGATTCATGTTAGTCAAGGACCTTAAAGGCTTAGTAATTATCAGTGGTGATAATTATGGGTCCTGTGGTTGACTGGTAAGTGGAGAATGCTAGCGATCTTGGGAACTGTTCTTTGATGAATACCCCAGTTTCAACTGATCAAAGAAATACTAGCTGGGAAGAGCCTTGAGATTGCTGGGGTTCCTCCTCTTCTCTGTTTCTGGGCCCAGATGCTTCTAAGCTTTCTCTTTCACTCTCCATTGACTGAGTAACCCACAGAAGAGACTTCGATTCTAATCATGTTTTTGTACCTCTGGCTTGAAGGAGTTCAGGCGGTATGGAGAGATAACTTGCTAATCATGTGCCTTCCTAATTTGTTTGACTTGCCAGCTAGCTGGTTAACAGTGGTAGGCTCCATCACTGTTGCTGATTGTCTTTGGCATCCACTGGTGTAATGTGTCACTTCATGTTTGATTGTTTGCCCTGTTTCTAAAAATTGCATTGAAGCTGTGGTTGAAGTGATACTCTGAGCTGCAAAGGCTACTCTGTGTATTTTAAGAACTATAGATAAAGCATAATGGTAACGGCCATGATGACACAGTTCACTACAACTGTAGCAAAATCCACAAATAGTTTCCAGCAAATCACAGAGTTTAGTACAGGAGATCATCAGCTTTAAATTCTAGATTGTAACAGTCATCTTCAAAGCTGTGTCTTATTCAAGAAATTTGGAATATTCCAGTGAAAACTATAGTCATGTTATCCTTGGCAGGATTGTTATATTCTGATCTAGTTATGAAATAGTAAAATTATAATTTATGTTAACTTCATAAAATCACTCCATTTCATATAGAATAAAAATAAAGGAAGGCCTTCTGAGTTTTCATGAATAAATTAATAGAATACCTATCACAGTAGTTCTCTTTATTAAATGTCAAAGAAAACTAAGCTCAAGACTAGAAGAGCCAGCAAGCTCATCATGCTTGTGAAATATTGGGAACTGCCCTTATATCTCCTCTCTGTTACATGCCTTATATAACTGTTCTACTAGGTCATACTCCACCATCATGAATACCTTTTCATGACTCTATGTATGTGTGTGTGTGTGTGTGTGTGTGTGCATGTGTTTCAGGCCATGGCAACTTGGGCTTTTCTCTAAAATTACTTCCAGTCTTTAGGGGATAGACACATTCAATTATCATTTATGAATTTAATTAGTTTCTACTGTGTCTTTCTTCACGGCATCTAGCTGTGAGCACTGGCAGCCAGCTAGTAATGTGCACAGCTAAACACCATAAAAATTTTAAATGAACCTTCTTTAATGCACTGCTATTCTCTCTTTTCTTACCTTGTCCTACCAATAATTTCAGCCATTCATTTCCTCATTAATATCAAATTTTCATTTGGGAAAAATGGTTGCAGGAAAATTCCTTCTGTGACTTCCCAACTCCACCTCAGGGTTCACATAGAGCATGGAAGTTCAAGTTACAAATGTGTCATCATCCCATCTAACAGGACATGCTTTAAAAAAATGGTGGTGGTGGTGGTGGTGGTGGTGGTGGTGGTGGTGGTGGTGGTGTGTGTGTGTGTGTGTGTGTGTGTGTTCAGTGGGTGTTCATATATACACATAGATGTACTCCCATATATTTAACATGTATGAAGGCAGTATTGCTTCTCTAAGTTTCTACTTGCACATAAAGCATAGGGATGGGATTTTTTCCTCTGGCGTTAAACCACCTCACAGGACAGAAACAACCCACCTTGGGATAACTGAAAGCAAACGAAGCTGCGTGCTCGCTTCCGATGGCATCTCAACACTTCACTAATTGTGCCTATGAAGTGATGCTCCAACGGCTCACTTAAGAAGAGAAGAGGGCCTCTCAGGGTAGAAAACGATGACTTTTGAATGCTCATTTCCAGCAGATGGGCTCGGCCTGAAGAAGGCAGTCACAGAAGGCAGCAGGTGGAGAAGACAGCAGGAAAGCAAAGCCACTTGCTGGAGCACTTGACATTAATTACACCTGTTGGAATCCTCACCCAGCCTTTTGTTATCAAAGGTGTTCTCGCTGCAATCACCATGCAGGGAGAGGGGAAAGGAAGGGAGCTGAGGATTTTAAACGAGAAATGATCACTTGCACAGTCATAACAAGTACATTGGGGAGGCCCTGGCGCTGCGGGAGGGGGTGAGAGGATGGGGTTCGATGTCTCTAGTCCTTCAATTAAACACATATCCAAAACTGGAGTCAAGCTCACCATTATTCAGAGTGGTCCTTAAGATGCGTGTCAGGATTGTTTTAAAATGGAATGTTTAAAACCCTAAGAGCCAGAGTATACTTTTAGTTTAATAATTCCCATATGATGCTCTAGAGCTGAAAAGAAGTAAATATATATGTTTGCTATTTTCACACCATTTGAACATACTTTCAAAAAACACTTTCATGGTTCTGTTCATGATGCTAAAGTGCCAGTGACCTCTTCTGGCCCACACTAAGGATTTATCTACTTAAGACCCTCCCTACTGCTGGTGTGACACAGGTGTTCACCTCATCCTGCCTGCTCATCCTCCCTTCTGGCATGGCCTTTTCCAACATGAAGATTCCGCCCATCAGTGAAGGTTAAATCTGGAGTGTAATAATCAGTGATTGATCCAGGCAGGTTATTTGTTCATCATCCTCAAAGTCAGAAAACATCACTTCCTTCTGTAAATGTGTTTGATGCTTTGTTGAAGGAGGATGCTTCCCTTCTCCTGTTTGTCCTCCATATGTCTCCTGCTGGCCTCTCAGATCACTGACATCCACATTAATAACTGTAATCTGAGGAAAGGTTAAGTTTCCTCACCTACACATGTAAATCTCACCAGTCAAAATGAGTTTACTGTCTCTATAAGTGTTCTGCAGAATGTAAAATACATCTTTAATTGGTTTTTTTAATATTTATCTTTATTTTATGTGCATTGGTGTTTTGCCTGCATGTATGTGTGTGTGAGGGTGTCAGGTCCTGAAGTTACAGTCATGAGTTGCCATGTGGGTACTGAGAATTGAACTTGGGTCGCCTGGAGAAGCAGTCAGAGATCTTACCCAGTGAGCCATCTCTCCAGCCCAAATTACTTTTCTTTTTTCTTTATCTCCTTTTTTCTTCATTTTTTTTTAATGTTCATTGTCTTTAGTGTCTTGCTCACTTCTCAGAGTTGTGATGATGTCGGTTTTTGTCAATTTGACACAAAGCTAAGAAAATCTGGGAAGAGGCTATCATCTCAGTTGAGGAATTACCTCCACTACATTGGCTTAAGGGCATGTCGGAGATTATTCGTAACTGAGAGTTCATGTAGGGTGGCCCAGCCCGATGTGGGTAGTGCCACCCCTAAGTTGTACAAAAGGAGGTGATTCAAAAAGCCTGTAAATGATGTTTCTCCATGGTTTCAGCTTCGGTGCAAGCCCCACGTTCCCTGGTTGATGGACTGTGACATGAGAATATAAGAGTTGATTTACACACATCCCTTCCCCATTTGGTTTGTTCCCTGTTTTACACAGCAGTAGGAAAGGAAACTAGGACAATTACTACTGTATTAAAAATAACAACATCCTCTGCTTTTGCCTTACCTTGAATATTTATGAATAGTGAGAATTTTGCACATTGTGGTGTGAGCTGATGCAAAGTAAAATATACATTTTCATAAGGAAGAAGGGGGTTAGACATGTTTTTATTGAAATGAAGGAAAGGAAATAGAAACAAATAGATTTTGAAACAATGGATGTGGGTTAACAAACTATCCAGCTAAAAATAAAGAGAAACCTAACAAATAGGAAAAGATGCCCTTTTTCACCACAGGAAGAAGACAAATAATCATTCATCCCCCACGTAAATGATGGCACTGCTGAACAAAGTTAATCGTGTAAGAGTGGTATCTATATAGTCTTTGGATTATTCTCTCATGACTCTGACTCAATGTGTCTGCTCAAGCTCCAAATATCGTTGCCTATTTGAAGCTGGCAGACTTTAAGTCTGTTTTTCAGGAAAGTGCCAGGGCCCAGCATGTAGCTGTCAGTGTCTCCATGGCTAAATTAATGACATAAAGCAACCTGTACAGCAGATAGAGGCCAAGACAGGAAAGACTTCTATGCTACTCTCTGGAATCGAGGAAGAAAGGCGAAAGGGATCAGAAATGGGGTTTGGGTTGTCCAGCCAGCATGACAGGTAGATGAAATAAATTGATGGAAATAAGTAAATTCATATAAACCAATCTATATGGAGGAATAGGTGAGAAAATGAAGAATTCATTTTCCATATTCACAGGGTGGAATATGTAACTAGTATAGATGTACAAAAAAAGATAATTATGTATCATAAACTATAAGGTGGTGAAAGGCAAATATCTGCACTGTCTTGCTATTATTGTAAAAACAAAAAGATGTTGACTTGGGAATGGCTACTGGGGCAAAGGAACAGAAACTGATGATGCTGATGATCAAACTCGCTTGTCGGCAGATGAGAATGGATGGAGGAGCAGGGGAAGGAAAAAAGAACTCCACCTTCATTTCAGCATTTTTAGACAGCAAAGATGTCCCCTGGTCTTGGAACTTGTGCTTTGTTTGTGCATTGTTAAGGCAGACAAAAGAAAGGAGAGGAGCATTTAAACTTTCTACACCACCGAAAGTACATTCAAAGGAGCATGAACTGAAAACAAAGACAAGAAGTCACTCCAGGATGAGGACGTTCTGGCCTCATCCATTGTAAATTTGCCAGAGCATGAGAGGCCCCCACTCTTCAGAGATTTTACAAGTCTTAATGGCTATTTAGAAGTTAGAAACATTGGACAGTTTATATGTTCTAGAGCCAGACCCAAATTCTCTGAAGCTATATTTTTTGGTATATTTTTTAATATAAATTTGCAACAAGCTTGTTTTTCATGTCAATCCCAGTTCCCTTACACTCCCCTCCTCCCCTGTCCCCCTACCACCACCAACCCCCATCCCATTCCCTTTCTGCTCCCTGGGGAGGGTGAGGCCTTCCATGAGGAATCTTCAAAATCTATCATATTATTTGGAGCAGGGCCTAGGCCCTCCCCTATGTATTTAGACTGAGAGAGTATCCCTCTACGTAGAATGGGCTTCCAAAATCTATTTGTACACTATGGATAAATACTGATCCACTGCCAGAGACCCCATAGATTGTCCACTCCTCCTAACTAATACCCACATTCAGGGGGTCTGGGCCAGGCCTATGCTGGTTTCACAGTTATCAGACTAGGGTCCATGAGCTCCCCCTTGTTCAGGTCAGCTATTTATGTCTTGCCCCCATTGCTCGTTACTCCTCCATCTCTGCAAGTTGATTCCAGGAGCTTGGCTCAATGCTTAGCTGTGGGTGTCTGCTTCTGCTTCTATCAGTTACTAGATGAAGGCTCTTGGATGACATATATGGTAGTCATCAATCTCATTATCAGGAAGGGCATTAAAGGTAGCCTCTACACTATTGCTTAGATTGTTAGTTGGAGTCATCCTTATAGGTTTCTGGATATTTCCCTAGTGCCAGATTTTTCTTTAAACATTTAATGGCTCCTTCTATTGTGGTATCTCATTTGTTGCTCTCCTCTATTCTTTCCCTGATTCAATCTTCCTGCTCCCTCATGCCCACCTCTCCCCTCCTCTCCTCCCATTCTCTTTCTCCTGACTCCCTCTCCTGCCCCCCCCCCATGCTGCCAACTTGCTTTTGAAGCTATTTTTAATCCCTTTTGTCTCTGCATCTAACTAAATTGTTATTTGACAAACAGGTAAAACAACGCTTGAAATGTATTCTTAGCAGATAACTAACTTCTACCCACCCCAAAGCTAAGAATGTCATCAGATATCTTCATAGAATTCATAATAGAGTTGATGCCTCTTTGTTGTCATTCACCTGCCTACCTGTGGTCCATCACTGTATTTGTAAATGCCTAGAAAATGTCTTTAGGGACAGCCTGAATTTGTCAAACTGGGCCATGGCTACTCAGGTTTTGGTGTGCAATCAATTTTATTCTAATTACGAAAATGAAACCTGTATTTCACAAAATATTATCTTGATCCTCAATTGTTACTTGTGAAATGAGTATGTCTGATACATTTTTCTGTTTATCAACATTAGATTTTAACATTTAATATTTAATTTTATTTTTGAGCACTTTGTACATGTGCACTGTATTTGTGTACCTCACATACTTCTCTTTTCACCAAAACTCCCCTGTGCCTACCCCTAACTGAAGGCTTTATTTTATCTATTATTATTATTATAAAGTACATGTATATATATGAGTCTGCTTAGTGTTGCTAGTATGTACATATTGGATGCTTACTTTTGTAATAAGATATATTTTCTAAGATCTTTGCTTTGTGAATTATAAGATATGGTGATTCTGTGTTCTGTAATACATCAAATTCATTCATTCAGTTAATTATCATTTGTAATGAGCATGTTTTCCCTGCTGGTTGGTCTCACCACCACACCAGCCCCTAATGACATGCAGACTCTGTATTTGATATAATTCTGTTGGCCAGTTACTAGTTTCTTATCGGTTAGCTCTGGCTTAATGATTAACCCATTTCTATTAATCTAAGTATTTCCACGTGGTCTCATCTTACCAGAGAGAGGGCTGGCGTTCTGCTCTCTCCAGTCTCTCCATGTTGACTCCTCCCTACTACTTCCTCTCTCCTCCTTGTCTCCTAGTCCCTCCTATCTTCCTTTCCTATTGGCCAACAGTGCTTTATTCATTAACAAATACAAGAGACATATTTACAGAATGACATCTCCCATCAACCATTTATGGACAACCTATTGTATTCCTATGCTTTGGGGTTGGGTGTAAATAGAATTGAAGGTAGGTTCTAGTTGAGGAGACAGAGAGGTTGACAAGTGGTGATAATCTAATATAATCAGCAGTATAGCTTGCTTGGAGATGCTTAGGAGCAGCTGTTGACTAATGTTATTAGATAATGAAGTTTTTTCTGATAAGTCATATTTAAAGGAGACACCAAAGCTAAATTTTTTCATTAATATCATGTTTTTGGGAAAAATTTATATTTATTATATATGCAATCCATTTTAGTACAGTCATTATATAATTCTTGTAGTTGTCATGTGTTTAACCTTGGCTTTATCATTTTTTTTTCTCTCTAGGACAAGCACATTGCTTTTCTTTAAAGCTCTTCTGTTTAGCAAAGATGGACACATTTCTCTGCTTTGTAATCAATCAAATTGTGTCACTTTGAATGGTATCTGTGGTTTAATACCTACATATATAAGGTTGTAGACAAATATTCTTGGGGAAACTGTGATAAAAATCATCTCCTAAATATAACACCAGAAGCATAGATACTGAGAGCAACAATCAATAAATGGGACCTCCTGAAACTGAGAAGTTTCTGTAATGCAAAGGATATGTTCAATAAGACAAAACATCAGCCTGAGGAATGGGAAAACATCGTCACCAGCTGCACATCTGACAGAGAGCTGATGTGAAAAATATATAAAGGACTCAAAAAGCTATTCACCAAAATACTACATAACTCAATTAAAAAATGGGGTACAGATCCAAACAGAGAATTCTCAACAGAAGAAATTCAAATGGCTGAAAGGTGCTTGAGGAATCCTCAACATCCTTAGTCATCAGTGAAATGCAAATCAAAATTACTCTGAGATCTCATCTTACACCTATCAGAATGGCTAAGTTCAAAAATACTGAGGACAGCTTATATTGGAGAGGATGTGGAGTAAGGGGAACACTCTCTCATTGCTGGTGCGAGCACAAACTTGTACAGTCATGCTGGAAACCAGTATCGAGGTTTTCCAGAAAATTGGGAATCAATGTTCCTAAAGATTCAGCAGTACCACTCCTGGGCATACACCCAAAGGATGCACACTCACATCACAAGGGCATTTGCTTACCATTGTTCATAGCAGCATTGTTTGCAAAAATCTCCTCTTCTAAGAAAACATGTCCCCATCAAAACCTTTTTCTTGCCCATTTATTAGCTGTGGAGCCTTGGTTCATGGAAGAAGGGCTTTGTGATTTTTTTAAACCTGTCTTTTGCCCTCTAGATGAATGAAATCTCATGTCTACTGAGATAGTTTACACCCACTTCCTATATGAAAATTTAGTTCATTTAAAATTTGTTATCCTTGAAACTAGGAGAACTGTTTACAAAGCTTTGGAATATCTTCAAAAGGTTATAAAATAAGTTAAGTTATTTTTAATGGACTTAGGTAACTAAGATACATTATTAAATTATTTTACTAGCATTAATATTTAATGTATATTAAATTTTAAGCCATGAAAGGATTCAGAAGTTGTTGTGACATAAAGCATAGCAAAAGGCTAGTTGTTCGATGAAAAGTCTTAATTTACTGGAAAACCTGGAAAAGGGAACTCATGACTACTGAGAATACTGCAACTTATCTCAGTACATAGAGTAGATATATAGAATGGTTATTTAAAAAGAGATGTGCAAGGGAGGAGTAGACCTCTGTGGACTTTATAGAGAAACTTTGTGAGGATAGGACATTGTGTTTTTCCAGAAAACATTGGTCAGTTTTAAAACCCATAAGTACCTTAGTTGTTAATAGCATTTTCTGTTGGTTAATAGCAACTTCCCATTGCTTAACTTGTGTTGTTTGCTTTCTGTGTTCTAGGACAAGATCCCAATCCTTGTGGTTGAGATCAAAGGATTCTAGAGTCTGGCCTTTCAATGGTCAATACACAGTTGCTGTGAGATATACCTATATGTTCAAATATACATTGGTTCTTACAACAATGCCTGATATATGCTCAGTAAAGTGTATGTTAAATCAATGTATTACATAAACAAATATAAAACCTTGAAATAACAGACCAATATGTTCTGTAACCTTTATATGTGTACTGTCAGATTTTTTTTAATGTTCCTCATATACCAAACCAAAAGTTATAATTTTAAAAACCTAACATCAAAGAAATATTTACAAGTGTCTATGTTTGTCACTCAGGTTCTCTGTTCAGTGACCATTCCTGTTGAAAACTATAGACATCTAAAGGCAATATCAGAACTTATAGTTTTTTCTGTCTCTGTATGTATATAATTAATCTATCATATTCCCCCAAGGTCATAATTTGTTACTAGTAGTTCAAAATTACAAGTTAAATAAGATATTTTTGAATATTACAAGAAATAAATTTGGGAGGAATAAAAGGAAGAAAGATATGAAACAGTGGCAAGGAGTTAAAAATGCCTAGAAAACATAGAGCTTGTATTGCTTGCCCCGTATTTGGTCTTGCCTGACTGAATGGATGGAAAGATATGTATTATATATATAATCTCAGTTGAAAATTAAGAGACTTCCCATCTTAGGGTAGCAATCAGAAATCATTACCATAGGATGACTTGCTGTTTGCTTTTTGAGTTCCTTTCTATTAAGAACTCCATGTCTAAAGATTCCATTCATGGGATGCTTTTTGAATTACTGTGCTTGTAAATGTAGTAAATTTGGCCAGAAATAAAAGTATAGAACTGCTAAAAGGTAGTATTTCTTTATGGAACTTTTGCATGCATCCATAGTTCATGCCCTATTAAATTCAAGAAAATTACTTAGGATGACAAATTATTGCAAACCCAAACAAACAAAAACCCACTGTAAATTTCTTTATGAGGGAGGTTATTCTAGTTGTAAAGTTAGTAAAAAAAAAAAAAGCAATTTCTTAGAGGTTTCGTTATAGAAAAGACATGAAACTTTCAGATTTTAGGAACAAAGGTAAAGGTAGAAATGTTTTCATATAAATCATGAAAATGAATCTGTAATATCTACTTCTTATCTATAGAGTGTATTTCGTTCAGAGTGAGGCCGTCCTAAGGAAGGAAATCGATTGGTTATGTTATGAAGTGTTACAGGTGCACCCACAGCTGCCTTCCCAAATCAGCAACACTATCATGTTTCCAGAAAGGACATTTTCCCTGAAAGATAAAAAAAATCAAGAAATATGGCCTTTTTAAAAATAAAGCTTTGAAGTGAACACAGCAGCAGGCTCTATTGGTTCCTGCTGTGTTTTTTTCTTTAGATTAAAACTTTGTATGTTCAAAAAAAAACAGACTGGATCAGTTAAAATTAAAAAAAAAAAACCGCATAGTTTTTCTTCTGAGAGATTTTGACAGAGACCATAAAGAAGTTTCCAGAGAGGCTATAATCTCTGTGTTTGTCTGTCTGATTCTGTGACAAGGAGAGGAGACACTCTTCATGGGTAAGCCCACTGTGGTGATTGATACGTTAGTTTGAGAAATGCAGGCAAAAGACTGGCCACTGAATTGTTCTTTTCAGAATGACAACAATGTGGTAAGATTGTGCCATTGAGATGATGCATGTCTGTGGGATTCTGTAGAGGGCACCGATGTTATAGGAAGTATTGGCTTCTGTCTGTTATATTCTAATAGACAATTACAATGGAACCTGGAGAAAACTGTGTTCTCTCATTAGCATTTCTCATTGCTCCACAGAGAGTGAGCCCTGCAGAAGGTAAGAGAAGATAAAGCACTTGTAATGCTTCTGATAATGAAAAGTTAGCTGGCTTGACCTTTGTGGCTACTCATCGTTAAAGAATTAATTTTGTGGATCTGGATCCATTCATTTCCACATTTTAATGTATGTTTGGTTATTATAAGGAAAGGATAGAAAAACTTTTTTAAAGGGAATCAGAGAATAAAGTTATTAACCTATCTTGCCACCAACTCATCCCAAATAATAGAAGAGATGTGGAACATCTCCTTAACTATGCCTTCTTTTAGGTCATAACAGTTGAAATAAAATTAAGCAAGTCATACAAAGAGGTGGTGAACGATGAATGAACTATTATGTACTCTTTTAAAGGGAATACAGGTGGTCAGGAAACCCCTTATGCCATTTACACTTTTCCTTTTTTTACTTGAATGTGAGAGGGGAAATAAAGAAGGTTCTAGGAGACTAAGAAACTGCTTAAATGAATTTTACCAGAGCTAAAATACATTTTCTTATACAAGGAAGGCATTCTGAAGCATTCATTATAATTTATGGGACTAATGAATTCATTTTGTCAAAAGAACCATTAGAAAATTCGCTGGCGTATGAATAGATATTTCTGTTCCACAGTAACAGAAATAGCTTTGGGGTTTTTGTTTGTTTGTTTGTTTTGGGGGGCCTGTCATAAAGCAGTAAGTGTTTCTTGTTCCTCCTAGTTTTGAAGCCAGGGAAATCAAGAGTCATGGTGCCAGTAGACTGGGTGCTCTCTGAATTTCTGCCTTCTCAGGGGGGCTGCCTCTACCTATGCCTTTATCTAGTGCAGGAGAATGCCAGTCTCTAGTGTGCCCTTAGTGATGGTGCTAATCTCATCTATCATGGGCCACTCTAATGCAGTAATTCTCTCTCAAAAGTTTTCCTCCTGGTATATGGAAGATTAGGTTCGATAATGTGAATGGCATAGGGATACGGACATTGAGAACCTATCAAGAGCAGAAAGATGTTCACATAGAGAAAGAGACTTCTATCATGGGCAACTCATTTGTGGATTGTAGGCTCCTGTAAGCTTAAAACCCTAAGTAAGAACTACTAGGAAGAATATACAGGAGAGTCTCGGTGGCTCTGGTTGGAAGACAGTCTGTCAAAGAGCTCCTTTAAATCCTAGAAGTTCCTCTTTCTGTTGTCTTTAGTCTTACAGTTAATTGAACTAGGCCTACTCGATTTGCCCATCCTGATGTTAATCTCATTCAAAAACACCATCCAAGATGACATGCAGAGTTAACCATAACATACTGTATGTTTGAAACTGCACTGGAAGCAAGGTGTCCTTCGAATGACTTAAATTCAGCATACAGAGTCTATGAACTTGTGACTTCTCATTCACTAGCTCAATTCACTTCTCATCTTAGTCTGGTTTTCTCTACCTAGAACAATCAAAGAGGAAAAGTGGCACAGGAATTCCACTCATAAATGTACTTTAACAGGCATAATATTGATTTAAATCAGATCTCTATTAGTGATTTAAAAATTAAAAAGAAATAAGACCATTCCATTTGATATTTTTTATTTAAATTTGAAACAAGCTTGTTTTACATGTCAATCCCAGTTCCCTCACCCTCCCCTCCTCCCCTGTCCCGCCCCACAGACCTCCATCCCATTCCCTTTCTGCTCCCCAGGGAGGGTGAGGCCTTCTATGTGGAGTCTTCAAAGTCCCTCATATCATTTGGTGCAGGGCCTAGGCACTCCCCCCAGGTGTCTAGGCTGAGACTATATCCCTCTTTGTGGAATGGGCTCCCAAAGTCCATTCATATATTAGGGATAAATACTGATCCACTACCAGAGGCCCCATAGACTGCCCAGTCCTCCTAACTAACACCCACAGTCAGGGGGTCTGATTTGGTCCTATGCTGGTTTCCCGGTTATCAGACGGGGATCCCTGAGAGCCCCCTTGTTCATGTCAGCAGTTTCTGTGGGTTTCTTCAGCCTTATTTGACCTTATTTGCTCATCTGTCCTCCCTCTCTGCTACTGGATTTCAGGAGTTTGCCTCACATTTTTACTAATGATTCTTTGTACTGAGTGGAAGACTAACTCAGCGGCAGAGCTGTTAGATATATTTCATTTAGAGGAAATAGTTCTGTAGTCCTGGTCAGGTTTGTATTTCAGACATTTTTGCGCAAACAGTACAGGACGAATGATAGGGTTTATAAACAAATGTCTTTCCAATTTCAGAATATACATCCTTGTGTAGCAAAAAATAAATAAATAAATAAATAAATAAATAAATAAATAACATCACTGGTATTTTTTTTAAATCAAACACTAGATTCAGTTGTTCGTTATTGACCATATCTCTTTTCATGAAAGCAGGACACCATATTTGAATTTATTCCAATACTCTATTAAATTGTGCAGATTGTGATGTTATGTGAACTTTTAGGGTAAAGCTCTTATTGTTTCCTGGAGGAGAGATGTACATGTCTAGATGAGCATGGTAGATAAACACAGACATGTCTGTGTGCATTTAGAATAAAGTTCTGCTTTTTAACACAAACACACATGTACATGCACATACTTTGAAACAATATATTTCAAATAATATCCATGTTCTTTGTCCCTTCAGGGAAGACTTGTTCAATTCATCTAAATAGCCACATTTATTTAAATGTTCAACTACTTTCGGAATAATGTGAGTCATATCCATATTTTTTCTCTCTCCTGATTGATTTTTTGCCTTGCATCCATTTAAGAAAAATTGCAGCTAACTATGATTAAATTATGAAGTCTAATTGCAGCACACACCATTGGGCTGCTCTGCATTTTTTCTATTAAGTCCCACTCACTGTTCTCTAATTGGTCCATGCTTTTGTGGAAAGCTCAGTTAATTCCACAATATGCCATCCATAGAGTGGCTTTGTACCTCTCTTCCTCCTTCAAACTGTCCTGAGCTCAAGTCTGGTTTCAATAGCAAACTCATGAAGAAAAAAAAAATGGCTCCTATTTGTGTCATTGTTTTCTCTCTTTCTCATTCTCTCTGTAGACTTAAATGTCATCCAATTATCTCCTACAAATGTCTACACAATTGTAAGTTAGTCAACATTATGACACTAATATTAGATGGTGATTTGTCTAATTAGTTTGTGAACATTTGCATAAGTGTAGCACTCAATAAATTGGGAATATATTTGGATTTCGTCTTCATATAGACTTTGGATAACCTACATTTTGCATTTATAATTGCTGTTAAGTTTTCATAGTGTTTCATTATAGATACTGGAGATCTTGCTAATAATGACATTTGAATGAGTAGCTTATTATTCTAATAAAACCTCCAAGAACAAAGCAAATTTCTCAGGCATCTCCTGAAATTAATGTCCTTTTTTGAAGACTTGAGTCTCTGATTCTGCTAATGAGATAGGGAAGGGGCATTTTGTCAAACTGACAAGTTATTTTAATCAGAAAGGTCATGCGCGTCAGATAGCATTACTGTTTCCTGAAGTGGCTTAACTCTGCCAAAGTCGGTGAGAATTAAGATTTCAATTACACATTACTAATGGCTCAGACACACGGGTAGAGAAGTGGCACTTTAAAACCTTACCGTGGCTGAAACATCATCTTGATTTACTGGCATCACAGCTAAGAATTCAGGAAATACCAGTAGATTATGGTGTTTAAATGCTCAAGAGTAAAACCATTTTGGAATTACAAAACAGGAGATATTCTGACATTTGGGGAGTCTAGTCATCTTCTATACATAATTTCAACACTAAAAATAATGCCTTGCCTTTGAGTGGTAAAGTGAGTTCTACTTATGTTTTTCCCCACAACACCTCATACTTTTCTTACTTTCTACACGTCCTGACTCATTAACTTATGTCCATTGTGCTTAATTTGGATCCCAGCACAATCAGTCAAAAAAACAAAAACTTTTGGAATTGAATAGGCATTTCATGCCCCTCCCCTCGGGAGTGTTCTGCTTTTCCTTGATATTCTGTGTCATTTTACATATTAGTGAGTGCTATGTGCAGAAGGTGTAGTCTTTAAAGGTGAAGAGCCCTGTATCTCATGAGTCTCATAACAGGCACACAAACATCTTAATTTAATCAATGCTAAAAAGAATGGTGTCATTTAATAATGTTATCATACTGAGACAATGAAAGTTGTGATAATTTTGAGAAACTTTCTGAAAATAAAAGCAAAGTATGGTATGCTGTTCATCTTATTGGCCACTAAAGCTGAAATCTGTCCAGTGCAGGCCCTAGCTGGGTATAGACCTTCTCAAAAACCTCCTATTTATATGTACTTGGCTCCATCATCTATGGAAAGCAAGTTAAGATCTTGAGCAAGGTATGGAGGAAGAAAGATGGGGCAGGGATAAGAATGTTTTACAGCCTGCAGAGTGTGCAGAGTGTCAGATCATTGTAGACTTCTCTCACAGGACTTAGCCTGTGCATCTTGCCTTGACAAAATGAGTTAAGCAAGTCATAAGTGAAATATTATTGTTCAAATTTGATTTATTAATCAGTGGTACTGGGTTTAAAGAGTACTTAACTAAATTAAGAGGGGTCAAATATGATTTTCTTGACACATGAGAGGGACAAGTAGAGGCAATAGAAAGGGCAGTGGGTATTGTTAGGGGATCTAGATCAATACAATATGAGGTATATTCGTATTTATTGAAATTGATGAGTTTCAGAGAGATGTTGGAGAGACTATTAAAATGTGAGGGTTCCTGCATTATTATATTCAGGTTCAAGTGAAAGTGCAATGGCTGTTAGCAAGTAGGTAGTGTTTTATTTGCATTACATCTTACAATATAATGTCTTTTCAGTTTTTAAAATGTATTTAAGAAAAATATGACCAGGTTACCATTTATTATATAGTGCATGGGCATTCAAAGAATTGTTGGGATCTGATATGGGGGGTGGAGATGCTAACATTCCAGAAGGGATGAATCCCTTAGTCTCTGGGGAAGCTGATGAGACCCTAGGGATTTCTGATTACCTAATTATAAGCTTGTGTTAATATGATATTTATCATTTTACATTAAAATCCATTCTCTAGTATATTCACAAAATTTCCTAGACATTCACATGTAAGGGGATTTATTATTTCTAAAAGTGTGAACAAATTACTGAAGAATAGGAATTTAGGTTCCTATTAAGAGATTCTACTGCATTAAGTTAAGGTGAAAATAATCAAGTTATGTAACTTCAGTTATGGTTGAAGCTTAAGTTACAGAGGCAAAGATAATCTTTCCACTTCCTGCCTCTGTTTGGCTCAAGTGATTAGAAGACAGGGACAAGGTCTTGGTTTTGTATGAGAATTAAAGCATAGAAATGGGGCTGATGCTAAGCTAAAATATTTTTATAATACTTATATGTTGTAGACTCTATTAAATAAATCAAAGCAAAGGTAACCATAACTGCATTGAAACATAAAGAATACAAGAAAAACAAAGTTAATACTATGAAAAGCTCTTTTGAGAGACAAGAGAATCGTGGTCCATAGTGGGAAACAATAGAATGCTTTTGCTCTAATTCAATTAAAAAATAGAATTTCGGGAACAAAAGGTTATCTAGATGAAAATGAGAAATGAGCAGTGACTTTGGGCTTCAATATGACCACACTTCCTTTCTTTACCTTTCTCTTGCTGCTTCTGATCCATTTCTCCCCATTTTGTCATTCTTCTGCATTTTCCCTTTTCCTCAATTACTTCTTACACACTGTTACTCAGTGATTGTGGTGTGGCAGGCTGAGAGAGTGGGTAAGAGGGTGGATAAACTATAATGCCAGAAAAGCCAGCTTGCCTAAATCCCTGTCCTATTAACTATGGCTGGAAACATTCGGGGGAAAGGAGGCTTTCGTAGCAGAAATGTATGACCTTGAATTTGAAAAGGTTACTTTGGAAAAACCTGTGGGTCTTTTTTGTTGAGATGTCCAAAAAGAAAAAAGAAAAAAAAATACCCTCTGATATTACTGGATATTACTGCGTTTATCTTGGAGAGAGAGAGAGAGAGAGAGAGAGAGAGAGAGAGAGAGAGAGAGAGAGAGAGAGAGAGAGAGAGAGAGAGAGACAGAGAGACAGAGAGAGAGAGACAGAGAGAGAGACAGAGAGAGAGAGACAGAGAGAGAGAGAATGCTAAATACTAAGAACATGTCTTGGTCAGATGGCCTTCCTTCCTTCCTAGATGGCACTCCCATGAGAGATTGTTAGTGTTCTTGAGTCAAACGGGAAGCAAGAATCTTCTAGTTCTGTGTCTGCAGACTCCTGTGCCTATGAGAGGAGGAAAAGGAGGGAAACAAGAGGTCAGATTGATAGAGGGAAGCAGGAGGAGAAAATGTGTGTGTGTGTGTGTGTGTGTGTGTGTGTGTGTGTGTGTGTAGGGGGCATAACTTTTCCCTTGTCTATGACATTGTCTGAAACTAGTATTCAAACATGTTGTATCTGGCAATGATTTCCCCATATAACCAGTCTTTTATCTTCTACTTTGTTGCTGTTTGGTTTTTTTCAAGACAGGGTTTCTCTGTGTAGCCCTTGCAGACCTGACATTTGCTCTGTAGATCAGACTGGCCTGGAACTCAGGAGTTTTATTTGTCCCTGCCTCCGGGATGCTGGGATTAAAGGCATGCACCACCACTACCTAGCCGGTCTTGTAACTTCTAAACTAAATGACTTCTAGATTACAGAATGTGTTCTAATACTTTGGTTTGTCACCAATCATCTACCTCCTGTCCAGTCTCAAATATTTATAGTATTGATAAAACCTAAATGTTAATTGGTAATATGCATTCTGATTCAAATGATGATAAAAACATGAAGTTGTATTTTTCTAATCTGGGTTTTGGTTCTGGAACTATTATGCAATTTTTCTTCATTTTTTTTAACATATATTTTCTACTAGCAAACAGTAAGGATTAACCATTGTTTTGTGAGACTACATTCTTTAGTGTAAAGTCTCATGTTGTATTTGATTGATATTGATGTTGTGGTTATACCTATTGATTCTGCAATTCCTACTTTTTCTAGTAATTATGCACAGGTGCTCACATATAATTATATGGACACTGGAAACTGTGAAAGACTTGACTATCTATAACATCAAATGTCTATTAGAACAACATACAAGCAGATCTAAAATATTGCCTTAACCTACACTGTAATAGTAAAAATGGAAATGTGTGTGTGCACGTGTGCACACGCACACACATGTGCATGCATGTATATATACATGAGCTATCTTCTCAGACTTAATTTACACATGTATTTTGTAAACTACTTACCTTTTCCACATAAAACTGCTCATGGACATTATGAAGTTTAGTAATTTGTTAGATTAAGGGTAAACAATATAAATACCCAGAAAAGCTGTTGATTACTGTTACTGGTATTTCTTTTATCAATACATAAGTGATACAATGTTTAAAATTTTACCTCGGGAACCACTTGAGATTACTGGATACTGATGGTGTTGTGATATGAATAATTTCAGTCTTTTGCAAATGATACATACAGTTGAAACATGTATTCACTGGGGTTTCTTACTATAGCTTTTTACTATAATTATAAATACAAAATATAAGATTAACAATAAATATAATAAAAAAATAATGAAAGTTTAAAAATAATATATTACCAGTCATTATATTAACTGAAAAACAAATCTGGAGATAAAATTGATGCAATGTTTCAAAAATAAAAAATTATATAGCTTTATATCAATGACTACACTAGGACATACCTGAAAAGTGTGTAAATTCACGAATAAATATGTATTTGCAAGGAGTTTCACTCACTCACAGATACTGCTGGTGAATAATGGGATAAAGATGATTGCTTAAAGCAGTAGATTACAAATTCGTTGTCATGGAATTTTGTCAAGCTGCATAGTGCATTAGGCCTACACTGCTGATTTGTGAAGTGACCCAACACTGTCCAGCGAAGATGAATAAAACCCTGTGATACAAGCCCACATGCTATGTAAATGCACTCAGATACTGAAAACGTTTTATAGACACACAACATTGCTGGCATTACTGAGTGCTTGGTAAAGTCCAGGTTTGCAATAAGCTCTCAAAGAAGCAACAAACTCATCATTAAGCAGCTAGAAAAAAAATGTCCTGTGATTGGCTAGAGTATGTTGGATCAAAATTGATTTTTCCAGGCTTGTATTTGGGTAGGAAAACCCTACTCTTGGAATCTAGGAGAGTTTTGTGATTTTATATATATATATATATATATATATATATATATATATATATATATTATAGTTGTAAGCCCAAAAGGATAAGAATTAAGAAAGAATTTGGGCTAGAAAGTAATGTAATCTCTCAAAAGTGAGAAAAATAGCTATGAGTAGACCAGAGTATAGAATATAAGGCAGGTTAATACCTTTTGTGTTCAGATTATATACTCAAGTTTTCTTTATGAATATGTGCTCCTACTAATTAGTAAATTGTTTAGAAGGTATATAAAAAGTATATATGCTACAAAAATTAAGGAAATGTTTTGAATAGGGTTAAAAAATTGAAAACAACATTTTTAGATAAATTATGTTGCAGTCCGTAATAAAAGAATGACACCACATACTAAGCCAAATTGTAAGATAGAATTGCTTTATCCTTGTTTTGAGCAAGCGATTTAAATGTTAAAGGAAGGAATAGAGTGAGGTTTTTTGTTTGTTTGTTTGTTTCATGTTTGTTTGTTTAAGCTAGACCCCCCCCCCTTGTAGAAGAGTCTACAAGCATGTTCCTAGGAGGTAGAACTAGGAAGCTGGTAAACATTCAAGCTACAATTTCTCTTCCCTTTCTGTTCTTCTGCTTTAGTCTCTGGTGTCTAATGCACAAAGCAAGATCCCCATACCTGCTGCAGTGTCCTTTTCCTGTAGCCTCATGTCTGTAAAAGTCTCTATAATTCCTTCTAATAATTTGAGGCAACTTTGGATCAATAGCTGTGAATCTTGGATTCAAATTAAAAAGAACATTGAGGGATCTAAAAGCAAAACCACATTGAATTTAGATCCCCCTTCAGGGCAATGAGAGAAGTGTTTCTGAGGTTAGGATCTAGGCATTTAAAGTTGACTGTTCCTAGATGACCTCATGAGTAGCTGAGGTAGAAAACATCACTGCTCTGATGAAGTTTAGCCTGTTAGCACATTCAGTGTGTAAACTAAAATGCCTATCAGGAAGAAAGGCAGAGAAGGGTGGATGGAGGGAGGGAGGGAGAGAGGGAAAAGGAGAGAAGGATGGATGGAGAGGGAGGGAAAGAGAGAGGGAGGGAGGGAGGGAGGGAGGGAGGGAGGGAGGGAGGGAGGGAGGGAGGGAGGGAGGGAGGGAGGGAGGGAGGGAGGGAGAAATGAGCAATGCTACTCAGATACATCCAAAGAACTTAGTTAACAACGAAGCCTAAGGGTCTCAATCATGGACTTGTTGGATTAAGAAGCTGTCAGGAGTACAACCGTTTAAAGAGTACTATGTGCTAAATTAAGATGGATTTCAGAGTATGTTTATAGGAGGGATATAAGTTTATCATTAAATATATCAAAGATAATCTTAAATTATTAAGATATTAATGCTTCTCATTTGTAGAAGGATGTTTGTACCACACCATGATTTGATAGTTAATGCACGTTT